>CM061558.1:152297625-152625125 GCA_030864225.1 Capsicum baccatum var. pendulum
ATGGCTGCAAGTAAGTGATGCATTGCTGATTTTCTTGTCGGAATACAATCCTAAAACGTATGTCGACGAAATCTGAGTAATCGACCACTTTCGCTTCACTGATTTGTGTTAACAAAACTAAGTGTGGGGTGGTACCCCTACTGCTTATGTATAGATTGTATCCATTGAGATTGTGCTACCATTAACACTATTTCAAGTCTCAGGTACAATGGCACCCAAAGCAAGACAAGGAAAAGAAAAGGCTACCACTTCCCAAAAGAGCAAGAAAAGAGGCCGCAAGGAGCAAGAAGAACCCTCCTCGCTGCAAACACCTCGACTCACGCTTGGAATTAAGTGGGATACTTATGAGAAACTTCTGAGGATGACGACTCTGATGATGATTCCAATGCAAGGGGTATGACCCCAGACATAGAGGATAAGTCCGACCAACCAGGTTCCTCGTATTTATTTTCCACTGAGGACAGTGTCCCGACTAAGTGTGGGGTGGTGGTATCGCATGCTATACTTCTCTGTTTGCACCTATGTTTATTTGTTTACTTTGTTTATTTGAGTTCATTTTTTTGTTTTTTTTTTTGTTTGACGTTTTTTTTAAAGTTTTTTTAGGAGTAAAATCTGTCTAGCTTCGCATGAAATTATTTTGATAGGCAGCATGAGATTATAACAAGAGTATGTGTTACAATTGTGACTATTGAGACGTTTAGGCTCTAGTTGTGACTCATTATGTGATATTGTGTGATTCAATTCCTTCACTTGTTGGGTCAAGAGTCTATATTACTTCCAATCAAGTCGACCATGTGCCTTATGTGTGTGAGATAATAGTATATTCTATGTGTGTGGCTGATGCTAGAACTTGCCTGGTATGTATGCAAAGCGAAAATAAGGAGTGTAAGTTAGGATATGATTTAGGCATTTCTTTGGCAACCTATATTTGTTTACCTTCAGTTTTACCTACCCATGGACATCATCCCTAGTTAAACCCTTTTGAGCCTTTAACCTATTTCTTTGACAACCTTGTATGTAAGCCTAATCCATTTTTTTCAAGACCGTAATTTGATCCAAATTCCTAAGTGCTTTAAATTAAAAAAGTCATGTGACAACATAAGAGGAAATTGGGTGAGTATGATGCTTTAAATTGTAATGGTTCTTGAATATGTTATAAAAAAGAAAAAATGCTATCATAAGAGGTATGTTGTGAAAAGAAAAAGGAAAAGAAAGCTGAAAAGTGAGTTGTGCTTAAAATTGAAAAACAAAAGAGGAGAACAAGGGTGGTAGAATAAAAGAAAGAAGAAAGGTTGAAAGAAAAAAGTGTCAATGATACAAAGTGATGTATTAAAGCGCTTAGGAACCTAGTCACTATTCTTGGCCAAAATAGTCCTACCCGTCCCTTAGCTTACGTTACAACCATCAAAAGACCTACTTGATCCTAATCTTAACATTCTGACATTTAGGGGGGTATTACACTAAGGGCAAGCCTATGGTCATCAGTTGCTACATATGAATTCTTTGTGAGAGTGAGAGCAAGGACATTTTGATATCCATGTTTGAAAAATATGCTATATTTGTGAGTGATTATGGGTACTATATTGTGAGACACACATGGTTGATGAGCTTTGGATAGTTGTATATGATTCTATGCACCTTAATGTTTGCATGTGAGTTGATCACCATCACGAGTCTATGCTAGAGGTTAAACTGTTTCTACTAATGATTGGAAAGTACTCTTTGTTGATAATCGTTGTGCTTGTCTTGACGAATGTTTTGTGTTGTTACTGTGAAACCTTAAGTCGACGCTTAAAAGGACATGATATTTCGTTCGAGGACGAACAAAGCTTCAAGTGTGGGGTGTTGATGATAGGCGAATTTACGCGCCTATATCAATATATTTTGCCCATATTTTAGCCTAGTTTTGAGAACAAATTATATATTTCATGCACTTTTAGTCCTTTTTCCTATAAATGAGCTAACGAACATGATTAGTAAAGTTTCAGGTATAAATGATGCAAAATTCAGCATTTTATGGCTTACTTGACGCAAAAGAAAGCTCACGAAGGAAGGAAAGGGAGTTTACACGCCTAAGGACCAAAACTGCTGCATGGAAACTCTGTCCCGGGCTAAAACAGCATTTCTGAAGACTCTGGGGACCTGGACCAAAACTGCTGCATGGAAAATCTGTCCCGGGCTAAAACAGCATTTCTGAAGACTTTGGGGACAGCATTTCTGAAGACTTTGGGGACTTACATACACAAAGCTGGATTTTGACAATGATACATTAACCTAGTACAAGTGGGTTATGTATTTCATTAGTTTATTTGGATTAGTAGAATATTACATTAACCTAGTACAAATGGGTTAAGTATTTCCTTAGTTTAGTAGGATTTGGTTATTTATTTCATTAGCTTAGTAGGAGTAGGATATGGGTATTATAAATACCCTATCATGCTAGAGATTTTAAAGAAGTCCTCCCTTAGTGGAGAGGCAAGTCCTCCCTTAGTGGAGAGACACATTCTACTTCTCAATTACAACTCTTCTAATCTTTCCATTAATTCTATTCTTCTTCTATTCTTAAATTCCACAACAAGAGAATCGTTACCAAGCCAAGGAAACACGCCACACGCCTATCACCTAATCCACACGCCATTACTCAACAATAACAATGCAAATCGTGATCTCCTTCGCATTCATGGGTAACTAAACCTCTCTGTTGGGGTTATGGAAGCCGAATGAGATACTATCTATTGCTGTGAGTTTGTGAGTTCGTGACACGTATATTGCTTATATCATTATTCTCTTCATCTTAATCTACATTCTTTGCGGTTGCAAACGCAAGAATACGCCAGTCCAACATTTAACTTGTTCGAGAGAAAGGTTATTTGTCTGGAAAAGAGATAATGTCAAGGTAGTAGGACACCCTTTCCTATTAAAAAGCTAGTGCCGTAACTGGACTAACCTCTTGGAGAATTCGTACTGTTAGACACGCTTTAAGCTCGAGAGAGTTAAAGTGAAATAGTCCTTGTTTAGGTCGAGAGACGCTTGGATTTACCATCGACTACAATTCTCTATAAGCAATTGCATGTCAAGACTCTACACACTCATAGCCAATAGGGACGTATAACTCAGAAGGTGGACATAACCCCAACGCTTCAATTCTCATTGTTTACAACCAACGTAACAATCTCTCTCTTTTTACTTTATTATTTTCTGCTTTTGTTTACATTACTTGCAAAACAAGAATCCCCCCCTTCTTACGAGACTTGCACCAAAAGTCTATTAATTTTACTTACTTGTTGGCCAAGCTATTCCCTGTGGGATCGACACCCAACCCAGGTTGGGTTCTATATTTGCTAACGACCGTTTTACACTCACAAGAGCTGTAGATTGAGCGTTATCACCTATATGGACATATCTCACGGCTATATTCCTTAATCAAGGAGTCAATTCAAATCCTTGATTGAGAAGAAATCTCTTGTGTTTACTTATGAAGAGTGGTAGTCTAAGACTATAAGAGAAGAAGACTGAAGATAGACATGGGTTATGCAACTTCAAGAAGAATATCAAAGTGTCTCAATCTTAATATCATGAAGCTTTGTAACCTTTAGTTTACAATTATTGTATAAAGAGTAGGATTGAGTCAATTTTATAACACCAACTGAAGTTGTGTCACAAGATCTAAATAACAAAATAAGTCTAGAACTTGTTTTCCATCATTGTACTCGATCCTAACATTGAACGATCTAAGGAAACATTAAAATCCAAGGGGACTAGAAGTAGGCACCACATTGTTCTTCCGAACCAGGATAAATTTCTGTGTCTTTACTTTATGTTTGATTATTTATTTGCTTAATTATTTCAAGTCTAATTAGTTTTGTGATGTGTACTAGTCTACAGGAAAGTCGACTGTGAGGAGACAGTAGTTGACTCATAGAAAATTTTTAATTCACCCTCCCTTCTTGAATTTCACTTGTTTGATAAAATGGCTTGTAGTTAGAATCCACTTGTCTAACAAAATGGCTTGTGGTTAGAGTCTACTTGTCTAGCAAAATTCTTGTGGTTAGGGTCCACTTGCACGATAAGACGACTTGGGGTTAGAGACTTCTTGCTTGATATAACCTACGCGGGTGAAAGGTTAGAGTCCTCCACTTCATGGTTCATGATTGGGTGCTTTGAAATGCATGTTATGGTCTTGTTATCCTTTTAGAACTTGATATATTTACATATATCTACATGTCTATGTGTATGAATGTGGTGGCTTATGATGGTTTGACTTGGTATTGAATAATGACTCTATTTTATCCTTACCCTTGAGTTACATGCTAGCGCTTCAACCGCTAACCATCTCCGGATGTTGTGTCCCCACCCGACACAAGGGTCGGAGCTTCTTCTTATTTTCCTTCGTAGTGACCAGGTGTTCGAGCGGATCGTATGTTGACTTTGAAATGGTGAGATTCCATACTTTAGAAGACATATATTTTATAGCCATTCTATATCATGTCATAGACTTGTATTAGACTTGATTTTTGGCTATTTTCGGGGTCATGTCCCGATATATTATAGATATCGAATTGGTAGAGGCTTATGTATAATTGTGGACTTGGGTATGTTGGTTGGTATAATGACACTAATGACACGATTAGACATTCTTAGGCTATGTTTTCTAGTCTTGTTATCTCTATCTTGATTATATGCTCAGAGTTTATCCGACACTTGCGGATTGATGTGATGGTTAGATTAGGTTATCGAGGCGATCTCTGATCCTGTTGGGCTTGAGATGCTCATACGACAAGGCCTGATTTTGGGTCGTGTCACATGCCTAATTGACAAGGGAGTCGTCATCCCTGCATTCACTCGGTGCTAAGTGTTATCCCAACTGAATGACACTGGTATTATTAGTCGTTTAACATGACATGGTACTATTTTAGTAAATGCTCAGCATGAATATGATATTCTGAATATGATAATAAAACCATGGCCTGACTGACTTGTTAATTAAAGTAAAGTCATGTAAAAACACATAGGTATAGGGTGTTCATAACCTGCCAACACTGAATGATTAAGAAATATGATAACAGTACTTAATACAGTGACATGAAGTCAAAATTTAAAGACCCAAAGCAAGCAATAATTCAATGAATGAGACAGATACATGAATTTGAATAATGGGACGTGTTAAACATGAGAAAACATCATATTTACATAATTTTATTTATATCTTAAGGATTTATCATGAAATCAAGGGAATTAAGGTAAGAGAAATTGTATTTTAAACATGAAGTGAGTTATGTAACGTGGAAACACATGTTGACATGGCTTGAATTTGATTTACTAAGAAGTTCATGGATTAAATTCATAAGTTTCATGGATAATTTCATAAAATAGGGTAAGAGTCATACTTTTAAACTAAAATAGGGCTTTTGAGATCAATGGGTGGAAGGGACCCATTGATGAATACCCCACATACCTAAAGTTTCTTGACTTGTGAAGAAAGTTCGAATCTTGGGACTTGAAGGATGAATTTTGGGTGAGGAACCCTAAAATTAATGTTCTTGAAGATGGAAGGAGAGAATATATTGTTAATTGATTGAAAAATTAGGGAAAATAATGCCTCTTTATGTTTATAATTCTTGGGTTGGGAGTTTAAAGAGGAGAGAAGACCAATAAAACCTTTAGGAACCTTCTGGAAATCGTTTGGAAGTCGTCCCAATGTCTTAGGTCACGATTCGTATGTTCTATGTACGAATCATACCTTGAGTCATCACCAGGAACACAAATTTTGACCCCTACTATCGTGGTTACGACTCCTCTTGAAGACTCGTATGGTCTGCTTACGAGTCATCACCAGTGAGTCGTACCTATTAGCAACTTTGACAATGCTTTAGTAATTTGGCCATAACTTTTCACCCCGACATCCGATTAAGGGAAGAGTGGTATCGTTGGAAATCTAATTCAATTTTCTATATTTTGGTGGGTCTTGAGATCAGAAATTATTAGTAGAACAAAAGATATGGTCATTTAAAGATGACTATAGTTATATACATCCTAAGAATTTAATTGCTAAGGGATGTTTTGACTTGTCTATAAGTTAGAAGCTATTTAGGGTCTTAATATAGGTCTTAGTCACTTGTAAAACTACCATAACACGAGGCTTGATTTTTGGATCCTTCACTGATCAGAATATGAGTCATATCTTACGACTCGTAACAAGTCCTTACGACTTGTAGATACCACTCTTAACTTGGACAACAACTTAGAGAACCTAGGCTACTGACCTTATGACTTATCTTCATATAACTCGTAGTGTAACCTTACGAATCTAAGGGTCGAGTCATACTTAAAATAAAATGTCAACCATTTAATACTATCTTGGATACGACTACAACATACGACTCGTATGTTGTGTATACTACTTAAGGAAATGAGTCGTACATTGCACAATGATCTTGAAATACGGGGTATTACATAGGGTCAATAGTGTGTGTGTACCGTAGAAATTGTATTAGCTATGACTCATGGTAATGAGTCTTAACCAAACTCTATGAGTCGTATAGTGACCCGTAGATACTGATGACTAAATTTTAACTTTTAATTTGAGGGCACTTTGGACAATTCCTTGCTTACCCAATTAAAACCCCACATTCATAAAGAACTTTAGAGGTTTATTTCTCATTCATAATATAATCAAACACTCTCTTTATTCTCTCTAAATCCCCTCAAGCAAGATACTTAGGGTTTCTACGAAGTAGGGCATCTAAGGGCTTAAGGGTTGGATCCTCTCAATAATCTTAGGTATTTCAGGCATGTTACTCTTCTGTAATTGCTAATTTGTTAAAAACATATATTTTAAAATGTTGTTCATATGATATTGATGATGATTTTGAAATATGGGTTAAGGGTTTGTGAATGTTTGTTGTTGAACAATAGTTCCCATGGTTTACCTATGACTATTTGTGCTTTAATTATGATTTTGAACTTGTAGGGTGCATGGGTATGGTGAATAAATGAGTGAATTGCGATTTTCCCTAACTTGTGACTTTTGAAGTGGTAATGACCCCAACCCCATGTTGCGAAATTAGTTTTGAATATAAAAAGTATGCATATTGAACTATTCTTGAATTATTGCATGACATGAAAGGTTAATGAAGCATAATGATTTTGAATTGAACCTTATGGGTTGTGGAATTCCCCAAGCTAATGTATAATTGAACCATGGGGGGCTATGAATTCGCCAAATAATTAAATTATTTCGGTATGTTGATGTTATCTTGCAAGTAGAGTTGGTATGACGATACCAACAATGTATGCCAAAATGTGTATCATGGTTCAATGATTGGGAATGTGTGATAAATGATTTAATTAGACTTTAATGAGGGTTGTGTAGTTAAGTCGTAAAAGTGGAGGTCTCGGGGATCAATACTAGAAACCGCGGTTGCCGACGCGGGGGTCTACATGACCGAGTGGTTCGAGTCCCCCTTAATATTATCATATGATTGGGAGGTTCAAGTCCCCCATATTATATTACATGATTGGGTGCTTGCGTTACCTTGATATACCGGGAGATTCAAGTCCCATATGGTATATGTATATGTATATGTATTTGGTTATGTGCATTGAAATTGAATGATTTTAAACTGTTGATCACGATATTATGTTATCCTTATTCCTGAGTTACATACCAGAGCTCAACCCACTAACTGTCTTCAGACGCTGTATCCCTACGCGATGCAGGCACTGGAGATACCTTTATTTTTCCTGCGCAGAGTTAGGTGGATCGACTCGATTCGTCGGTTCGTTGCGGTGAAGTGGTGAGCTTTTATTCTCCGAAAGACTTAGACATTTCATCAGTTCTTATCATAGATTAGGATTGAGAGTTTTCATTATCATTCATATTATCATTGTCAGAGTCGGGGACATGTCTCGACCAAGACTGATTTTTGATTTTTTTTGCATAGAGGCTTTGTTGGATTACTGTGGACTTGGGTGATGTAGGTTGGATGTGTTTGGTCGGTTGCCGATTATTGATTATAGACATATCTTTTATTCTTTGGACTTATCTTATTCTATCTTGTTATATGTTTAGAATTCAACCATGTTTGAGCGGTGTTTGATTAGGTTCAGGGGGTGGTCTCCTGTCCACGGTGGATTGGAGATACCCGTCATGGCCAGGCCCTGGTTCAGATCGTGACACCTATTATTGGTGATACTTAAAGAATGCGCAAGATACTTTTTTAACAAAATAATATGACAAATTTATTACGAAGAAACATGTTAACAAGGATGAACATCCAATTTTACACATTGATTTTAAAAAATATGTTGTCAAGTCTCATACAAAAGCTATCGTCACATAAAGAATAAATGATTTAAGAGTTTGCAATCCTTACTGCTAATGGATGGTGTTAGAAGACCCCTTGCATGAAGACTTTTTTTTTTTTTTTAATTTGGTTTCCCAATGTATTTCTACAGCTGGCAGCCGTGAAACTAATCCTCCGTATAAATAATATCAAGTTCAAAAAAGTTGCAAAAGAATGAGAATTATTAGAATAAAATAACAATATTTTAGAATGCTTATGTAGATAATTGGGTCTTTTTAAAAAGTCATATTTGTTGTTTAAGTATAAAATTTTTCTGCCTCTAATTATAATTTTTTTTTTAGTAGTGACGTCAAGTTAGATTTGTGAAAAATACAATTATTCAATAAAATATATTGATTATCTGAATATTTATGTGCTATTATTAACGGAAGAAAAAAAAGGAAGAGCCTTTTCCTCTTTATAATTTAGTCTTATATAGATGAGCCAAAGGGTAAGTTTCAAAACTTCAGGTATGAAATTTATATATTTAATCTAAAATTAGTCGTCGCACTCAATAAAGCCCCCATCTGCAGCAACCTTTGTGTGGCAATCGTGTCCAGGTGGTTGTAATTTCTTGTCCGTATAGCATACCTTCACCATTACCCTGTTGAGAATCCATCGACCCAGAAACAACTAGTTGCCTTAAGGCTTGAGGCAAAGAATCGGGCATCCCCCTTAACTTGCAATGGCCTTCTTCTGCACTTTGCTCCCCAATTCCGTAGAATCACAGTTTACTACTCCGCATTTCATCAATTCCACATACACCGCTGATTTTCTCTTTCACACAAAAAGGGTTTGTTTCTTTTTTTGTGATTTTTCACCTTCATAAGCCATTCCATTTGTGTTGTTGTATCACTGCAATAGGTTTGTGCATTACTGCCTTTCATATTTCGCAAAATTGGACTTCTTTTATTATTATTATTTTCTACTACTATTCGTTTTTTAGGCACTTGATCCTGTCAACCAGTTGTAGCTTCATCTTCCTGTGCATCCTCTGTACAGTGATTGACTTCTTTCTCTTTAGTAGCTTGACATCATTTTATACAAATTACTATTTAGTATTGGAATGAAATGACCGGAATATAGCGGAATGGATATAAATGATTCATCTAGCTAACATCTTAAATGATTCAACTAGCTAACACCTAAGTTGTTTGAGTTTTAGGAGAAAATCCATTATAATCATTTCATTATCTGGATTCTTTACTTGTAGGCTTGTTTTATAGATTAAATCAGTAACTACTTCTATTTCGTAGTATTATAGTAAATATTTGTTTCTGGTCCTCTTCCATTTTATATTGCCACACTGATTTGATGCCGATACATGTTGGAGATTTTTTTTGTTGTTTTTCCCCATCTCATATTAAATAAATTTTACCTTACCATTTCTTTGTTGTTGTTATTACTAAGGCGTAATGCGGACAATGTTTATGATGGTTCTCGCACTATAAAGCACACCCAGAATGACTTTATACTTCAATTATAAGATTTATGCACTTGTGATAGTGACTAAAGAGTTGTACAAAAATCTAAGGACGGTGACCCCTCTGCCATTTAGGAAACAAATCAAAGCAAACTATATTAACATTGAGATTTAAATGCCTAAAGCAAAAATGGACTATTGAGACTCAAATGTGAATCTTTCTAGTTTCTACGTTCACATGAAGAGTCACATTTGTCTCTAGCAAGACCTTCTACATTAACATTTATATTCAGGAGGGATTTTATGCTATTAGGCATCTTTGAATATCTTCTGTAGTTTGAGGAACTTGATCTTCTCGATTTCTGCCCATATAAAATAAAGAATAATCAGGAAAGATGAATGCACCGAAAGGCTTCTATATTGCCACTCTATGTACAATATTATGATTTTATTTCTTTTTCTGAATGGTTAGTGTCCAGTATTCTGATTAACAAAAGTGTATACATATAAGGACTAAGGAGTATATTGTTTTAAGTTAAGCTGCCTTTTCTCTGTATATTAAATACCTTCATGAAAAACATTTTTTTTGCAGAAGCAGTTTAATATTGCTTATTTTGAGAGAATTTATATTGACAATCGGAAATGGATGCTTCTGACATTAACAGAAGCTTGGTTAGTGAACTCAAAGCAATGGGATTTTCTGAGGCTCAAGCCACCCAGGCTCTTTGTTCTTCTGGTATATACATCCCTCTGGTGTTAGATATATTATAGGGAAAGATTCACTTTTATGTTTGCTTAGAAGGTTCAGGAGATAATTATAAGTACCCTTTGCTTCTGAAATAGTATAAAATGTTTAGGCAATATGGTGGTTAATTCAATCTGATTAAAAGATTTCAGCTTTATATAGGAAAGTTGCTCAAATTTCCCATTTTGAATGTAACTCCACAAATCACTTTATGCTTCTACATTAACTTAACTAATTAGTTTTATTGTGTATTTTGGTTTTTGTACGAACATTCTTTCCATGATTCTGTTTCATATCTTTGATATGTAAAGGACACATTGATAGAATTTTTTTATGAAGTAAGAAGGTTTCAATAATAAGCCATGACAGAGATGCAAAAAGTACAAAAGAGATGTAGTAGTTAGCACCAGTACATAAGTTAATTGTGCTAAGACCAGAGAGCTGACAAGTCAAAAAAAAATAAAATATCAGTACTATTTACAGGGGTTAGGATGCTTCAGCTAAAAAACTAATTAAACATCTCGCTTTCTGGCAGCCTGTAGAGGTTGAGACTTCATTAGAACATCTATGATTCTCATCTGTTCAAATACATCAAAAAATAGTTGTTGGAATCATTTTCCAGACCCTTTTCATGGCCTTATCAACTCTCCAAAAATACCAGCACTCGTAAGCTTCTTTATTTGACTGTGGTATTGCTTGCTGCCATGTGACTAGGAGATCACGAGTTCAAGCCTTGGGAACAACCCCATGCAGAAATGTAAGGCGAGTCTGCGTACAATAGATCCTTGTGGTTGGGCCCTTCCCCGACCCTGCGCATAGCGGGAGCTTAGTGCACTGGGCTCCCTTTTTTTTTCCATTGCCCAACTTATTCCAAAATAGAATAGAAAAGGCTCCACATGTCTGTTGCAGTTATGCAATGAAGAAATAGTTGACTTATACGCTATGAGCTTTTAAGGCACATGTAGTATCTGTTGACAAACTGTGTTTCTTCTACTGAGGTTATCCTTTGCTAGATAGGAATCATTGGATGTTGTCCCGGTGAAGAAAAACACCTTGATAGGTAATCCAGTCCTCCATATATGTTCAATCTTCTATTCTTCCGTTCTGCGCACAAATGTAATTGTAGCCTGCTTTGACTTTTAACTTACCATCTTTTGAGCCGTCCCAAGTGATTTTATCTCATGGTATGTTGCAACCTTCAAGAGCAATGAGGAGGGTTAGTAGATTCTAGACAAAAGTATATGCATATGTTCTTTTCCTTGGTCCATTTTTATATTATATAGTATAATGATATTTGGAAACTGTGCTCGTTAAATTCAAATAACCTCATCGTATATGTCTCCTTGTATCTAATGGCAGGTTCAGTTTTCTCTCGAAAACGTGTAGATTTGGTTAATTAGGTCATCTAAAGATAGTTAATGTTGAGATTTATCCTGATGTGGTGTTGGATCAACCTACGTTGCTTGGACTCTTCAAAAAATGTCGGCGGGTACGTGTTGGATTTGCCCAAAGTAGGGTATTTTGGAGAATCCGACACGGGTGCGGCATCAAAAGTGAAGAGTCCACGCAACTTAGGGATCAACAAAGTTTCGAAATGATATCAACCCTTTGTTTACTTGAAGTCCATTTATCCTGCCAAATCTTTAAAAATCTTTAATACCTAATTGATACTTGCACTTGCACTCGTCTTTAAGTCAGCCTTCCAATCTCTGGTTTTCTCATTTAAACACCCCTACTTGATGGAATGACTATTAATAAGGGGTTGTTTGGTGTGAGGTATTAAAACATATAGTCACGAGATAAAATAATAGTCTCGGGATAAATTTTTTGATGCTATGTTTGGTTGCTAAATTCGGGATAACTTATCCCAGGATTAATAAATAGTACTGGATAAGTTATCCCACTTAAGGGGTGGTATAAATAACCCCACTATATTTTAACTTGGGATAAAATCATAAAATGACCCTCTAAATCCTTTAATTATCACTTTTCATATATATATATATGTAAGAGAATGCGAGATTTTGATAGTCCTTACATTAAATTTTTGACAATTTTATTTCTAATTTAAATTTTAATTACTCTACAATTTTTTGCTCATTTTGGTAAATTTGAACAATTATATGGACTTAACTATTTATACAATCAAATTCAAAATTGATCCAAGGGTTTATTGTCTTTTTAGTTTGTAATAACTAATCTTACTTAATATTTTTATTTTCCTAACAAATTTATCATGGACAAGTAATTAAAGTATCTTGGCATTCCCTTTCTAACTTTATACATTCTTATAATTAAATAAAACATTATTTTTTATATATAGTTAAACATGTTTGAAAATTTAATTTTTTTAAAAAGTACAATTGAACTTTCCAAATATTAATGATACTAAATAATGTAAGATGAGATGTAAGATGAGAGTAATTCTTTTTCACATTTTTTGATGATAAATCTTTTTTTTTAAAAAAATGATATTATCAACATTTTATAGAATTTAGAATAAAATAAGTAATTTAACATGAAATATCAAGCTAAATAAGGCGAAAGTTATTTTTGTAAACAAACTATCTATTCTTGGAAATCTAAGATGTAATACCTATCATTTTTAGTACCACAAACTAAACAACCACTAAAAAATAATACCGGGATAACTTATCCCAAAACAATTAATCTCACTATAACTAATTCCAGTATAACTAATCCCAGCATAACTTGTTTCCAAACCAAATGACCCGTAAATGCGCTCTGACCGCTAACCATGCTTATGTGATGGCACATAGGTGATGTGATTACTATGTGTGCAAGAACGCCAAGAAGGTGTCTGAGTATGATAATTTTGTTTAAAAAACACTTAAGATCTGAAAGAAAATAATTGACTTGAAAATAACCAAAACAATGAAAAACAAAAAGAAAAACTCACTTCAGCTTTATGTAATTACTTCTCCCTCCCCCTTCTTTTCTTCACTCATTCTACCCGTCAGAACCTCCCCATCTCCCTTTTATGTTCTTTCCTACCCCCAACTCTCTCTTTCTTTTCTTTTTTCCTTTCCCCTTCCTTCTTCCTTCCAAATCAAACTCATTTTGTCCAACTCTGCTGGGTCACCAGATAAAACCACCACATCTTCATTGAGGAGCAACTTAACTCTACACAAAAACAGCTACATTTTCACCCACTATTTGTCCATCTTCATTTCCTAACAGTACACCAACATACATATTCCCTTTAAACCACCACTCTCCTTCCCTAATACCTTTCTTACACAGATAGAAACCCAACAAGAACCACCATCCTTCCACTTCATTTTTCTTCTTTCGTGCAACCCTATTCTCTCCATAGATCTTCCTTGACCTTCTATAAACCATCTACTTACATCACCAATCACAGCAATCTTGACACAAATATACAAAGAGAATTCCATTTTCAAAGGCTCTTGACGTAAAAAAGAAAAAAATCTTTTCAGACCTAGCCATTAATTCACCCTGAAAAACCATCGTATGGTAAGCTTCCCTTTCCCCGAACCAAAATAACCCTCTTAACACCAGCATTTGTCTCCCAAGAATGGGCTAAGAAAGTTTATTTAGAATCAATTTTTTTAAAAAAAAGAATATTGGTAGCGATGGAGGAACAGATGGTCGGGGATGGAGAGGAAGTGATAGTGAATAAATTGAAATTTTGATAGTTTGGTTTAAATGAGTGGGACATTGAGACTTAACAAATTACAAACATCAAAAGATAAAAGACTTAGCATGTGGCATGTTATTCATGTCAGCGCAATTGGGATACACACTCTGTTGGGGGATTTGTTGTGCGTGGCTCTATCGAGTAGGTATCAATTCAAGTGTTGAGCCATATATTTAATTGTAGAACTTTCGGTTATTTATACATTTCTGCACTCTTCCTATAGTGAGTCTCTAGGTTGGCACCAAATCTTGAAGTAGGCTTGCAGTCCTAGAAATATTGCACACACATAGACATAGTTTCTATGATAAAAGTCAAAATGCAACAACTAGGAACTGGGAACAAAGCAATTAAGAACAACATATGATTAAGAAGATATCACGAGAAATTAGATTGGAGAGAAGAAATTAGAAGAAAGAACAATTAATCTAACAATTGAACGAACATAATCATTAAAGTAATACAAGTGGGTGAAAGAATGAACTCATACGTGGAACCCATACTAGGGATGAATCCAAGAAGGTGCAGTTAAGGAGATACAAGAGGATCTCGAAACACCCACCAAAGGAGTATAATCCTCCATTCATCCAAAACTAGCTAAGGAAATGAACACTGAAGTTGCTATCCATATTAGATAAAAATAATTACAAATATGACCATGATAGCTATTACTAATTACAGATGTGGTCACTTATCCTTTGATCGTCTCAGCATGTGACCTTGAACCTTTGAGCATGCTTTGAGCCTTCAAATCTTCCTTCTGGGTATCTTCGATGTATCCTAAAGTCTTTATTCATGAATGGTTGGCTTCGAGCTCATCATCACTACGTTGGGAGTTATCACTCTAGATGTCAGGTCCCAATTTTCATTCTTTGGTGCTCTTCCCTCCACCCCACTCCGTGCCCCACCCTCGAAAAAGAAAAAGAAAGTTTATCTATTTACTAGCATGAACCTGCTGCTTTATCTTTTTGATGTATCCATTTGCAGTTATCTGAACTCTCCACATTTATGATTGCAAATCATTACTTCTTTCAGGTAATTCAAGCATTGAGGCTGCAGTAAATTGGATTATTGATCATGAGAAAGATGCATACACTGATGAGATGCCCATGGTATGTAGCTTAGCAGTGATGAGTGACAATTGCGTTTCTTTTCCTTGTAACATCAGTTTTCCTGGTTAATTTGATAAGTTCATTTGTGACATGATTGTCACTTTTAAGATGGCAATAAATCCAGAGAGAGATTAATTAATTGTAAGAAAAAGGGCCTAAAATGCCATCAACTATGTAAACTGGTGTAAAAATGCCCTTCGTCTACACCTAAAATGCCGTTTCCGTCTACCTATTGGGCCAAAAATGCTCTTCTATCCTACCTATTGGATCTAAAATGCCCTCCCCGTCTACTTATTGAGCCTATTTTGCCCTTTTATTTAGGCAAATTACATGCAAAGGTCATCCTTAAAACTTTATTACATAAATAATACTATTTTTTCAATATTATAAAAATAAAGTTTTTTTTTACATATATAGCTATTTAAAAAAATCAGAAGAAATAATTAGAATTCCTAAGTTATATATAACTAATTATCAATTCACCTTAATTTAAGAGATATTTTTCAATCTTCAAATTAAAAGTGGAAAAGATAATCCCTACTTCAAAATTCAAATATTTTAAATAAACTAAGTATTCCATTATTTGCTCGTGTATGTTTTGTTTTGTTTTCATGTATCTTAATCATCTAGTATTATTTTATTATCTTGTATTTTTAATTCTAATGTAATGAGTTAACCATAATTTTTTATGGATAAATATTTATGGAATAAAAATCATTATGTTGGAAGTACATATATACTATGTATTTTTGTTGTTTAAATGTAATTTATGTCATAGTCAGATTGTTATTATATTTTTGATATAGTTTATGGGATAAATATTCATGGTATATCTCATTATGTCGGAAATACTTTTCTTGTTAAAAATTATTTATTAAATATAAATATATACTTCCAGTATTACACGTTATAAACGTTTTATATCTAAAATATATCATATATGTTTATGGTATAAATATAATTTGTATAATATATAAACATATCATGAATTTTTATTGTATAAATACACCATATATTTTTATGGAGGCATCGTGAAAGCAGACGATAAAAATAAAAAACATAAAATTTTGATATAGTATATAAAAATGTATTTTCATGTAATTTGCCTAAATACAACAACAACAAACCCAGTGTATTCCCACCTAGTGGGGTTTTGGGGGTAAGATGTACGCAGTCCATACCTATACCTCTAAAGAAGTAGAAAGGTTGTTTCCGATAGACCTCCGGCTCAAGACACGAGATACCACACAAATACATAGTAAAACACAGAACAAGATTTCATAACAAAAATACGGCGCCCATAAGTACTCGAAAACAGGGGAAAGCACCCAGATTCGTAATAAAACATGGAACACGGAACACGGAATCATAACAAGAATAATACCCCCACCAAGTAATTCCCTACACTAGCGACCCAAACTGGCCCTAGTTTTCTGCCCTAATTCGCGTCCTCCAGACCTTCCTATCTAGGGTCATGTCCTCGGTGAGCTGTAACTGCTCCATGTCCCACCTAATCACCTCACCCCAGTACTTCTTTGGCCTACCCCTACCCCGCCTAAAACCATCCAACGCTAGCCTCTCACACCTACGAACCGGGGCATCCATGCCCCTCCTCTTCACGTGTCTGAACCATCTCAATCAGACTTCCCGCATCTTGCACTCCACTGGAGTCACACCAACCTTCTCCCTGATAGTCTCATTCCGAACTCTATCCCCTCTAGTCAGCCCATACATCTAGCGCAACATCCGCATTTCTGTCACCTTTATTTTTTGGATGTGGGACTTCTTAACTGGCCAACACTCCGCTCCATACAACATGGCCGGGCGGACTACTACCCTGTAGAATTTGCCTTTAAGCTTGGGCGACACCTTCTTATCACACAACACCCCCACGCGAGCTTCCACACATCCATCCCGCCCCAATACAGTGCGAGACATCCTCGTCAATCTCACCGTTACCCTGGATCACGGACCCGAGATACTTGAAACTATCCCTCTTACATACCTCCTGTGATTCCAGCTTCACTACCACCTTATTCTCCAACCTCCCGTCATTAAACTTGCATTCCAAATACTGTCTTGCTTCTGCTCAACCTGAACCCTTTAGACTCAAGAGTTTGTCTCCACACCTCTAATTTGTCATTCACACCCCCTCGAGTCTCATCAATCAGAACTACATTGTCTGCAAAAAGCATACACCAAGGCACCTCCCTTTGAATACGCCGCGTCACACATCCATCACCAAAGCAAACAAAAAGGGACTAAGACAGTGAAATGCTCTGAGTCTCCTTCCGTCGTCCTCACTGAGTTTTCGCTCCATCATACATGTCCTTAATTGCTCTGATATATGTCAGCGGGACTCCACTCACCTCCAAGCATCTCCATAGCACCTTCCTGGGACTTTGTCGTATGCCTTTTCCAGGTCGATAAACACCATGTGCAGGTCCTTCTTCCTTTCCCTATACTGTTCCACCAGCCTCCGTACCAGGTGAATTGCCTCCGTCGTCGAGCGGCCATGCATAAATCCAAACTGGTTTTCCGAAATAGACACTATCCGTCTCAGCCTCACCTCGACCACTCTTTCCCAAATCTTCATAGAGTGACTCAATAACTTAATCCCCTATAGTTATTGCAACTCTGGATGTCACCCTTATTCTTATAGAGAGGGATCATGGTACTCCACCTCCAAGCCTCGGGCATCTTTGCCGTCTTGAAGATTTCGTTAAACAATCCAGTCAACCACCTTACACCAGCCTCTCTAACGAACTTCCAAAACTCCATCGGTATCTCATCCGGCCCCGTCGCCCTACCCCTTCGCATCCTGCGAACAACCTCTCTAACCTCTTCTACCTTAAAACGTCTACAATAACTAAAATCCCGACACTCCTCTGAGTGCTCCAGTTCCCCTAACACAATAGCTCTATCCCCTTCGTCATTCAAGAGCCTATGAAACTACGACTGCCATCTATTCTTAATGTGGCCGTCCTCCACCAACACTGTACCGTCCTCCCCCTTAATGCACCTCACCTGGTCGAGGTCACGACCCTTCCTCTCCCTAGCCTTAGCGAGTCTAAACAACTTTTTCTCCCCTCCTTTCCTTGTAACCCTGCATACAAGCTCTCAAAAGCGGCCGTCTTAGCTGCCGTGACTGCTGACTTTGCCTCCTTCCTAGCTAGCTTGTACTCTCTCCTGTTTACCCGCTTCTCTTCTTCGTCCTTACTCTCAACCAACTTAGCATATACCCCTTTCTTGGTCCCACTTTCTTCTCCACCCTTCATTCCACCACCAATCCCCCCGATGATGCCCGGCCCGGCCCCTAGAAACACCCAACACCTCACTTGCATTCTCCCTGATGCACCTAGCCGCCCTATCCCACATACTATCCACGTCCCCCCTACACTCCCACACCCCCATTCCCGCCAACTTCTCCCCTATCTCCCACGCATTCACTGGCGTCAAGCCGCCCCACTTAATTCTAGGTCTACAATCCTTACTCCTCCTCTTTCTATTCTTCTTTATACCCAAATCCATAACCAAAAGCCTATGCTGGGTCGAAAGATTCTCACTCGGGATGACCTTACAGTCCTTACACAACACCCTATCCCCTTTCCTAAGCAACAAAAAGTCAATCTGGGTCCTGGCTATCGCGCTTCGAAAGGTGATCAGGTGATCGTCCTTCTTCGGGAAGCCCGAGTTCACCATCACCAGCCCAAAGGACCTCGCAAGCTCCAATAGAGTAGCCCCCTCTTCATTTCTCTCCCCAAAACCAAAACCACCATGCACATCACCAAAGCCTCCCGGTAACGCCCCGATGTGCCCGTTGAAATCTCCTGCTACAACAATCTTCTCCGAGCTAGGCACGCCTCTCACCACCTCCTCCAAAGCCTCCCAAAACCGCATCTTCTCCTCCCCCTCCGAGCCCACTTGCGGCGCATAAGCACTACACACGTTCAGGGTAAACCCCCGAATGACCAACTTGATAGTCATCAACCTATCGTTGATCCTCTTCACCTCTACTACCTGGCCTCTAAGCTCTTCATCTACTAAGATACCAACTCCATTCCTACGCCTCTCGCTCCCAGAGTACCACAGCTTGTAACCATCCACATCCCTAGCCTTAGACCCTACCCACTTGGTCTCCTGAACACACGCAATATTGATCCTCCTCTTCCTAAGAATCTTCATAAGCTCTATGGACTTACCCTGAAGGGTCCCTATATTCCACGACCCAACCCTCAGCCTACCATCACTATCCACACGCCCTCCTCTACCACCCCCGCGGCCAAACCTTGGCCTCCCTCCCACTCCCGCCCTTTCCTCATCCCCTGCCCCCACAACGGCCCCACGCCTCAACCCCCTCGAACATGACCCTATCCAACCATTACCGCCCACAACCACTACTACAAGAAAATATAAGAAAATATAAACAATGGTAGTAGCAAAGCAGCAGCAAGAAATACAAGGCTCACACAAATTCAAAGAAATAATCAAGAAGCAAAAGTAAACTCAAATAGAGCGCAAACACCACTGGACTCAACACCCACAACCCTAAAAATAGAGCCCCAAGCCGATAACCCAATCAAAAGTAGTGCAAGAAACGACCACAGCAACAACAGACAACAGACAATAGACAATATCAACAAATCAAACGCAAGTCAAGGTACAGGGGATAATACTAGCATAATACGAAGAATGAAATAACAAAGGTTAGAAGTCACCGAGTTACGCTTGTAGACCAAGCCGGAAACCAAAACCCAGCGTAGACCGGGTTTCGGGGAGTTCCGGTGCTGGGAGGGAGCTGCGGCTGTTGGTGACCGAGGGAACTGGTCGTCGTTTGGGTGCTGCGGCTGCTGGCGACCGAGCGGCGGGTGTAGACGGAGCTGCGGCTGTTGGAGACCGATCGGCGGCTGGAGACTGAGCGGCGGATGGCTGGAGACCGAGCTGCGGCTGCTGGAGACCGAGCGGCGGCTGCTGGGGACCGGGCGGCGGCTGCTGGAGACCGAGGGGGGCTGTTGGATCTCGCCGGAGCCGGAGGGGGGGATTATGAACGGAGAGGGGTGGTGGGTATGAACGGAGGGGGGGGGAAGCGGATCGAGATCGGGGGTCGGCGACGGAGGGCGGCGGGGAGCAGCGACGGGGGCCGGGGACCGGGGAGAGAGAGAAGGTAGAGAGAGAGAGAGAGCCGTTAGGTAGAGAGAGAGAGACGGCATTTTAGGCTCAATAGGTAGGCCGGGGATATTTTTGCACCATTTCACATAGTTGAAGGACATTTTAGGTCCTTTTCCGTTAATTGTAAGTTCCAAGTGCATATTTAGTAATAGTCTGCCTTCAATTGGTTGTAAGATTTGGACATCCACTCAGGATTCAGTTGCATTGGTATGCCACTATGTGTATCTTCAATGAAGAGTGAGTCATTACTATAAGCATGGTTAAGGTATTTGAGAAAGGTACAGTAAAGTACCTTGGAGTATTTTTCCACTTCTTTCCGTAACTAAGGTAGATGGTGAATTAAGCTCTAATGACTAGTGCTTACAGGAGATGATTAGATTAACTGGAGCTTCCTAAGTTTTAAAGTCAAATTAAGAACAACGTTCTACATCAGATATAAGTTACTAGTTTTAAAAAAATGCATTCTACATCAAATACATTAGTGGCGTCTTTAAAACTTATGGTGAAAATTTTGGCAAAATAGGTACGACAGTGAGAAGATTTTGTTTGAGAATTTTTAGTTTCAAGTGAAATTAGGTCCTAAACTTTAATAAGCTAAGTCAATTTGTTTTTAATATCTACTGTAATTTTGAATGCTGATCTAATGTTTAATTTGTTAAACTTTTCAATATTATGTGATTTGTCCCTGAAAGTGCTTCAAATTTGCATAATTTTAACTTTTTGTTTTCAAAAATAGGATCGACCAAACTTACATTTGCGAATAATTACTATATAAATGTATCAAGTTAATTTTTTTTATGTTTTGGAAGTCCCTTTGGTTTACATGTATCAACTTTGCTTTAACAATATATGGTTTACATGCCAGGCAAACCTTTGACCCATGGGGTGCTTAGAATTGTAGTGAACTCGGAATCAAAATAAGCCATGAAATAAAAAAAGTGATCAAAATAGGCTAAACGTAATAAATTATTACGTTTTATATATTTTTCTTAACGGTTAACTGTCAAAAATGAATAGTAAACACTGTTTGTAAGACGTAATAATTTATTACGTCTTCCACAAAAAACAAAAAAAAAAGAGCAGTGTGTTGTCACATCATCTTTATGTCAAATCATGTAGTTTGTAATAATTTATTACGTTTTACAAACAGTGTTTGTACTTTGTAATAAATTATTACAAACTACACCTGCCCATGTCACATCAACTTTACTTTCCCTCTTTTAAATGTAACCCCACCCCACCCCACGCAGCTAACCGTCCCACCCCACCCCAACCCCTTACCTTATTTTAAATAGTATTAAAAAGTTACTTTTTATAAATAAAAAAATAAAGAATGCGTAATTAAAAATTTCATTTTACAAAAACACAGTAAAAAGTTACATTTAAAATAAGATAAGGGGTTGGGGTGCGGTGGGACGGTTAGCTGCGTGGGGTGGGGTGGGGGTTACATTTAAAAGAGGGAAAGTAAAGTTGATGGGACATGTGCAGGTGTAGTTTGTAATAATTTATTATAAAGTACAAACACTGTTTGTAAAACATAATAAATTATTACGAATTACATGATTTGACATAAAGATGTTGTGACAACACACTGCTTTTTTTTGCTTTTTTATGGAAAACGTAACTATTTGTAAAACGTAATAATTTATTACGTTTTACAAACAATGTTTACTATTCATTTTCGTCAGTTGACCGTTAAGAAATATATATAAAATGTAATAATTTATTATGTTTAGCCTATTTTGGTAACTTATTAAATAAGCGGCCTATTTTGATCACTTTTTTTATTTCGTGGCTTATTTTGGTTCTGAGTTCAATTGTAGTCATGTTTATTAAATTAGAAACCTAATACTTGACCATTCCGAGCAAGATATGTTCATTTGGCTTTTACGCTCTGAGTAGTTTTTATTTTTTCTCCCAATTATTTTGACCAAATACATGGGAATATATGGTACTAAAAATAAAGTAGGAAAGGCTATTTTACAGATTGTCCATCTTGTGATTTAACTTTAGCTAACTCATTTTTTTAAAAAAGGAGGTGGTGCCTAATAACGTTTAAGAGTAAATAACTCTAGTGACATGTACTTTATCCTTTTCAGAAGATACGCTGGAGCCACGTGGAAGGTAGTTGTTACAAAAGACCTAAAATCTGTCTATCCATGCATATTGAGTGGGTGAAATAGAACACAATGGAAGAAAAAATTACGTATAGGTAATATCAACTAGTTAGATGAAGTCTTATTTATGTTGCTAAGCTTAGATTTGGTCCAATTTTGTAGGAATTTTTTTGATCTTGTTAAAAAATTTGTGTGTTAGTAGAAATATGGAGAACTTCTCATGTTAGGGAACCTCAAATATTGAATATTGGAGTAAAATAGGTTCAAAAGGAGTGAATTGGATAATGAGGATTCACCTAACTTATCCAAATTAGAGTTGAGGCGCAGTTGTTGTATCAAACCACTGAATTGTTATCCTACTTTCCTATATGAGTTTGGTTTCCATATTATGAGTACAACGCATTTGCATAGTATTCCATTCATAGTGATGAGATATGAGTGAGGAAGAAATGATTTTAACAAATATGAGAAGTTCTTGGAAAAAGGTAAAAATACCATTATTATAAAGGTAACGTTAAAAAGATAATTCTTGTTAAAAAGTCTTTGAACACGGCTTAAGTACTGATCTGTTTCTATCAATATATACAAAGTTACCAATTTGAAAAAAAAAAAGTTAAAAAGTCTTTGAAGTAATTGTCCAGATGAGGAAAGGAGGTGCTCATTAAGAGCACATTATCGAGCATTCCTATACATTTCATATCTTCGTTTCAAGCTCCGATCAGTGTCATAGAGAAGTTGGGAAAGATTCAAAGAAATTTTCTTTGGGATGCAACGGATGGGGCAAGGAAATTTCACTTGGTGTGGTGGAAGACACCGACATCTCCAAAAAAATGGGAGGTCTTGTAGTTAAAGATTTAAAGGTTTTCAACAAAGCTTTGTAGGGTAAAAGGCTTTAGAGATTCAGGGTCGAGGTACAAGCTTTCGGAGAGGCGTGATAATTGATAAATATGGCATAATGGAAGGGGATGTAGAACTAGAGATGTTACTATACCTTTTATGTTATGGTTTGAATATTGGAGTAAAATAGGTTCAAAAGGAGTGAATTGGATAATGAGGATTCACCTAGCTTATCCAAATTAGAGTTGAGGTGCAGTTGTTGTATCAAACCACTGAATTGTTATCCTACTTTCCTATGTGAGTTTGGTTTCCATATTATTAGTACAACGCATTTGAGATATGAGTGAGGAAGAAATGATTTTAACAAATATGAGAAGTTCTTGGAAAAAGGTAAAAATACCATTATTATAAAGGTAACGTTTAAAAGATAATTCTTGTTAAAAAGTCTTTGAACACGGCTTAAGTACTGATCTGTTTCTATCAATATATACAAATTTACCAATTTGAAAAAAAAAAGTTAAAAAGTCTTTGAAGTAATTGTCCAGATGAGGAAAGGAGGTGCTCATTAAGAGCACATTATCGAGCATTCCTATACATTTCATATCTTCGTTTCAAGCTCCGGTCAGTGTCATAGAGAAGTTGGGAAAGATTCAAAGAAATTTTCTTTGGGATGCAACGGATGGGGCAAGGAAATTTCACTTGGTGTGGTGGAAGACACTGACATCTCCAAAAAAATGGGAGGTCTTGTAGTTAAAGATTTAAAGGTTTTCAACAAAGCTTTGTAGGGTAAAAGGCTTTAGAGATTCAGGGTAGAGGTACAAGCTTTCGGAGAGGGGTGATAATTGATAAATATGGCATAATGGAAGGGGATGTAGAACTAGAGATGTTACTATACCTTTTATGTTATGGTTTGAATATTGGAGTAAAATAGGTTCAAAAGGAGTGAATTGGATAATGAGGATTCACCTAGCTTATCCAAATTAGAGTTGAGGTGCAGTTGTTGTATCAAATCACTGAATTGTTATCCTACTTTCCTATGTGAGTTTGGTTTCCATATTATTAGTACAACGCATTTGAGATATGAGTGAGGAAGAAATGATTTTAACAAATGTGAGAAGTTCTTGGAAAAAGGTAAAAATACCATTATTATAAAGGTAACGTTAAAAAGATAATTCTTGTTAAAAAGTCTTTGAACACGGCTTAAGTACTGATCTGTTTCTATCAATATATACAAAGTTACCAATTTGAAAAAAAAAAAAAAGTTAAAAAGTCTTTGAAGTAATTGTCCAGATGAGGAAAGGAGGTGCTCATTAAGAGCACATTATCGAGCATTCCTATACATTTCATATCTTCGTTTCAAGCTCCGGTCAGTGTCATAGAGAAGTTGGGAAAGATTCAAAGAAATTTTCTTTGGGATGCAACGGATGGGGCAAGGAAATTTCACTTGGTGTGGTGGAAGACACCGACATCTCCAAAAAAATGGGAGGTCTTGTAGTTAAAGATTTAAAGGTTTTCAACAAAGCTTTGTAGGGTAAAAGGCTTTAGAGATTCAGGGTAGAGGTACAAGCTTTCGGAGAGGGGTGATAATTGATAAATATGGCATAATGGAAGGGGATGTAGAACTAGAGATGTTACTATACCTTTTATGTTATGGTTTGAATATTGGAGTAAAATAGGTTCAAAAGGAGTGAATTGGATAATGAGGATTCACCTAGCTTATCCAAATTAGAGTTGAGGTGCAGTTGTTGTATCAAATCACTGAATTGTTATCCTACTTTCCTATGTGAGTTTGGTTTCCATATTATGAGTACAACGCATTTGAGATATGAGTGAGGAAGAAATGATTTTAACAAATGTGAGAAGTTCTTGGAAAAAGGTAAAAATACCATTATTATAAAGGTAACGTTAAAAAGATAATTCTTGTTAAAAAGTCTTTGAACACGGCTTAAGTACTGATTTGTTTCTATCAATATATACAAAGTTACCAATTTGAAAAAAAAAAAAAGTTAAAAAGTCTTTGAAGTAATTGTCCAGATGAGGAAAGGAGGTGCTCATTAAGAGCACATTATCGAGCATTCCTATACATTTCATATCTTCGTTTCAAGCTCCGGTCAGTGTCATAGAGAAGTTGGGAAAGATTCAAAGAAATTTTCTTTGGGATGCAACGGTTGGGGCAAGGAAATTTCACTTGGTGTGGTGGAAGACACCGACATCTCCAAAAAAATGGGAGGTCTTGTAGTTAAAGATTTAAAGGTTTTCAACAAAGCTTTGTAGGGTAAAAGGCTTTAGAGATTCAGGGTAGAGGTACAAGCTTTCGGAGAGGGGTGATAATTGATAAATATGGCATAATGGAAGGGGATGTAGAACTAGAGTGTTACTATACCTTTTATGTTATGGTTTGTATAGGAATATCATGAAAAGATGGGATAATTCTAGTGAAAATATCTCATTTAAAGTAGTAGACCAGAGGAGAGCTAAATTTTGGAGACATAGTTGTGGGTACAACTTCTTTAAAGAGAGAATTTCAAAGCGGTATAGAATATCTTGCCATATAACCAGGAGGTCACGAGTTCAAGCCTTGGAAACAGCCTCTTGCTGATATGCAAGTTAAGGCTGCATACAATAGATGCTTGTGGTCAGGCCCTTCCCCAAACCCTGCGTGTAACGGGAGCTTTAGTGCACCAGGCTTCCCTTTTCTTTACAAAATATCTTGCCAAAGAGACTTGATAATTCAACAAATTTGGGGGACACAAGGTGGAGAGATTTTTGGGACTTGAGATTTATAAAGGACTTCCACGATTGGAAGGTGACTGAATTTCAATAATTGTTGGCTCTACTTCATTGTCAAGTAACTGCGGTTGTGGTTGATAATCCTGATGCTTTGTGGTGGGATTTGGGGAATAATGGGAGGAGAATAGATTTCCTTGAAATGCAATATGGATACCAAAAATGCCGAGGAAGGTGTTTTTTTCACTTGGCTAACAACTAGAAGGGTGATCTTGACGGCGAAAAATCTTATAAAGCAGAAGATTATGTGCGTCAGATGTTGTTACAAGTGTAAGGAGATGCGCGAGTACATGGATCATCTTCTTCTAGGTTGAAGGATACCTTGAGGTTATGGTGGGACATTTTAGGTGATTTGACACTTCATCCGCAAGGCCAAAAACTATGAAAGATTTGATGTTGAACTGGAAGAGTGGGAGAAGGAGGAGAGGACGCAGGCATAGATTGCGGCTCTACTCGCATTATTGTGGGTTTTTTGCAGAGAGAAATAGGAGGTCTTTTGAAGGGGTAGACTCAGGGCCGGCTGAAGCATGAAGCAGCTAAAGCTGCTGCTTTAGGCCCCTTAACTTTCGGGGCCTCAAAATTTCATAACATGTGTATATATTATATTTTCTTGCCTCAGTTTATGTGACAATGTTAGAATTTCTCGAATTAAACGAGTTATTTTTTTCGTAATATATAAATTTTATTTTAAAACTGTAATGATTCTTTGTATAAGTATACAATCAAAAGTTAAAAAGCTTGAATCTTGAAAAGCAAAAGGCGTCACATAAATTGGCTTAGAGAGAGTATTTCAATTTATCCCACATCGTCATTCATCAATATAAATTTCTCTATAGGTTTACCTTTTTATAGAGATGTGAAATCTTGAAAACAAGATATGTACCTTCTACAACATATAAATATGATCTAATAGTATTTATGCAACATATATATGTTAATTTGTTTATGAAAAATCTATGAATAGCTTATTTTCTACGAAAACTATTTCAATAGGCTTATGATATCGATGGCCCAAGGATTATAACTTTGTATTTAAAAAAAAAAAAAAAAAAAAGACTTCAAGACATTATATGCATAACAAAAGTTCAATAAATATGGTCGGTACATCTCAGCTATTGCAGTTTAAGGTTATAATCGGGCTGTCATTATCATACCAGAGAATAAATATAATGAAGGATGGGAGAATTTGGCAGTTAGAATTGAAGACTTCATTAATAAATTCTCAAGCTCACAAGGTACATTTATTACAACAGGGGAAAGCTGTAAGACGTTTACAGGGAAAGGGAACTTTAAAGAAGCTATCTCCAAAAGCAAGTGGAGCCACGAGGAGAATGCAGCCAAGGATTGTAATCATGAGCAAACAATGAATGGCTTGCAGGAAGACAGTGCTTTGCTGCGCAGATGTCTGGTGGGGAAATTCTCCGGTGGGGAAGGTGCCCCTCTGCACAGTGAAGTGAGAAGATGGGCTGCCCAGACTTGGAGGGGAGTTCTGAACATCAAAGTTTACGACGTGAATGGATTTTATTTTCTCTTTGAATTTCAATCTAGAAGAGACGTAGAACACATGCTCATGGGAGAATGGAGAAGACGGCCAAATATTGAATCTTGAGTGGTGGTCACCAACTATAAGGGGCTTTTCCAGAATCTTTCCGATTCGACTGGTTCTGGATCAGAATTTTGGGGCTTCTGCTGAATTTGTGGAATGCAGAGGTGATGAAGAAAATAGGTGAAGCACGCGGTGGATGGTTGCAGACGGAAGAATAGATGGAACTTAAAAACCATTTTAGGTGGGCTAGAATCAGGGTAAGAGGCCCAAGAGAAAAAATCCCATCGGAAGTCGATGTGGCTGACAGCGACAACATCTATTCATTGCCGATATTGTGTGAGCTGCTGGCGATGTACCAGAAAAAGACGGAGAAGATGGACTGCTTTTGATGTACCGGAAAAAGACAACGAAGATGGACTGCTTTAGAGATGACAGGCTAGGCTCTAGCTTTGTCCTTGGTTCTGAAAAGAACGCAACAGATATTCATGGGAAAAGGAAAGATTTAGCAGAGGGAGAAACATCGAAGACTGAGACTTACGATGAAGGGGTAAATATAGCTGGTATAGACCACCTGAAAAAAGCAGATTTTTCTCCTCAGATGGGTCCCAGCTCCAGTTCACGTGGTCTGGCAGAGAAAGGGAACATCTTAGCTTTATCTAGGGCTATTGAAACTGGGCCTTTAAAGCCCAATGCAAATAAATTGAACTTTGCAATTTCCTCTGGACGAAATAACTTAAGCCCATCTAGTATGGCTACAGGTAGAAACAACGAGCCATTCACAGAACCTTTCACTGAGCAAATATTTGGTTCAATGGCAGAGACATCTGGAGAGCAAAACTTTTGTTTTCTTCAAAGGCGAAAAAGAGAAAGGGCTCTGCTGGAAAAAAAAAAAGAAAGGAAGAAGACAAAGAGAGAAGCCGAATTGCAGAGATCAATATGAGGGAGAAAATTCAAAGAATAGCCTGATAATTCAAGAAGATGACATGAAACAAGCAGGGGAAATTGAGGAAGAGGATTTCTCAGATGCAGTAGTTGTGATGTACTCGGAGGCAAAGCCACTGCCTCTTCAGATTAGCTTTAATGAACAAGAAGAGGGGATTTCAACAATTGAATGTGTCTAATCCAATACGATCAAGTTGAGCCACCAATTTGGAGTTGACCTTAAAGGTTGCAAAAAAGTTGTGGCGCTGCTGATGAAATTAGATCAAAGAAGAGAGAAGGAAATCGGTTGGGGGGAGATTATAAAGGATCCAAATCCTCGTAACATAGTACCAAACGAGGTAAGGAATTTGTTGTTTGATGTAAATTTCAAAGATGGAGAACCTAGAGCTAGAGGGAGGATCCTATCCCTCACTTCTCAATGAGAGTTAAGATTATTTCCTGGAACGTAAGGGGTTGAATGGGGGGAGTAAGAGGGAGACGTTGAGGAAGTTAATACAATAATGGGGGGCTGATGTATATGTATTGGCGGGGACAAAGCTGGATGGGCAGATTGACAACATTGTCCAAAGCTTATGGCATAATAGATGGGTGGCTAGGATTCAAAAAGAGGCTCAGGGCAGTAGTGGAGGGATCCTAATCCTCTGGGACAAAAGAATGTGGAATGGGGAAGTGGTGATGAATGGCAACCAGAGCCTGACCGGCAAATTTACTAGTGTAAATGACAATTGGAGCTGGCATATATCTGTTGTCTTTGCTGACTGCAATAATTGCCAGGAGATCCCTGTGGCAAGAACTAATAAATGTGAGGAACACTTTCACTGGACTATGGATAGTTTGTGTTGACTTTAATGTTACCAGGTACCCTGCGAAGAGAACTAATTGCCACAGATTGAGTGGAGCTATGTCAGAATTTTCCAATTGCATAGAAGAGCTGGAGTTAGTGGATCCTGTTGGGTTCAAGTTAAAAGTGTGAATGGAAAATGGAGGGAATTCGTGGATGGAAAAAATGAGATAACACTTAAAAAGGAAAGTGTACTAAAAAATAAGGAAAGTTTACTAATTCCCCCACATGGGTGGGAGAATGGAACTTTCATATGTTCTTATTAAGAAACACAAACTCCACATGGATAGTGAGGCAAGAACCAAGAAGTACCTCGCGTTGTCGTCGTTGCTCACTCGACTTCGGCTTTGGATTTGGATTTGACAAATGATCGATCGATGAGATTAATTTTTTGGACAAAATTTATTTGAAACTTGAAAAAAATCAAGTGATCAGAAAATCCAAAGAAAACCGCAAATTAATGCATGCAGTGCAGAAATGACTGCTGAAATGCGAAATGCTGCCTTGGAAGGGACGCAACCCTTAGAGGAAATGACACTATTTCGGAAAAGGTGGTGACTGTTCGGTCGGATGTAACTGTTCAGAAAAAGACACAATGTTTCGAATGGACAGACATGACTGTTCCAAAGGATACACCTTTCTGATGAACCATTGCCATCATTTGGAAGGGGTACTTCATGGCTATATAAATCTGCATTTTTTCCACAGGTTTATATGAAAATCTGCGCTTGAAAAAACATTTCTTGTTTCTAAAAACTCCGTGTGATCATCTCTCGTTGAGTGAGTTCGAAGAAAACCAGAACATTTGAGGTACCACTACATTCTGGTTGTGAAGCCATTTTATTCTAGGAGGAAAATTTCGCAACCTCGGGTACATGAGGGAAATTATTCCTTAAGGATACTTCATGAATTCAAAGAACTTGACTTATTCTGTTTCATTTTTTCTTAATAAATTAACATATTTGATAGTTCATATTGAACTTGTGTTGAAGGTGTTGGAAAACTTCGTAAGTGTTCTTGAAAAGTCTTGAACTTGTGTTGAAGTTTAGTGAACTCTAACATACAGATTTGTGTACCCGAAACAACAATCTTAAGGAAATAACTCGTAATCTGTATTGTTTAGTTTCTGGAGATTAAAGCTTTACGCTTTCTACTCCGTTTGAACTTAACAAATGATTTGAAGACATAAAAACTTCATCACAAGATAAAGGTCATTCGGTTAACGATTGGGGCGTTTAAAGTTACTACAACTTTATCAGTAGTATTTCCATATACTAATGCATACTGTCTTTTTGTGACAGGAAAATGACTACTGACAGTCATGTGAATGATGCTGGGATGAGTGTGGCAGCAACAAATGTTGCCACAATGAGTCGTACGACAATGGCACGTGCGGAGAAACCCGAAAAATCACGAGTGTTGATTTTAAAAGGTGGCAACAAAGATGTTGTTCTACCTTACAACCTTGTATCTTCAAAGATTTACGTCTGAAGAAGCTCCAGAACTGCACAAAGGAACTTCAGACCAGGAGCGATTTGTCGTTATGGAGGCGTGGAAACATTCTGATTTCTTATGCAGAAAGTACATTCTGAGTGGCCTCCAAGATGACTTATACGTGTATAGTGGAATGAAGATGCCAAAAGAGTTGTGAAGTGCGCTGGAAAGAAAATACAAGATTGAGGATGCTGGAACCAAGAAGTTCTTTGTTGCAAAATTCCTTGAGTATAAAATGATTGACAGCAAGTCTGTTGTATCTCAAGTACAGAAACTGCAAGTTATCATCCACGATCTCCTTGCGGAAGGTATGAGTTTGATAAATACCTTAGTTGAACATGTTAAAAATGTTCTTAATGTTCACATGAACTTTATTGTAGGTTTGGTTGTGAACGAGGCATTTTAAGTCGCGGCAATAATAGAGATGTTACCACCTATGTGGAAGGACTTCAAGAACTACTTGAAACATAAACGAAAGGAGATGACAGTTGAAGATCTCATAGTAAGGTTGTGCATTGAAGAAGACAACAAAGCCGCAGAAAGGAGGTCTAAAGGAAATTCTACAATGAGTGGGTTAAACATTGTAGAAGACGACCACAACAACTCAAAAAGCGGAAGAAAGCTGGATAAGAAAGCAATCAACCTAATAAGAAATTCAAGGGAAAATGCTATAATTATGGCAAGATTGACCACAAGTCAACAGATTGTCGTGCCTCAAAGAAAGGCAAAAAGAAGGACCAAGCAAATATGGCTGAATCCAAGAACGAAATGGACGATTTGTGTGCCATGCTGTCTGAATGTGACTTGGTGGGAAATCCTCGAGAATGGTGAATGGATTTCGGTGCCACCCGCCACGTTTGTGCAAATAAAGATTTGTTTTCTGCATTTACTCTGGCTCAAGGCGAAGAGAAGATCTATATGGCAAACTTCGCAACTGCAAAAGTTGAAGGAATATGAAAAGTTTGCCTGAAAATGGCATCAGGCAAAGTGTTGACTCTTAACAATGTCCTGTATGTACCGGGGTTAAGGAAGAACTTGATTTCTGCATCATTTCTATGTAATGTGACGGGGGAAACGAACAGACATCTTTTTTTGCACTGCAAGTACACTACTCAACTGTGGAATCTCTGTCTCAACATTACTGGCACTAGTTGGATAATGCATTAACACACATCAGATCTTCTTAGTAGCTGGACAGGGGGGAGCAAGAGCCAGAAGAGCTGGTGGAAACTGATTCCATCATGTATATGGTGGTCGGTATGGATGGAAAGGAGTGGTAGATGTTTTGAAGATAGGTCCAATTTCATTCAGAAAGTTAAATGGAATTATCTTGTATCTTGACTTTTTTGGTGTCAACAGTTATGTATAGAGGACACTGATCAAATTATAGATCTAATAGGAAGTCTGTAATTTTTGGAGGTGGCCAGCATACCCTTATTGCTCGTAATGCTGAAGAATACAACCTTACCAGTTTAAAAAGAAAAAAACATTATATACAATATAAGACTTATTTTTTTTGTTTTTTCGAATAAAATTGTAATACCTCTCATTGAAGTTTTGCTTTGGGCCACCACATTGGTTGAGCCGCCCCTGGGTAGAGCCGAGTTTTTCTCAGTTGAGGAGTAGTTTCCAATCCTTTGTTTTATGTTGGTGTATCCATAAAGTAACTTCTTGTGTAGAAAATTGTGTGGAGTTTGTGGAGAATCATACATTTTGTAGTTTTCTTGCCTTTTGGTATACCCCTTGTATGCATCCATCTTTTTTGCTTTGTTCATGAATGAAATTTTCACCTACAACAACAGTAACAACAATATATTCAGTGTAATCCCATAAGTGGGGTCTGGGGAGGGTGATGTGTAGGGCTGGACATATTTTGGTTTAAACCGAAAAAACCAAAAAACCTAACCGAAATTTAATTTTGGTTTTGTTTTTTGGTTTTTCGAATTGGTTTTGGTTTTAAATTTTAGAAATTTGGTTAAACGGTTTGGTTTTTGGATTTACAAAAAAAGAATTCGGATAAACCAAAAAATCGAAATTATATAAATAATATATTATTTAATATATATGTAAATATACTAAAAATATAATATAATCTGATATAACATATAAATATATAAATTATAATCATTTAGTAACCCTAAATCCTAATATACTGCTTTGCTTTAGACCCTAACATTAACGTGAAGGCTGCAGCAGCGCTCAACCATCCTCAGTTCGTCAATTCATTTGAAATTTCAACATCGCCAACGACAGTCGTTTGCTTAGTTCGTCACTGCCATCGGCAGTCGCTGCCGAGTGACTGCTGTCACACCAACGGCGATGACTCAGCGAGGTTGATATTTATGGTTATTTCATGCATGTTGAATTAATTATATTTGGGAATGAAAAATAGGTTTGAAAAAAGATTATTTTTCTAGAAAAATCACCAATTTTAAATGCTCACTACTTTAATCTTTAAAATCGAAATAGAAATCCGAAATAACCGAACCGAATTTGTAAAAATCGAAATAATTTTGGTTTGTTTATGGTTTTCATTTTCGTCAATCCGAAAATCGAAAAACCAAAACTATATTCAACAATCAAACCGAATAAACCGAATGCCCACCCCTGGTGTGTACACAACCTTACCCATACCTAGTAAAGGCGAATTTTTATGATTTGATTAAAAAAAAAACATAAGTCCTAAAACAACTAAGGGAGAATAGGTAACGACCTGACTAATGTCTAAATCCTAGAACAATGATAATTTACTGCTGCTACAGTTTCAGATGAGATGAATATACATGAAAAGTAAGTTAAACAGTATTTTTGTCATAGAAATATTGCGACCATGCATTTGAGAAAAAAGTTCTTTAGAAAAGATCCACCCCACCTTTCTTCATCATATTGTAGAAAAGATCACCCCTGACGGTTCTTCATCATGTTGTCTCTCAAGTATCTGCTCAATCTGATCTTTATTGGCTTAGGAGGTGGAGAAAAACATTTTTTATACATCATGTTTATGCAACTTCACTAGATAGAAGTGAAGTGCAGTGTCTGATTTTGCATCTTCTGTTTCTTTGTTGATAGGCTTTCCGTTTACTTGATGGCAAACATTTTTCTTGACGTCATGTTTATGCAACTTCATTGAATAGAAGTGATGTGGAGTGTCTGATTCTGCATCTTCTGCTTCTGCTTCTTTGTTCGTAGGATTTCCATGTACATAAAGATTTTATTATGTCTCTTTGAGACAGGAGTTCGCCTTTAAGGCCAAGTGATCTTTGATGTTTAATTTTCATGTTCCTATTTTTTGGAACTGTCCTATTGTGCAATTCAATCCTAAAGTTCTAACAAGAGAGTTGTGTACAGGTTCAAGTCGACATTATTGAAACTCCTACTCCTACTTTCGATTCAGAACAAGCGAAGTTGAAAGCACAAGAGCTAAGGTTTGATTTTACATTAAAGTTTCATGAGGAGGTTCCATGTTTAATCCAAAAACTGGAAACTGTCATTGGAAGTATTATCTCCTTGTCCCTTGTTTACATATTGAAACTGCTTTGCAGTGATTAGCTTATGGGTTGTTTCCAGTCTTTTATTATATTACTCCCTCCGTTTCAATTTGTTTGGCCTACTTTCCTTATTTGTCCGTTTCAAAAAGAATGACTCTTTCCTTTTTTAACAACTCTTTAATTTCAACTTTCCATATGACATGTTTCTGAACGTAAAATTAAAGGGCATTTTCGTACATTTGACATATCTGTAATTTAAGACCAGGAGATTCATAAGTCTTCTTTACTTTCTTAAACTCCGTGCCAAGTCAAAATAGGCCGAAACAAATTGAAACCAAGGGAGTACATTTTTTCTTTCTGATGCTTTTGGTGAACGAAAATTCTGCTTTTATAGGGAGCGAGCACGCAAGAGGAGAGAAGAGGAAGAGAAAAAACTGGAAAAGAAAAGGGAGAAGGTATGTAGTATATTTCTATTCTCTTAAGAACATTCTCTGGTGTGAGTTGTGATTCAATGCAAAACGTTCATTGTCAATATAGTGAATGTGAGAGATCTGATGGTTGTGATTGAATGATGTGATGAACTGGTGATGCATAATTTGAATAATTTTTCAACGTGAACAAGTGAATGCAAACCAATGCAGGGATTCTAGGCTTACTGTTCGAGACATGGCATTGCCGTCCAGAAATTGCTTCCCACTTATTTGGATCAACTTTAAACTTTAGTTTCCAATGGTTGACTAGTGTTAACCAACAAAAAACATGTTTAACTAACTAATGGCAGTGCAAAGATGTTAAATCCATGAAGTCTTAGCCTTGGAACAATTATGGAAAGATTTCTGGCAATACCTATTGAGATAATTTGAAATGCACTGATCCAAAACCCTATATATCTAGGATTGAAACTAAACTAATAATCTGCAGCGCGTTGCTGAGAAATGCACATAAATATATATATGATAACCGTGGTGTCCGGGCCAGCTTGCGCACCTCGACGAGCAACAGGTACCAGGTAACTCTGTCCACCAAGGCTAGAACATATGAGAGGAAGCTAGAACATATGAAAGGAAATCACGTAGTGTTTGTCTCTGTAGGAAATTGAACCTGAGACCTCATGGTACTCAACCCCACTTCATTGAACCACTAGGCCATACCCTTGGGTGCGTGTGAAATGTTTTTATTTGAAACTATTATGTAAGGTCTCACGGAACTATTAGTGTTCAGCTGCTGTATGTGGAGGTGTTCTGCTTATCAAAATGTTAAATGTTTCGTTTTATTTGAAGGAAAGGATACACGCAGGCAAAGAACTGCTTGCAGCAAAGCGAATGACACAGGAAAATGAAACGAGATGGTGTGTTTCTAAGTTGAAGCTGTTTCTTTATAAATATACTTTGTTCTTAGTTGGTCACAAATCCTTATTTTGGTTTTTGCACTTTGCTCGCGTTTTAGTTTTGAAGCACAGAGGAAGACTGAAAAAGAGGAGGAGAGAAGGGCAACGGAAAGAATTTGTCAAAAGCTTCAGCAGGACATGGTATTACTTGTAATTGTTAGTCAAGTTTTGTCGTTACTTGTCAAAACAATACTAATCTTATGATCAAATGCAGATATGTGCTGTAGCTGCATCTTTTTAGTAAGTTTAGGTATTTACTAGTGCAAATGCAGTCATAGATACCACAGAATGTGCTGTTATCTGTTCTGTATATTCTTTATTAATTTGAATAAATCTAGTTTACTCTATTTTTTCCTGTTGACTGAAACTTTTGCATATTGGTTTGCTATATGGATCTTAGTTCTGTATTTTAGTTAAGCAGCGTAAATCCCCAACATCAGAACTTATTGGGACTGGGATAAGTGTGAGTTCATGTCCTGACAGGCCGAAAGGAGGGCTAAGCTTGGTTCGTCTTTGAATAGCTTTACATCTTCAAAATCCGTTAAAACCTCTGAGCAAGAGACAAAGGTATTTTGCTTTGCAATTCTGTTGACGGTTCTTTAATATTGACTAGATCATCCATTTGACTGCTTTTAATTCTTCTCTTCAAAATCACAATTCAGAATCCTTTGGAAGTTGAGGCTGCTGCATTATCTGGTAACTTAGCTACAAAGAAAGAGGTTTTGATGGAATGCTTAAGATCTCTCAGGCGTCAGCACAAGGTATCTGATTTCGTTGCCTCTTCTGTTTCCCTATTTAGTTCTCAGTGAGTTTCCAGTTTCTTACAAGTCTATGCAAACTGCCTTGTAGCTTCTTCCCCTCTGTTTGCTACTGGTATTTTAGGAAAGTAATTAGAACAGTATTTGCATAATGTATCAAGTTACACTAATTTATCAGTTATCAGCTTCGAAAGCCATGCTCCATCCAGTATAATCATATCGCTAAATGTCATATGTTTCAGGAGGAGGATGCAAAAGTGCAACGGGCCTTCAAAACTCTATTAGTTTATGTGAGGAACATTGTTAGCAATCCTGATGAAGGAAAGTTCAGGAAGATCCGGCTTAGTAATCCAGCTTTCCAGGTGAATACTTTTTAAGCACATACTGAAAGAATGAAACTTCATTTCCTAATATTGTAAGGTTCAAGAATATTATCACTATGAGAAGGCTGGGTGCAGGATTTCTCAACCTGCCCCCTCCTTTTTCTCCATAGTTTTTTTCATGTATATCTGATACCAAATGATAACGGAATCAACCCACAATGTGAAAACAAGACACAAAACACAATAGAAACCGAGAACCAAAGTGGGAACAAGTCTCAGCCAAACAAGAACAATACAAGATGGACAAGTAACATGGTGTTTCACCACCAAAACAGCAACTACAACACTAGATGGACAACAATATGACAAGAACGACAACAAGAAGATCCACAACCCACGGTTTCACTAATAACAACAACAAACACTACAAACGATTACAAGAATGAAAAGGATAGATATTGAGACATCAGCTCTTACAAGAACTAAGAACCTAAGTGTATGTCAAACACTAGGACCCTTAATAGATGTAAAAACAACACCAACACTCTTACAATGACACAAGAGGGCGTTAATCACTCAAGCACCAAGGTTTCTAACCAAGTTTTGCAATACTAGTGATTCACACTAGCATCACCCTCATTTCGGTTTTGGTGGCTTTTCCAAGCCCTAAACTAAAGTTTTTACACTCCATAGAGAGAAGAAAGGTGTTTCAAGTGTGTCTTACAATATCATTCAACAACTAAGCTAAAATGACCTAATACTAGTCTATTTATAGACTTATTACAAACATAAGTGAAATGTAAGCCCTTAATGAAGGGAAGACAAAAGGTGCCTATGGAGTGTATGTAGGGGCGGCTTTGGTGTGTTCCAAATCCCTCTTCACACTTCAACTTGTACACTCCCTTGGCTTGATTCAATGCACACTCACATACGCTCATCTTCACGATCATGCCCATATCATACTCTCCATCTTCAGAGGAATTTGACCTCAAATTCACGGCTTCACATTGTTCAATTGGGCACTAAACATGCATCATCATGCAACCAACATCTTCATTTTGACCATCGGCTTCCTCTCCATCTTGAGATTTGCCTTCAATCTCATCCGTCTCAATTCCTACCTCTTCTCTTGGTAGCAGGTTCCATGTTGATCCTTACGTCTTTCTCTCAACTCTTCTTCCCTCATATAAGCATTATCGTTGACTCCATATCTTTCATGTCCCTCTTTACCATATTCCTCTATATGGATGTGTCGGTTTAGGTGAAGTGGAGCTTTGGTTGAGAGGATTGATTTGGTGAAGTGGAGCTTCGGTTGTGGAGCTTGGATGAGAGAGTTCAGTTTTGGTGCTTGGATGGGAGAGTTCGGTTTTAGTTGAGGCATTTGGCTTCCAAGTCCTTCTTGTTGGACTTGATCAATTTGGGGGGAGGTGGCCTACTTGGCTTATGGCATTTTGTGGTGGTCTTGGAGGATTGATCATTGGATGTAAAGTTGAGGGAGTAGAAGTACAAGAGTTCCTTCGGCTCTCCATACGATCCAATCTCTCACCCATAGTCGATATCTCACCCTTCACCGATGCCATGTCCGAGTTTAAATTTTTAATACTCGCATTCACTCTAGCAATGTCACGGGACATGGCTTCAAGACGAGCCAATATAACATTAGTGGCATTGTTGTCCATCGTAACCAAAAAGTTACCTTTTGTGCAAAACACCTTTTTGAAGGGTTTATGAATGATGAATGTATCGTCTCTTGAGAGTAGATCGCCTTAGTGTAGTCTTAGTTAGGGCTTGGAATAGCCATTGTAGATTAGGGCTTGGAAAAACGAGTATTGAACTTTGCTTGGAAAACTAGTATTCACCGCACCAAAGTGTAAGAGTTAACTATTTTACCTTGACGTTCTTGAGTAGACTCTCCTTTGCCGTGTTTTGAAGGTCCTCCACAAGCTTGGGCAGCAAATCAACATTTCTCTCCTTTGCTTGCCATGTCGGTACCTACACAAATATCTTTAGAAATAGAAGGACAAACAATGTTAGCTCAGTTTGGTGGCAATCCCCTCACTTCGCTCCACACACACTCTCCTTTTTCCACTCTCGGATTACCACCTTGCACACTATTACTCCTCTCAATCTTTTGTCTCTCATCATCATTCGGATTGGAGTAGGTGAGCACTTCTTGTTGCGGCCCGGGCAAAATGTACATCACGAGGCAATTTCCCCATCGATCTCTTACAACATTGGGCCAATTTTGCACATTTGAAACTTTATGTTGTGCAAACCAATCGGCACCCAAGCTCACATGACTGTAGGTTAAGGGAAAAACATCTCACCACATCTCCTCATGGTAATCAAATTGGGAGAAGACAACCCTTACCCTCTCGGTAACCTTAAACCCGGCCAAGAAGTATGGAACAAGTAAAGGTTCTCGAAACAACCCCAAATAGTCAACCATGGATGGAAGGATGCAATTTCTATAGTACCTATCATTTAACACAACGAGGCAGCCCGGTATCCCACAAATGGTCTCCTTTCCGGAGTGTACACTCCTCCGATCAACATTGTAAGACACATGATTACCCGTCGGTTTTGGAGATGTATATCCTCTTCTTCCCGTGGGACAACCTCTACTATAGTTAAGATAACCATTCACACCATGTCGATCTTGATAAGAAGTACTACAAGGTGAAGAAAATGAATTTTCACACTCCTCATGTGTACTCCCATCATAGCTCTCATAAGCTTTGCGAATGAAAGAGTTATACCTAACACCAAATCTAGGTTCGCAGTGGGAAGTGTAAGACTCCTCACATGCCCCAACTTCATCATAAGACTCCTCACATGCCCCAACTTCATCATAAGAACTATCACGAGGTCCTACATCATCTCCAAATTCACCATATGCACTAGGTATCTCATTCACTTTATTTTCTCCCCTAAAACCGTGTCCCTCAAATCTTTCCAAGTTTTGACCATGGCTATTTTCATAGCCTCTGCAATTTCTCTCAACTTCGTAGCCATAAAACCCCTCACTACAATAATAGTCTCCTATGTTATAGTCACAATAATCCCCGACTATCGAAGACATGTTTCCCTTATATCACCTTTGTACCTACACAATGAACAAACAAAATTAGTAGTAAAAGCTTCTCACCAACACTCGTATACACTCACCTTTGTGATTCTCACAATTGGAGTGGCGAATATTGAAAGTTGCTTATACTCCGGTAGTCAATAGAATGTCAATTCTACTTGGCGGCCGGAATGGATTCTTGTTTGATCGACTCAAGACACAAAAACAAAATTTACTTACGAACTTGAAACAAAGAAGTTACTACGAGTTAAAAATGAGAAAAAAACACAATAACGCTAACACGAAGAAACAAACACAAAAACTTACAATCTAGTAGAGTACTAGCTTGTCGATTAGTTATTAGAGTCAACAAATGAAACTAGGAATCAACAATACGAAAATAAGAATCTGAAATTTTGAGCCTAAGGTTGTTTTTTGGAGGGTGATGACGTGGCACTTGATGACGTGGCAATTTGGTGACATGGCAGTTTGCAATTTGGATTGGTCAAATTTTAATTTGGACTGGTGAAAATCAGCTTTGGGAGGAAAACAACAAGACTTGAAGCCTCTTTTTCAATTTCAAAAAGGTTTGACTTCCTTTCACCTTTTTGGAAAGACACCTTTTTGAAAGGTTGTTGGCTCTTTCCTCTTTTGTTAGTCTTGGAATAAGCTCTTACTCCCTTTTGGTAAACAATACTTTTGAAAGCCCTTTTGTCCCCTTTCCTTTTTGGATGTCTTGGGATTGTGTCTTTCAAGACAAACACAAAATCACACTCCTTTCTTAACCCTTTTAGATCAAACCACCCCCTTTTGAATGTTCTTGCTCAACAATACATGAAGAACAACAAGAACATTCAAGAATGGAAACCAACCCAAATGAACTCCAAATTGAATGATTTTTGTTTCTTTTAGCTCACGTTGAACTCCACAACAAAAACAACACGTTTTCAAACCCACATCCTCAACAACAAACATCAATAACACACTTTCAAGCCATCGATCCTCAAAAAATAGCAACCATCAAAGTTCAAGATCAACTCGGAAATGGCTCAAAATTCGGATCTTGACTCTTTAGTATTAGTGAAGAAGAGGCTAACACTAGAAACAACCAAAACACATAAAAATCTCCTAAATCTAAGATACAAATTTCGGCCTAGAAACCAAAAACGGGACATAATGTTTCTTTTTGGATTTTCGAGTTTTTAACACATCTTTTTTTTGTGATTTTTGAGTTAACAAACCCAAACAAAATCAATCCTTGCTCTGATACCAAATGATAATGGAATCAACCCACAATGCGGAAACAAGACACAAAACACAATAGAAACCGAGAACCAAAGTGGGAACAAGTCTCGGCCAAACAAGAACAATACAAGATGGACAAGTAACATGGTATGTCACCTCCAAAACAGCAACTACAACACAAGATGGACAACAATATGACAAGAACGACAACAAGAAGATCCACAACCCACGGTTTCACTAATAACAACAACAAACACTACAAACGATTACAAGAATGAAAAGGATAGATAGTGAGACATCAACTCTTACAAGAACTAAGAACCTAAGTGTATGTCAAACACTAAGACCCTTAATAGATGTAAAAGCAACACCAACACTCTTACAATGACACAAGAGGGCGTTAACCACTCAAGCACCAAGGTTTCTAACCAAGTTTTGCAATACTAGTGATTCATACTAGCATCACCCTCATTTCGGTTTTGGTGGCTTTTCCAAGCCCTAAACTAAAGGTGTTACACTCTCCATAGAGAGAAGAAAGGTGTTTCAAGTGTCTTACAGTATCATTCAACAACTAAACTAAAATGACCTAATACTAGTCTATTATAGACTTATTACAAACATAAGTGAAATGTCCAAAAAAATCCTTAATGAAGGGAAGACAAAAGGCGCCTATGGAGTGTATGTAGGGGCGGCTTTGGTGTGTTCCGAAGCCCTTTTCACACTTCAGCTTGTACACTCCCTTGACCTGATTCAATGCACACTCACATACGCTCATCTTCACGATCATGCCCGTATCAGTGGGGAACATGTGTTGCGTGTTGGTTGTGTGATGTGTAGATGTAGATTAGGATCTTAAGCTTCTTTCAATATAATCTTGTCTATTTGGTCAATGTAGTCGAACCCATGTGTCTGGTAGTTCCTCAGAATCATTCCCTCCTATTCTAGGGGTATGATGTGTTGCCCATCAATAATCGTTTGGTGTGTGGTATAAGGTATTCCCGGAATAAAATGTAGAATTATTTTATCCCGCGTTTGGTTGGAGGTATTAGCTAGTCCTTGGATTATTTATCCCACCATTTATACCCTAGTGATGGGATAAGTTATCCCATATACATGGTGGGATAACTAATCCCGGGATAGCTAATTCCATTATTAATTATCTCGGGATAACTCTTTCCCAACCAAACAACAAAATGATGTGTTATTGTATTGTCTTCTATGCTTCCACTCACTGTACGTTTAGCGATGAGGAGTATCTGCTGTTTCCTGAAATACCATTCTTTTATGTTGTAGTGTCACGTTCTTTAGTGAGAAGGCCAAAATCGTTTCAGAAATCTGGTAAAAGTTGGGATAGCTTATTTTGTAACTTAACCAATTTCAAATTTTGTCATTTCTTTTTGCTTGGATCTATTGGATTTTGGATTCGTGTTGATGGTTCTTTTCTCCTTGGTGATGGCAGGCTAAAATTTGGATTTTCAAAGAAGGAGTGCAGTTTCTAGAACTCTGTGGGTTTGAAAGAGTTGAAAGAGGTGACTTTTTGGTCTTGCACAGAGACAAGGTCGATATGAAGATACTGAGATCAGCTGGCAGGGTTTTGCACTCTGCCATTACAAATCCCTTCTTTGGGCTACTGTCAAAGTAAGGTGGTTTCCCCAGAGATTAGAGGCTTGATGCTTGACAATTAACATAGCACTAACTTCTAGTTGGATTTTACTACTACTATTGGGCTTGAATTTGTATAGTAGCCTGAATCGGATATTCTATTTGTTTTTACTTTATTTTCTCCTATACATACATGTACTTTATATATATGGCATGTATTTTAATCTTCTATCCCATCCCTTGCCCCTCAGATAAAGAAGTGTGTAAAGATTATCTCAAAATTCCAAGAAAGGTAAACTAGAAATAATGAACGTATTTTCAAGTAAGGAATCTAGATGAGTGGGTTTATGAGTGTTATGTACACAAATTAGATTAAAGGGTAGTTAGTTCATACACGTCAGTAGGGGTAGTTTAGGGCTTTGCAGAATTCTGTTAATAGCTCAACTAACTATGGAATTGGTTAAAAGGTCCCATCATGTACAGTTGCGGATTATGCTTTCAAAACAATATCCTACGGTTCTCCACCCCCCCCCCCCCTCCCCCCCTCCCCACCCAAGGATTCATATTTGCAGCGTTGATTAAGGATTATTCTCAATTATTAGTTCTTTAGACATGCAGAATTGTGCTTTTCAATTTAGCACGCGCCAATTTTGTATCAGGGCCATCAATTCCCGATTGTGTGAAGATGGCGGAAGTTACTAGAAATGGGGAAATGTGATGTGAAATCGAGGACATTGAAGAGGTTAAGTCTATGGGGGAAAGACATGCCAGAGCTCTCAAACAAATTCGTCAATTGCTTGCTGCCATGTTGGCGAACAATCCAGCTCCAGTAGCTCTGACAAATGAACCTAACATGGAGAATGAAGATGCACAGTATCCGGGAAATACCAATCACGACTCTTTCAGGTGCAATATAGTCGAATTTCCATGTGCTGGGGTGAAGATTTACAGGGATGGATGTATTGGTGTGGACAGTTGTTCGATTATGATGGAATTGCAGAGGATTCCAAGGTCAAGATTGCAAACATCAATTTAGAGGGTAGAGCACTACAGTAGCACCTGGCTATGCTACAAACTAGAGTAGAGAGAGGCTTTTCCCAACCGGAACGATTACGTGAGGGCACTGCATCATGGTTTGGACATACCTTACAAGATGATCCCAAGTCAAAATTGGTGGGATTGACATAAACAAGGGGTGTACATGAATTTCTGGATAGGGTCGATGAGCAATTGAATCAAGTAAAGTTGTCAAAAGTATATTCCATTGGTTGTTTCCTGAAAGGATTGAAACTTGAAATTAAAGTTCAGGTACAAAATTTTGGCTTCTCGGCTTCTCATAAAAGCTTATAGTCTAGCTAAATCGGCTGAGCAGTCATTGTTTGCAGAAGGGGCAAGGAGAAGCAGGACCTTGGCAGAACAATGCCTTGTTACCTACTCCTAGTTCTTTGTCTAAAATGGAGATCCATGTACTACAAATTCTTGGTCTCAAAGGTCAAGAAATGGAAGCATAGGTATGAACCCCAACTCAAAACCCTACACCTTCAGTAATAATCTAAATTTTAAGTGGTTCAGATGGTTGACTAGGGCTGTAATGGATGAAGAAAAAGCTGAAGGGTTATATTTTTAGTGTGATGAGAAGTTTGCTCTATGCCACAATTATAGGAAGGAAAAAGATTGTTTATCTTTAAGATTGATGAAGGAATGGAAGAATGAGGAATAAAAGATTCTTTAGAAGGGAATTTGAAATTGGAAAAGGAAGAAAATGAAGATACATCTATGAACCCTCATATTTCAGTCCATGCCATGGAGGGGACAGTGTACCATAGTACCATGAGGGTAAAAGTAGCTGTAAGGGGCAAAATGATACATGTGTTGATTGATTCCAGGGCAACTCACAATTTTATTAACTTAGAGACTGCCAAGAGACTAGGTTGTCAGTTGGAACCTATCTTTTCCTATGTAGTATCTGTAGCCAGTGGTAGTAACGTGTATGGATCCTCTGTACGTAAAGGGGTGAAATGAAAGATGAAAGGGACTGAGTTCTTGTCTGATATGCTAGTGGTGCCCATAGGTTGAGTGATGCGGTACTTAAGCAGCTAAAAATGCAATTCATGGTACATTAAAGGAAGATGACACTAAGGGGAAGTTCACCTAGAGAATTGAAGGTGGTTAGGGACAGAGATGTAGAATATACTTCGCAAACCCACTCAGCTGAGTGCTATGACCATCACCTCTGCGCAATAGGTAGATGATTAGAATTTGAGCTTAACACAATTGATATTGACCGAGAGGGATAAGGTTCCAACTTCTGATTTACAGCTATTGCTTGATAACTATAGCTCTATCTTTGTTGTACCAAGTATCTTACCTCTATATAGAGATCACGACCATAGAATAGTCCTCAAGAAAGGTACTTTACCTATTAATGTGAGACCTTACAGTTATCCACCTTCTTAGAAGGATGAGATTGAAAAGATAGTCTAAGAGTTGTTGCAGACTGGATGATTTAGACCTAGCTTGAGCCCTTATCCTTCACCTATTGTTATGGTTAAGAATAAGGATGGGTCTTGGAGGATGTGAATTGACTATTATGGAACTAATAATGCTACTATTAAGGAGAAGTTCCCTATCCCTGTCATCGAAGAACTATTAGATGAGTTGGCAGATGCTAAATTTCTCTGAGTTGAACCTAAGATTTGAGTACCACCATATTAGAATGTGTACTACAGATATTGAGAAAAGGGCCTTCAGGTTTCATCAAGGCTACTATGAGTTTGTATTGATACCATTTGGCCTTATAAATGCTCCTTTTACTTTTCAAGCCTTATGAAACACATATTCCAATCTTATTTGAGAAAATTTATCTTAGTATTTGTAACGCCCCGAATTTGGTACCCGAAATGCTACACGGTGCTTATGACCCCGAAGGACCACAAGCTAACCCATGACTGATATCTGTACCTGAACACTGCATAATATACTGTATAAATGCGGAAATAAAGGCTGAAAGGCCATAAGGTTCAAAACTGAAAGTTAATATCTGATAAAATATAACATCTGGATGGGGTATTAAATACCCAAAACAACTGAAATAAACTGTCTGAACTGTCTGAATAAGGAGTTGATGGGACATGTCCCCAACTAACTCCAACTAATAAATTAATTAATGAGATAAAGAAGTAATGATCATGTCCTCGAAAGATGAGGACTCACTGCTAACTCTAAATGCTGAGACTGAAATGCTACTGACGCTTTGGTGCTCATGCTTCTGAACCAATGGTATAAAACATCATAGCGCAAAATGCGTCAGTACTTTGAATGTAGCGGTATGCATGGGAGGTAGGCTGAATGCAAAGGTTTCATATGCATGAATTATACTAACTAACTGGACAGCATGAACGTGAGAATGCATGCATGAATACATAATAACTGTAACTAAGTTCGTGATAACATGATTACTGAGTCGGAGTACTGATAACATGAGATACTGATAATTGTATAACTAAAATAACTGATACTGAGCGACTATATCTGACAGTCTAGGTTCTGATGGAACTAGCTGAGTTTCGTACTGTACTGAGTTAACTGTATCTGACAGTCTTAAATCTGAAGAACTATCTGAGTTCTTTTACTGAGACTGAGACTAAAACTGTAACTGTGTGAGGTAATCATCTAACCGACATGCCTCGAAACTGAATTGGTGAGGTCCAACCTATAACCCCAGCTGGAAGGGTGTCAATATCGTGTCACGGGTAAAACCTAGCTGTGAGTATACCCTCTCTGACAGGGAGCTCTTCCGTCAACCCCTCCTGGTAGGTAACTCAAATGAGATGTATAAATCCCTAAACGCGTAGGGTGCATCTCAACCTATGCTGGCTACATAGTTCTGGAACACAAGGATTGCTTTTAAGGATCACACCCTCCACTGAATAACAGGTGAGTCCCCATCCTTGGGTTCACTTGGTGTTGAATCCTACTCTCAACTGAATAGATACTGAACTGATTAACTGAGTTGAACTGATACTAATGGTATTGTTTAGCGGAGCTAAACTGAGTTCACTGCGTTCCGTTGACTGACGGAATGCTACTGAGATCTGAGGACTGACTGAAAGTACTGAAGTTACTAAAATTTCTGAGATTTCTAGGTTTTTCCTGAGTCACATGACTGACTGGGTTCTATCGATCATGGCTTGATTGAGAGTATCGTGAAAATATGACACTAGCTCTAGGCACACAACTAAATTATGGGGTACAAGTACCCCTAGGACTCGATGGAAAGAAACTGACAAAGCATGACTTTCTTGAATACTTGACTAACATCAACAATCCATAGTTCATTGATTAAGACATTTCATCAAACACTTGACATGCATGAACTTGTACATGATGGGTATTACATGTTATCATACTAGTATGACACTTTTCTTTCACATAGACATTTAATCAAACACATGGGGAGCATGTTGTGGTTATACAATTATCAACACATCTAATAATCCTGGATACATTAATCAACTTGTAAATTGAAGGGGGTTTATCATGGTTGTTATGTAAATCTTCATATACTAGGGTCAATTATTGGAATATGTAATTTAAAACACGAATCAAAACCACACAGCATGATGGACATAAATTTCAATTCAATTTAAATCATGAACATTCACAAATACCCAAATCTTGGATTTTAAAAGAGATTCTTGAGCTTCATGGGTGAAAGGGACCCATGAATCAACACATGCCATACCTTGATTGTGAGTTTCTTGAAGTTCTTGGACTTGAAGAGCTTGAATTTCTTGAAGAAGGATTTGGATCTTGTTCTTGGGGATTATCTTTGAGAGAAAACCCTAATTTGATGTTGTAAAATAGTTAATGAACTTATGAGCCTTGGTCTGATATAATTAGGGGGTTAAAAACGGGTGAAAAAAGACCCAAATACCCTTTAAAAATGACTTAAAATTACTGAATGGGATTCGCGATGGCTCGTCCGATGGTCCATCGCTTGCTCGACGGTCTGTCATTTCGACTGTCGTACGTGGACCAAGAAAAGGACTCACTGCCTAAGTAGTGACGGCTTGGGCGATGGTCCATCGCAAGTTTTACGGTCCATCAACCTATCCGTCGCACCTTATCCAGAAGGTTGCCTCACTTCCTTGGTTGCGACGGTCTAGGTAACGGTCCATTGCTAGATCGAAAGTCCGTCAACTTGGCCGTCGCACCTGGGTGATTCTGACAGCTCTGAGTATAACGTCCATAACTTTTTACTCTTATATCGGATTTGGACAAAATTGGTATCGTTGAAAAGATAATTCAATTTTCCACATGATAAATAGTGAAAATCTTAAAAATTCCATGTGTACAAAAGTGGGTTAATCTTTCAAAGAAATTTTCTAACATTCTTGGGACGATTTCAAGCTAGGTAGAAGTACGGGTATTACAGTATTCTTTGGTGATATCTCATCTATAGCCCTTCTTGGTCCAACCATTTTTCCTATTTAAAGAAAACTTTTTAGACACTAAAAGTATATAGTTTGTGTGCCAAAATGAGCAAGTGTTCCTTTAGAGAAATTGAAGTTGAGTACTTGGGATACATCATTGATAAGGGTAGTTCCTCTACTAACCCTCTTAGTACTTTTGATGATATTCTCATATATAACCCTTCTTGGTCTAATCACTTATCCCATTTAGAGATCGGTTTTATCCACTGCAAGTACACAATTTGTTTACCAAAATGAGCAAGTGTCTCTTTTGAGAAACTGAAGTTGAGTACGTAGGACACATCGCTGATAAGGGTAGTGTTATCATTGGTAAGGGTAGTGCCTCTAATTATCATAAAAAGTTGGAAGACATGGTCATATGGCCTTGTTATAAGACTGAAGGAGATAAGGGGTTTCTTGGGTTTGACTGGATATTACATGGGGTTTATTAAAGGCTATGGAGTGATAGATAGGCTTTTGTATAAAATGTTTAAGAAGGGTACAAATCAATGGACTGAAGAAGCTGAGAAGGTTTTCTGGACTCTTAAGAAACTCATGATTATTACACCAGTACTAGCCCTACCCAATTTTGCTAAGGAATTTTTTTATAGAGAAAGATACTTGTGATGAAGGTATAAGGGTTTTTTTATGCAAAGAAACCATCCATTGACATTCTATAGCAAGGACATGAAATCACAATATGCTAGACTATCAGTGTATAAGAAAGAGATGTTGGCTGTAGTAGCTGATGTTAAAAAAATAGCAACATTGTCACAACCCAAACCAGGGCCTGGTCGTGATAGGTATCTCAAGTCCGTGTGGATCGGAGACTACCTCTTTAGACTAATCCAACAAAACATAATATAAGCATAATAGCAACGAAATATCAAACATATCAGAAGATAGATAAGTATGACTTATAAGAAGTCTAAGAATTCAACAACCAATTCCAAGTTCACAATAATCCACAATGCCTCTAGACAACCGAATACCAATAATAGTCGGGACATACCCCCGATAATAGCCAAAAATAAGTCCAAAAAAAGAGTCAATAACATAAAGAGACCCAAGTCATGAAATGAGGTCTTCCAAAATATGGAAGCTCACCACTTCAATCTGACTCACGAGCTATCCTATGACAACCTAGTCACTGCATATGAAAATTAAAAGTATTTTAGTGCCTGTATCACATGGGGATACAACGTCTGAAGACGGTTAGTGGTTTGCGCACTAGCATATAACTCTGGGATAATGGATAAAATAATGCCATAATCAATAATCCAAAGTTATTCCAAAATCCAAATGCACACAAGCATATGCATATACATATAAATATATAACGTACCAGGGTAGAAAACAAGGCTTAGCATAATCTTTAAAAATCTTAACCTGGACTTCGTATCTTGACCATCCTAAACTCTCACCCACGAGCTATATGGGTTCAACCCCCTACTAAAGGGCCCAGTGCATATTAGTCGCACAAATCGGAGGTACCATAGAAGACTCGGGAATCCTTACCCTTCGCCATCCATGATACAAATATATATATATTGTGTAATATAAGCACACAGTCATCAAGACCAACCATCACATCGGCAAACGTAAGTTTCTAGTATCAGTTCCTCCAGGACCTCCACCTTTCATAACTAGCTACGCAACCCCCTTTAAGCCCAATTAAAACCTTTAACTAATAACCCAACCATTATATTTAGGAGTCAAACATTAAGGTATCATTAATTGTTATCGTCATATGGGCTATATCTTGCAAGCAAACCCTTTGGGGAGTCCTTGTACCCCGTACTCCATTATTAAAATCAACTTGGAGGATTCCATTGTACCCCACAAGGTTGTCAAACCATCCTTAACCATTTTTCCATTTATGCAATGCATTAGTTTCAACAAGAATAGCCAAACCAAATGATAATTCATATTCCAAAACTAATTATGCAAGTGGGTTGAGGTTATTATCAATTTCCATACCACAACCAATGATTTAGGGAATCCATTGTGCCCCTAAATTCATTCACTATTTCAATGCACCCTAATGTGTATACAAACCAACAATTCATGCTTAATAAATCAATAGAGATCATGGAAAAATATTCAAACAATTTATATCCAAAACCCTTAACCCATAGTTCAAAACCCAACATCAAAACCATGAATAATAAACTAATTTTCATGGCATTAATAAAATACAACTCTAGGGAAAGAGGTACATGCCCTAAACACACAAGGATTTGTGAGCAATTAGGAACTTGGAACCCAAAATACGAATGTACGATGAAACCCTTATGTTTTCTTGAGGTTTTGAGTTTGAGAGTGAAATAATAGCTTTTGTGTCGTGAAAATTGATGGAAATAGGTTCATATAGTGTTTAAAGGTTGTTCATAGGTGAGAAGACCCCAATACCTCTCCTAAGTAAACAAAACCAAATGCTGTCCAAATTTAAAGTATTAGCATGGAACAGAGCTTATCGCGGGGATTATCTTCCATGACACGCTGAAATCATGGACCCTCACTGGTTCCCCATGAAAATGCTCATAACTTTTCATTAGGGTATCATATTAAGGCAAAATCGGATGTGTTGGAAATAAGAAACAATTATCTATAATTTGATGGGTCTTAAACTCAAAAATTCTACATATTCCAAAGGTTATACATACATGTTCAAAGTTGACACTTGTAGAATCGAATTCCAAAATTTGGTCGAATCAAAAGTTCTTAACTCAACTTCACTCTAAGTGTTTACTATGAACATTCTTTATTTCAAAATCACTTTACACACTAGGTAAATTATTATAACACTTACTTACATCGGAATCATTGGATTCGAGTTTATACACATAGGAGTAATGGTTCGAATTCTAGCCCAAAAATGTGGGGTGTTACATTATCTCCCCATTGGACTTATTCATCCTCGAATGATGGATAGGAAAATTTTGAAGCTTTAGAAGTATGGAAATAAGTATGTAACTTCACATTAAGAATTATCCCTCAACAAAACACGTATAAGAACCAAAAGAAAAGGGATTTATGGCATCACCAAGTAAATTATGAAAGCACAAATCATGAGGCAATGAGAATAAGGTCGTACAAAGGTTAAAAAACCCAAAGTCCCTCACCCCAAGTTAGAAAATCAAAACTGAATGAGATTTTACACTTCGACGTGGCACACTGCCTATCACGGAGGCTAAACTCTATGCCACGCCGCTTATTGCGGAGAGTAGCCTTCGTGAAACGTTGATATTGTGGAGGCTTACTGCCTTTGTGTTCCAAAATCATTGAACCCTTTTCAAAAATTTTGAAACTCCCCCGGATGATCCTATTAACATACCCAACCACCATTTAAGTCAAAAATTGATGTTTGGAACATGGGAGGACCAAAAATAAAATGATTTAAATTTTGAGGGTATTATACTAATAGTCCTTAAATATCACAATACTTCTCAACTATGAATTCAGCTGCAAATACCACACTACACTATTTCAATCTTGCAATTTCCCCAAAAGGCACATCACTACAAGAGTCAGATCTAACTACATATTGCATCGATATTGAAGTCTACTCCATAGTTAAAAGGTGCTAACTTAAGCTGCAGGGCTCTATACCTTACATCCATCTAAGAATACTACTCCATCTTATCAATGTAGTCAAACAACATCATGTCTTATTAAGAGTACTAGCCAAAAAACACAATGGCTTGTGTATCTTTTAATCACAAAATTCAAGCATATCTTTACTACACCCACTTTACGGAACTCCCTACTAAAAAACCAATAACCTTAATCACTTTCACAAGGATTTTCACCATATATTCCCCTCCTAACAATTTCATTTAACAAAAGTTTAATCTCACTCTTCACGCTTTATCTATAACCTTAGTTTGAGTAGCCACACCAAACTTTTATAGTAAAGATCAACCACTCTCTAATCTAGAACATTACTATGCTTCCATAACCATAACTATCCTGACACAAAAAGAGTAATTGAGGGAATAGAGTATGAGCTTTAGAGATAGGAGTAACAACATTCAATTACATCATATATTTGTTGCACTGCTCAAGGTGGGGTCTGTGACGTAAGATATGATCCAATAAGCATGAAAAGATTCACACATAAAATACTTAGATCATAATTAGAGGGCCGAAATATGGTTATAGGTTGTATAGAGAACTAGAAACTTAGGCATAGACACCATTTGAATATGGGGGATGTTGGTAGAATGTCCTCTTAAACCGGAATAGAAAGAATTTGCTAGAGTAAGAATAGATTTATCATGACTCGTCCCTGAAACTCACCACCATGAGAAAATTCAAGATTTACATCATTGTTGTGCTAGCGTTGTGTTAGCATATTTAAGGCTTTTAACTCAAAATAATTATAAGTTCTTAAATAACTATTATCGTTTTTTATTATTTTTCATATGATATTGCAGGTAAGTTGAGATGCATGGGAGCCTATGATAATTACGTAAAGAAGAAAAGTTTTGATCAAAGTAGATAAGAAGATTCTAGTTGACGACCTATCTGATAGGTCATCAACTATCAGATAAGTTATCACTGTTGGTCGTCAGCTGAAAGCAGTAAGTAATAATTGGAGAAAATAGTTAACGACCTGGTATGATAGGTCATCAACTATGTGATAGCCATCAGATATGGGCATTAACTGTAGACAGAGAATAAAAAATGGAGCAAATAGCTGACGACCTGGTCTGATAGGTCATCAACCGCGTGATAGGCCGTCAACCCATGTTGTCAATTAAGAGACAAAAAATATGGAGTTTAAGTTTGAAATCATAAAAGATCTAGGCTAATTTAGGAAAATCTTAGGTTTCCATAAACATCTTTAAACTTATGCAAAACAACAGCTCTTTGATATTTTCTCTGAATTTTTAAATTAGGATTTTGGGGATTATTATTTTAGTTTTGGAATCCTTGTTTTGGATTGGAGGAAAGAGCACTATTTGATTCTTATTATTTGTAAGTTAATTCCTTCTGAATATTGAATCTAATATATGCTGTCTTCTTCTATATCATGAGGAACTAATCCCCATTATCCAAGTTTTGGGATCTATGAGTTTGGCCTTGTAAATTTGTTAGTTGAATAAGATTCCAAGGATTGTAGGAATTTCTTGATAATTCTTCTGTTATGTATGTTATCTGTTAGTTACAAACAATAGATTGTACCTTATGATTGGTTTGCTTGAACTAAGAAATCAATTTACAAGAAAGTGAATTATCAATGGGGATTTGGAAACGTTAGAGTTCCATATAATGACTAATGCTTTAACAAGCTTATTTAATTCGAGATGAAATCATGTTATATACAAAGATTCCTTAAGTTTGAGAAAATTAGGTAATCCAATATCTAAGTAGGTCGAAAGACATTTAGATAGATCTCCTATTGTGATAATCTATTGTTTCTACATGCCATGAGAATCGTAGGTCACGACTAATGCAAACCAGGTATCAATACTTATAGTGAACACAACTCAGGTTTTCCATATCATAATTTGAAATATTGAAATCTCTTGTAAGACCCCACAAAATTCTCTCGTAGTCTGAGCCTTAGAGCGTGTTCAGTGAAGCATAAATCCAGCCCCAAAAGATTGAGAAGTGCCTTTCCAAGTGAGAAGTATTTTGAACCATGTATAATTTCTCTAATATCGACTTTTTGTCATGTAGGTCATTGAATAAGCTTTCCATCGATACCAATTTCGTCAAAATCTAACATTGGACGAGAATGTTATGACTATTTTACTGAAAGCAGTAGGAACCGCCCAGGTGCGATGGCCTGGTTGACGGACCGTCAAGCTTGTGATGGACCGTCACCCATACCATCGCAACCAAGGCAGTGACTTTGCCCAAGTGCGACGGCCAAGATGGTAGACCATCAAGACTGCGACGGACCATCGCTGAGACCATCGTCGTTGAGGCATGTGGCCTCATTCTGGCCAATGTGCGATGAACGATCTGACGGACCATCGAGTTTGTGAGGAACCATCACTAAGCCGTCATATAGAGGTAGTATATTATCTTTCTGACCAACGTGCGATGGACGATCTGACAGACCATCAGACTAGCGACAAATCATCGCTTCGATTGTCATAGTCCCCGATCGGTAATTTTAAGTCAATTTTAAAAGGAATTTTGGTCCTTTTCCAGTATTTTCAGCCCCTATTTATATTCGATCAAGGTTCACAACTTCATTTCTCATCTTCAACATCAAAATATAGGGTTTCTACAAAATCAAAACCCTTCCTTTTTCTTCAAGAAAAATCAAGAAATCAAGAATCTCTCCAAGAGTCTTCAAAAAAGAGTTTTCCTAAGGTATACAGATCTTGATTCTTGGGTCCCTTTCATCCAAGAAGATCAGGAACCCTTTTATAAATTTCAAAGATCTTATGTTTATAAGTTTTCATGATTCATGTGAGTTGAAATTGATGTTCATGCTATTATCGAGTTTTAATTCATGTTTTGTTTATGAGGTTTCAAGCTTTGACCCTAGTATATGATATTCATGTGATGTTCATGATAAACCCTTTTCAAGTTGCTTGTTAAGTGATGTGTTCACGTCAATTAAGTATAGAAATTGTTGAATAAGCAAAGCATGCTCCCCATATGTTTGATGAAATGCTTATGTGAACGAATTAGTGCCATTATAGCATGTGGACTAGAAATCCCCAATTATGTGTAAACCCATGCATGAAAAGTGTTTGTTGATAATCCTCAGTGAATGAATTATGATATGATAGCATGAAATTCCCCAATTATGTGCTCTTTGATACATGCTAAGACTTTAATACATGCTGAGTGTTTTGATGTAAGACCTTGTAGAATGGAGTATGAGCCAATAACATATCTCCCTATACTATCACATGTTTATGATTTCAAAATACTTGAAGAGATTCTCTAGTAATTGTGACGGTGAATGAATGTCCATGGTCTTGATTATTCAAGAATGGTTATGTTTTACTTTTATATTATCGAGTCCTGGGGGTATTTATAGCCGATAAATTAGCTGTAGTCTAGAGCCCGTGTCAGTTTCCTCAATAATCTCAGTTAAGCCATGATTTTCATAACTCAGTGAGTTATAGAACTTTGTACTCTCAGACAAATACAAAACTTAAGAAATCTCAGTAATCTCAGTATCGCTAGTATTCTAGCCTCAGTTCAGTACTCAACTTAGATCTAGTAGTATTCAAATGTTCAGTTCAGAATCAGTATCATGCAGTCAGATAACTCCCACCCCTTATACCATTGGTACGCTACATCTTTCAATTAGCAGGAAGAAAACTCAACAGCCTCAATCTCTAAAGCAAGCATGATTCAGAAGATCTTCTCTATTTTCATCAATGAAGCCTTAAGGATATTCCTCAACCTTTGTACCGGAGAACATAAGAGGGTTCAACCTCATAAATTGGCTAATTCTTGTGGCATTAGAAGAAATAGTAGCCAGAGAACCATGTTCCAATTAAGAGGCTACCTTTCTAGTTAAGAGGTTGATAGAGATGAAATTCGGTATTAGTAGAAGCCCTATGAGGTAACAGAATAGGAGGGTCACTCTCATAGTCAGGGTTGGTAGGGAAAGGTGGAACCCCACAAACGTGGTCGGATGCCACAGTCCTAGCCTAGTTCCAAACTCCAGTAGTTAGATGAGCTTCATCCATAGGGCCCTCAGAAGGGTTTGCCTGAGTCTCATATCTCCTTAGAGGAATGATCTAAAAGATATCAAATAAAAATTAGAGGAATCTAAAACCTTAGACTCTATATCTTGACAAGAAAGGGAAATATTTCTTAAAATGTCTCATAACTCCTTTTTTATAAGTATGACGCACGTTACACCCATAAAAGAGACTCTACTTAACATGATATTATGGAAATCCAACTAAACATGAACCTAGGATCTCATACCAACATGACACAACCCAAAACTGGGCCATGTCATATTTGCACCTCAAGCCCACATGAGCCAAAAGTCATCCGATAACCCATCATAATCTGATTTAAACACAAAGGTTGGGTAAATCTTGAATGCATAATAAGATAGCAGAAATAATACTAGAAGTCATAACTTAACAATGTATAACTATTTCATAAATATCAACACACTAGACATTATACCCAGATTCACAGTCATCCACAAAACCTCTATACAAATCAAAGTTTAGAAATGAATATGTCAGGATAAGCCCCCGATAATAGCCAAACCAAGTCAAAATAAAACTAAGTCTAAAGATAGGAGACCAAGAATGAATGTCTTCTAAAATAAGGAAGCTCACCACTCCGAAGTCAATGCACAAACTGCTTCGTTCACCCAATCACTACACAGGAAGATAAGATGATGCTCTGGCCCCTGTGTTGCTGGGAACATAGCATCTATAGATGGATAGCGGTTAGAACATTAGCATGTAACTCAAGGATAGGGATAGAGTGGTATAATTATTTAACAACACGCCAATATATCATATTTAATCATATTCATACACTTTATCCATATATATAGGTATATCGCATGCTAACTAAGAAATCAAGGCTTAACAACATTCTTAAACATTTATTCATTAGACATGAAATAGAGGATTTCGACCTTCCACACTTAGATTCGACAATTCTATTTAGGCATAGGAATTTAACCAAAACCACATACCATTAGACAAAAGGCTTTAACCATGAACACACATTCATTAGCCAAGGACTTTAACCGCATGCACAATTATTCAAACAAGGGACTATAACAATGCACATATTCATCTAGGAAAGGGACATTAACCTCATGCCCATTCGTTAGACAAGGGACTCTAACCTCATCCCAAGGGATTCTAAACATAAGCTATTTTATTCGGCGATGTACATTAACCTTAAGAGATCTCTTTAATCCAGGGACTTTAAGCTCGAACAATTTCATTGAGCAAGGGACTCTAACCTGAAGCTATTCCATAAGAAAAGGGACTTTAACCTTAATCCCTAATAACTAGCATTAGTTGATATTGGGACTTTAACTCTTTGCCCATACATCAACATTCATTCCATACAACATTTAAGGACTTTAACCATTTAACTAATTTAGCACTATACATGATACCATGGTCCTTATGGGTGACTTCATTGCTCAACCATTTCCATAGGCCATTGCCTTCATTCAATCCATCATACAATTCAAGTTATGGTCATGAAGACTCTCACAAACTATTCATATTTCATTAAACATCTTATAAAACATTTTCACCACACTTAGTTCAATACGCAATTCATATACATTATCATGTTTAGGGACTTCAACCCCTTATTAGTCAATTAACCGAACATGGTCATCAATTATCTACTACATAGCTCACAATACTTTTAACATACCATTTATCAACCATTCATACTTATTGGGCCATTTCCCTACTTCAAAATATCACCAATATATGACTAGACAATTTACTTAGACATTTTCACAAACACCTTATGTGCATACCTTTAACAAGACTATTTCTATAATAGAAATCATAAATATTCGGTTTACTGAATACCCTTATGTTAAACAACTTACAACAAGCACCCACATATGCAAATAACCATCAATTACATGTATAAATATAAGTCTAAGAAAGAATCAACATTATTGATCATTAGGCAATAAAACCCTTTTCATTGATTTCAAAATCACCATGTACACTTACTAATCAAAGTGTAAAATACATGGGTTAAATGCCTTTAGAATTATTTAACAAGGGGAATATTTACATGGCTTAGAAAACTTGATTTACCAAGAGTCTTGACTTCACTTATCCCCTTGAAGATCACCTTTGAAACCCTAGCCTTCTATTCTTCAAAGATGAGTTTGAGAGAGTGTAGATGTTTGATCCACTAAAAAAGTGTGTTTAAGGAGGCCTTATACACTTATATAGTAAAGGGAATTAGGGTTTAATCCATGGGAAATGACCACAATTACCTTAGTTAAAAGCTATAAAATAAACCTGTGCATGGGTACAACTCACCTTATAAACCGTACCTTAGGGTACGAGTGGTACCCTGACTCGTACCCTAGGATTTTCCTATGTCACCCACACTATTAAGGGTACAATCATGCACCCTTGAGTCATATCAAAAGGTTAATACTCAACCCCTAACTTGTATACACTACCTATACCCAAAATAGTCCACTCAAGCTAGGACTTTCCTCTATACGATCATATTGGGTACGACTAGTATACTTAGGGTACGATTGAGGAGGGAGTAACTCATACCTAGGATAGTGTGTAACCCTTACCATAATTTCTAGTATATGATAGGGGAGGTAAAAAAGGATACAACTAGTATCCAAGGGGTACGACTAGTGCCCCTAGTCGCACCCACCCTAGTGGCATCAAATTGGGTGTTTCTTTCAATGGTTCAAAGTCTAGGTGTTTCAAAAAATTTTAGTCATATGGGGAGTTTCTCCTAACCAAAAAACAATATGAGAGATCATTATGCCCATTGTATTACCCATACTAGAAAGGTTGTTCTAACCAACCAAAATTAGAACTATCTATATGAGGATCCTATAATCATACCCTTTGGGCGAAACCTACAGTTGCAAAATAGTTTTGGGACTTGGGTTATCTAAACCCTTTACCTCTTGGGGGTAAATATAATTCCAAAAGCATATTAGTACTCTATATCATAATTGAATCATAGGCTTGAGTTTCTGATCAACATGTTTGTAAATTGTACTATAGTGAGACTATGCTCAATTTCACATCATGAATCATATGTATACCTGTCTTTTCAACATAGATATCATAATTCATAAAGAAATCCTTATAGCATGAGTTTTAATACTAAATAAGAGTTTAGTATAGACATCATAAGATCATGAGAAAACCACTTCATTGAAATCAAGTAAAACATGTAAAGAATCCAACTTTAGTGATTTGGTCATAAACCCTAGCTTTGAAAAAAATTATGCATATCTTGATATTACATGGACATGAGGATTAAATTAATCCATCAATGAAATATTGCATTCCTGAATGAAGATGAACACTTGACAAGAGAAATCTTGATTAAGTTGCTAGATTAAGAACCCTAGGTTGGTTGATTTTAGCTTAGACTTGTTCTTGACTTGCTCTTGGGAGAATAAAGGAAGAATAGGATTAAGTGTGTTATATTTATACTCTTTGGTGTCAAAAACATCATGGTATAGGGTAAATATACAAGGAAAAGTTGGATTTACCCTTACTAACACATTGCTGTTTTTTTAGTGCAGGGTATACAAGTCATAGTATGACTCGTGGTCCATAGTATGAGTCGTACAATGATTCGTGCTCCATGGAGGTTTTTAAAACTCTAAACTTACTTCTCTAAGTCAACATCAAAATTTGTAGACTTTATTTCACAACCCGTACACTAATTTCAAGACCTGTACTATCACTAGTGGTTTTGACGGGACTTTGTCAAGTCTCAATCCAATTTCATGTCCAAACTTTATGGTATGAGTCATGGTGCATAGGGATTTTATAATAATTGGGTGATTGATACCATGTGTCATAATAAGACTCGTGGTCCTGTTATACGAGTCATACTATCATTCATGGTGATTTGGGACTACAATCTCATGCTTTTATTTTCCATACTAAACACTAAGTATTCGTAGGTTTGAAATCCAAGGTGTTGCAATATATCCTCCTTGGGATTATTCATCCTTGAATGAATAGTAGGGATAGGATCAAAGGATAAAGGAACCACCATAAGCTCAACTTAGCTAAATCACACCAAGTGATGGACTAGAATATAGAGTATAAGAGCACAAACATCAGTATGAGCATTTAAGACATCGAGATATGAGATAAGACTCCTAAGGTTCACTATAATAATGATGTTACTACGTTAAACACTTTCTTAAGAAGGAGTGAAAAAATAGGGGTATTTTGCTTTCATGTCTTCCTCAGCTTTGCATGTGGCTTCTTCAATTGTTTGAATCCTCCAAAGGACCTTAACTGATGTAACTTCCTTGGTCCTCAACTTACAAACCTGAGGGTCTAAAATATAAACTTGAACCTCTTTGTACTAGAAGTTTTCCTTATCCCCAACATGCTCTACCAACTCAACAAGTGATAAATCACCAATACGCTTTTTTAACATACAGATGTAAAACACTAGATGCATAAATACCAACTCTGAAGGAACTCAAACTCATACACTACTTTTCCCATCCTATTAATAATTTAATAAGGACTAATTAATCGAGCATTGATTTTTCCTTTCTTTCCAAAATGTATAACATTCTTTAAGGTCAAAAACTTCAACAAGACCCAATCATCAACCTCGAACTCTTAATATCTCCTTTCAACATCTAAATATAATTTTTGTCAACTCTATGTGATTTTAAACTGCTCGTGAGTCATAGCCTCATGCACCATGTCTAGACCTATCAATTTAGCCTCACCGGCCTTAAAAAACCAAATAGGATATCTACATCTTCTCTCATAAAGTACCTCAATATGGATCCCTCTAAATGATAGAATTGTAACTATTATTATAGGCAAACTCAATAAAAGGTAGGTGATTATCCCAATTACCTTTAAAATCAATGACATATGATCTCAACATATTCTCAAAAGTCTATATAGTATGCTCTGCATGACCTTTGTTTGCAGATGAAAAGCTAACCTCATTCCCAAACCTTCTAAAAGGGCTACCAAACGTGGACTGTAAATTATGCACCCTGATCTAAAATGATGGACAATGAAACCCCATGAAGCTTAACTCTCTGCATAACATATATCCTAGCATAATCCTTAGTTTTATCAATCATCTTGATAGGTAAAATATGAGCTTATTTTGACATATAATTAACAATCACCTAAATCAAATCATGTTGACATCGTGTATGCGACAAACATACAATGAAATAAATATTAAGCATCTCCCACTTCCAAGTAGGAATACTTCTGTCTTGAGCTAAGCCATCGGGACTTTTATGTTCAATCTTAACCCGTTGACAATTCAGACACTTCACCACTAATCCTTAATATCCTTATTGATAGCATTCCACCAATAAACCTCTCTTTAATTGAGATATATCTCATAGATCATGGATGAATAGAGTATATAGAACTATGTACCTCTATCATAATCCACTTCCTTAACCTATCAATGTAAGGAACACATAATTTGCCTTGATATCGAAGAACACCATCTCCTACTTGGAATAAAGTAAACACCTACTTTAGAACTGCCTCATTCAACTGGAGAAATATGGAATCTTTACTTTGCTTCTCATAATCTCCATCACTAATGAAGACAGAAACCATTTTGAACTATCACACCATTATCATCTGAATCTATGAGATGAACTCTCAGCTATGCAAGTCTATGAACATCTTTCATAATTTATTTCTTATCTTACTTTGCATGGGCAACACTTTCCATGGAAAACCTGCTAAGATCTTTAATAATGACATTTGACTTACTTGGATGGTAAAGAACACTCATATCATAATCTTTCAGAAGTTCAAGCTATCTTTTTGTCAAAGATTCAACTCTTTCTGACAAAAAACATATTGCAAGCTCTTATGATCAGTGAATACATTTACCTGCATGCCATAGATATAATGATGCTAAATATTTAAGAAAAATACAATAGTTGATAACTCAAGGTTATGGGCGGGGTAGTTCCTATCATGATTTTTAAGTTGTCAATAGACGTAAGCAATAATCTTACCATTCTTCATCAACACACAACCAAGGACAATTTTGGAAGCATCACAATAAGCCTCAAAACTGTTTTACCTATTGATAAGGTCAAAACTAGACCTGAAGCCAATCGAGATTTCAACTCCTAAAAACTCTTCTTACAAGCATTAGGGAACTAATTTTTTTAATTTTCTAACTTAACTTAATCAATGAGGTGGTAATAGATGAAAAATCCTTTATGAATCATCTATATTAACCAGTTAAACCAAAGAAAAGCTTGATGTCTAATGGGGATGTAGGTCTAGCCCAATTCTTAACTATCTCAATTTTATGAGAATTAACTAGAATACCCTCACTAGAAATTAAATGCCCAAGAAAAGCTATGTCTTCTACCAAAACTCAAATTTTAAAAACTTAGCATACAACTATCTATCTTTGAGAGTTTGAAGGATTATTTGAGATGATCAACATGATCTTTATCACTACAAGAGTATATCAAAATATAATTTATGAACATAAATACAAATATGTTGAGGTATGGCTTAAACACCCCATTTATAAGTTTCATAAAGGTTACGGGAGCGTTGATTAGCTAGAAGCACATGATAAGGGACTCATAGTGACCATACCAAGGATGAAAAGTCATTTTTAAAATATCACACTCCCTTACCTTTAACTGATGGCTACCAGAAATGGGATATTTGTTATTAAAAAAAGACCTTGTTCAATTTGTGGTTATAGATACATATTCTAACATAAATATCTTTCTTACACACAAAAAGAACTGGGGAAATCTATCAAAAACACTAGGACTGATGAAACCCTTATTTAGGAGATCCATTAACCATTTTTCAGTTCTTTCATTCAATTAGAGCCATTATATATGTCAAAATAGAGATATATTACATATCAGAAAGATATCTATCCTAAAATCTATCTTTCTATGGAGAAGGACTTAGCGAAGATGATAAAAAAGACCTCAGGAAACTCATTTACTAGGGGGACCAATTGAAGAAAAGGGACTTCAACACTATAATCCTTGAACTAAACTAGAAAGTGAATACAACACTTAAAAATAATTTTCTTAGCCTTAAGATAAAAGATGAAATGACCTTTTGGCATGCCTAGACTACTCTTTCACTCTAAGGCGAGTTTATTTAGAAATTAAAATTTTACTATTCATAATCCTACAATCAGCTGAAGCATGACAATAATATAACAAGTCCTTACTTAAAATAACATCTAAATCTACCATGTCTGACTTTACTAGATCAATCTACCAGCTAAATCAATTTTGATATCATATCAACATAAGGAGTCATGAATGATAAGGTATTTGTTGAATCTAATAATGCATAAACATCATAAAAGAAAACTTTCAACATATTAATGACAACATCGGGGAGCTATTATGATCTCGATGGCTGGATAAAGCATAAAATAAAACCTAACTACTACCTAAACCTAAAATCATTACCATTTTGAGCATTATGACCTATTGAGGTTGATGAAGTGGTATAAGCACTATTACCCCCATCGCCCTACCTAGTTAAAGGATAATTTCTCAACATGTGGCCTGACAAACCACACCCAAAGCACCCATTCTTATCGTAAAGGCACTTGCTCAGATACTGTTTCTCACACTTGTTGCAATATAGGTATGAAGGTCTCTTTGTAACATTGCCTTGAGATTGTGGTCTGGCCCTATATTTTTAATCCTTTCTAATCCTGGAAATTGATGCACTACCTAAAGATTAGGATAATATAAAAGATTTATTATAGAAAAAAGATCGATTTCTATTTTTAGCACTTAACTAACTGTGATCATTGTTGGCCATCTTGTCACTTTTACTTTAATTTTCTTCTCTCTTTTTCAACTTATCCTCTTTGACTTGATGGATAGAATTATAAGCTAAATTTGGAATCATATACTCAAATGGTTGATTTGATAGAGGAGATAGGAGATAATTAATTCTGATATTGATTTAAGAATAATTTTGTTTCATGTTTATTTAGAATAAAATTGGAGGATAACATATAATCACATGATAGTAGTGTTATTTATAACCCACGTTGAGAGGTGACTATGTGGATCCAACTTTATAAGATGAGTTTTTGGTTGCCTTTCTTGATCACTTCTTTCATTGATATTTAAAGTAAGCTAAGGCTGAGGAGTTTGTTAATCTGATGTAAGGTACGATTAGTGTGAAAGAGTATGGACTGAAATATTTGCAGATGGCTCGATTATGTCCATGTCTCTAATAAAAATCACCATCTTAACCTATGATGTGACATTGTTTGATGGCACTTTTGATGCTTAAAATAAGGAAATTATACAAGTACTCAAGTATTTTTGTTAGATGTTATGTGATTTTGTGTTGATTTTTTAGGAAAATAGAGTTCAGAGCAGAGAATGAGCAAAAAGGATGAAGAGAAGCTGAGAGTGGTACCTATAAGATATATGGGCCCATAGGGTGTCTGCATGGGTAGGGTTCCTAAAAGTTCTAAAACTGGGTGTCTTACTCTGATTCCTGCAAAACCTACCTATGAGGCATAAGTACAACCTATGATATGTAATCTGCCTCATAAGTAGGGTTCTGCAGTCTGAAGATTTCTCTAATTCCCACGATCCTACCTAATCCTCGTAGGTACAACCTATGGCCCATAAGTGGGGCCATGGGTAGGTGCCGACTCAAGTTTCGTACTTTGTTTAGGATAGGTTTTTTGATGTATCTATAAATACCCATTGGATGTTTTGTTATCAATTTATGCTCTTTACACACTTTTAACATTCTTTTGAGTTCTAAGATACATTATTGATCTTGGAATCATTGTTCTTAATTTTTATGGTTTGAAATTAAATTGAGATTTCAATTTTCATTCTTATTATTCGTGATATGATTCATATGCTTTCATCTATTTATTATATGTGTGTTCTTACAATCATGAGAAGCTAAAACCCATAACTAGTGTTGTGGGAACACTAATGGATTAACAAAGTAGATCAAGTGTAAAGTCTTTCTAGATTGATTTTCTTGTATATATTGGGGTTTTCTTTACTTTGATTGCTTTCTTAATGTTTGCAAATATTAGAAATTTGTATGTATTTGATACTTGCTCAAGAGAGAGGTAGAGATTAGAAAAATAATATCACAACAGTAATTTAAAGCTATTAACCTTCATCTAATTAACTTGAGATCATGAGGAGATAGTTAATCTAAGATCTAGAATAAGGGTTAGTAATGCGACACTCTGAGACCAAGAGGATATGAGTGAAATTCACCCAAACCAAGGTCAGAAGATGGTTAGGTGATACATAACTTGTTAGATCTTATATGTAAGAAACCAATATAGTTTGATGAGCACGATAAGTCTATGGAGTTAATAATTTAGGCGGAAAAAATCCTAGTAATCATCTTATATTGATAACAACCCTACTGCCCAACATTGTTACTATTACTATTACTTTCACAATCCCCCATCTTTTACTTTTTGCAATTTCTAATTACCCTAACCTTGTTGGGTTTTATATTTGAGAAGCAACCAATTTATATTATTTAAGAGGTGTAATTTGGGTGGCATCAAATTTTGGTGCTATTACTGGGGAAGTACAATTATAGATTGATTTATTGAGATTATTGAGGTTGTTGGTTTTTGGTTTTATATTATTGCTAGGGCATACACTGGTGTATAACTAGTACGTAGAGTCAAGGCAATCCCCTGATTCTATTTGATCCCAAGTTTAAACAAACCTTATAATAGAATCATAAGATGGAAGAGTATGATTAAAGATCCCTGTTCAAAGGGGTTCATGATTACCGAGATGTATTGAATCGGCTACCTCCATATTATGTTTATGAAACTGCTAATAAATCTCTAATGGTTAATATCTAAAGAAAATTTAAGGTTAGCACTTTCCCGACGTGTTGAAGAAAGGGCTAGATAAAAAGAGAAAGATCGTTGAGCAACACTCGACAAAGATGGACTTAGAAGGTACAAAATTCAATCATCCACATATTAGTACTTGTTATGATGATCCAAAAGAAGATTTGGGGTATGTTGAACTAATTGATATAGGGGATATTATTTCTCCAGAGTTGCCCCAAGGAATGAAATTTGACATTACAAGTGCAATAATTTATTTTCTTAATCTGAAGGGGGTGTTTTTTGGTTTGCCTATTGATAATGCAGACATGCACATTATAAACTTTGTTGGGATCTGCATGTTGTACAATCTGCCAAGGGCGAGTTAAGAAGATCTATGACTTAGGTTGTTCCTATATTTCTTACAGGTAAAGAGACATTATGGTTAGGAGAGATGCCTCGTGGTCCATTACAATTTGGAACAAGTTGAGCACACAATTCTTGGTCCAATTTTTCTCGCCTTTTAGAATGCTGCAATTGAAGGATGAGATTTATAATTTCAGATAGTTACATTCAGTGTCACTATATGATATATAGTTGAGGTTTAAGAAGAAGCTGATGATGTTACCAATCACAAGATTTTTGTGAGGAGCTTGCTGGAGATATTCTATAGAGCCTTGATTGCAAATACTAAGATTATGGCTGATACTACTACTGGTGGGGATTTTATGAATCTTCATTGAAAGAAGGCCGCATAAATCTTAAATTGAATTACTAACCAACTGAGGGTGGCATACTCGAAGGCAGACAGGTTAGTTGGTACTTATGCTATTGGTACCTCCAATGAGTAAATAGCCCTAGATGATATAGTATCTCAAAAAGTCACACAACTGAGGACTGAGATTAGGTTACTTACCAAATAGTTTGCAGCTATCAGAGTAGAAAATGTGAATCTAGTAGAGTCACAAGGTAGATCTTATAGACATGATGAGTCTAACTCTAAGTAGGACGTAAAGTAATTGGATAAAGAGATGTCGGGTTTCTGATCCAAGGTCCAAGGGTCTACTCAAGACACTTGGAACTCGAGGCAAGGAAATTAAGTTCGAAACTACTATAGAGACAAGTATAGGTACAAGAGCAGAAAGCGTGATAGTGGCTTTAGGAGAAAGGATGATTACAAGGAGAAAGATTGTCTGTATGTTCCACCAAAGAACTATGAACTGAATCTACAATTGAAGTATTGCTTTCTAAGTTTATAAAGAGTTCATAAAGCCAAAAGAGTTTCCTTAAAAAGATTAAGGTAGACATATTAGGATTAAGATAGAAAGTAAAATCATATTCTACTACCACTAAGCAACTTGAGCAGCAGTTTGGGAAGATATTAGCTACATTAAATTAGCATCAACTGAGCACTCTTTTGAGCAATACCATTTAAAATATAAAGATTGACAATCACTGCTTATCTATAACCATTCAGAGTAGTAAGGCTACTATTGATCCACCTATACCTATGGTTGATGAGGTAAGTAATGATACTATGGATGTTGATGATGCACTCAATGCAGAAACTAAGAAGTTGGTAACAAATGGTGACACATCACATAAATCTATGAGTGTAGATAAATTAGCTAATAAGGATAACAAAAAGGGTAAGGAGGTCACATCACCACTAACGCCCATTCTGCGACCTTCTTCACCCTTTTCCCAAAGATTAAAGCAAAAAGCCTAAGAAGGGAATTATAAGAAATTTATTTCTATGCTGAAGGAGTTGACCATGAATATCTCTCTTATTGAAGCTCTAGAATAGATGCCTGGCATTGCAAAATTTATAAAGGATTTGGTGACAAAGAATAGAACTGTCATTTCTGAGGATATTGATGGTTTGGATCATTGTAGTTCAATTGCATCTCAATATCTTGTGCAAAAGAAATGTGAGTTCAGTGCTTTCACTATCCCTTTTACTATTGGGTCATCTAGAAGTGCCAAGGCTTTATGTGACTTAGGTGCAAGCATTAACTTAATACTGCTGGTAGTGTTCAAACAATTGAGTGTGAGATCTACCAAACCAAAGATGATGTAGTTATGGATGGTGGATCATACAGTTAGGAAGCTTGTAGGCATATCCTTTGATGTTTTGTTCAAGGTGGACAACTTCATCTTTTTGGCAGACTTTGTTGTCTTGGATTATGAAATTGATTTAGAGATGGCCATAATTTTTGGGAGACTTTTTTTAGCCATGGTTAGAGCATTGGTTGATATGGAAAGAGTTGGTCTTAAGTTCATGCTGAATAATGAGGAAGTCATATTCAATAGTTGTAGAACTCTAAAACAACCAACCTACATAAGGGTAGTTTTGGTAATAAATAGTCTTGATAACCTTAAAAGCCAATGCTATGGCTACCTTGATAAATTATGAGTAATCAAGGTCCCCACATCGTGCTGCATTGTTAAATCAGGTACTACTTGGGAGGCAATCCAAGGTGTCTTATTATTTCTGTATTTGTGATAATTTATGTTATTTGTTATTAACATAAGATCTACGCACCTAAGGTGCCACAGGTATGTTCCTAACTATCTTGCTTTATGGTGTCCTAATACATTGGGGATAATACATACTTATTTGATAGGGGAAGGGTTATTTATGGGTCTATATAACCTCTTGCGATTTTTGTTGTGGTATCTCTTTTCCTCGGAGTATGTTATCATAGTAGACCCATCATGTTTAGGTATTATGTTGTGTCATGATATATGTTTTTTGTTTAATTATCAGAAAAATAAGGAACCTAAGTACAATCGAAATATTTTGTTTTGTGTTTTTAAGTGTTTGAAAAATGTAATACCCCTCATAAATTTTTGTGAACTGTATGTTGTAAATATATGTGTGACCATTGTTGAATATTGTTATGGCATAGTATTAGGGCCAAAATAATCATAGCTTAGCATTGCATAAACCGAATTGGTACTAGCTAATTATATAACCTTGTACCATGTGTGTGAGGCATTGACCTTGTTCACTTTGTGCATTTAATCCAGAACTAGCTCGATTAGTCTTTCCTATGTTGTTGGATAATTGGTTGGGACATGATCATAGTTCGTGTTTGAATAAGTCCATTCTTAGCCTAACAAATTGATCATATAAAAAGAAGTATCCCTTGATCCCTGATTTGAGCCTAAGTTGACCTATTTTCTTGTTTTTACCCTTTCACCTTCCTATTTAATTATAACGAACCTATTTTAGCTCTAGTCCATCCTTGGACACTGTATACCTCAGCAAATTACCTAAGTTGAGGGTGACTATCATAGGGGTGTGTAGTTGAAAATGGGTATGAAAAAGTGTGCGAATAAAATAAAAAAAAGTAGGGTTGGGTGTAGTAGAAAAGTGTAAAAAAAGGAAAGAAAGAAAAGAAAAAGAAGAAAAAGTGAATAAATATAAAGAATGAAGGAAACCACATCTAATCCGAATAAGTAATAAAGGAGAAAAGGGGAGAAGTAAAAGAAGCATGGTCAAGTAGTGGTGCCAATAATGTAAGTGTAGTGTCAAGGAGGGTTAGTCACTATTTACCATATGTAACATACCTTCCCCCAAGCCTACATTACAAGCCTAGAAAAGTCCTATAGTGATCCCTGTCCAACTGTCCAAAACTAAGGTATATAAAATAAGGGAAAGTCTATGGTATTTTATGCACATTGTTTGAACTTCTTTTGAGAGAGTAAGTGTTTTATGTAGTCCCTACATTGACATGCATGACTATACTTTGAGAGTTGGGAATTTCTTGTTGTGAGGATACATAGGTTGGGTTGTTAACTACTTATTTGTTCGCTTAGTGTCAATTGCATATATTTTTGGTTGTTTATTGTTTATCTAATGCCATCACTTGATTTCTTTGTGTCATACTATTTTTCTACATGGATCCACACAGTGGTTATGAAAGTTGTAAATAGGAGGGGGTAAGAAAGTTAAGCCAAATTGATCTGGCTACCATAGGTGCCTTAGGTTTATTTTGGTTAAGCATCGTGCTTCTTTTATTATCTATTAGTTTCTTGAGGACATGTAAACGTTTTAAGTTAAGGGTGTTGATGTGCCATGGTTTCATGGTACTTTCAATTCTTAAAACAAAGAAATTTGCAAGTACTTAGGTATTTTTGTAGATGTGATATGCTTTTATGTTGATTTTGTAGAAAATAGAGTTCAAAGTAGAGAATGAGCAAAAAAATGAGGAGAAGCTGAAAATGTTACCTATGAGCCAACCTATGGCCCGTAGGTGGCCACATAGTAAGGGTTCCTGAAAGTTCTGAAGTTGGGTGTCTTACTCTAATTTCCATGAAGCTGACCTACAAGGCGTAGGTATAACCTATGGTCTGTAGGTTTCCTCATAGGTAGGGGTTCTGTAGTCTGAATATTTCTTTGATTCCCATGAGACTACCTACGCCCCGTAGGTACAACCTATGTCCCATAAATGGGGTCGTAGGTAGGTTCCAACTCAATTTTCCTACCTTTTTAGGTTAGTTTTCTAATATATCTATAAATACCTATTGGATGTTTTGTTATCAGTTTATGCACTTTATAAACTTTTTTAACATTGTTTTGATTTCTATGATACATTATTAATCTTGGAATTGTTGTTCTTGTTTTTTAGGTTAGAATTAATTTGAGATTTTGATTTTCATTCTTATTATTTGTGGGATCATTCATATTTCATCTATGAATTCTATGTGTGTTTTTGCTATCATAAGCAGTTAAACCCCATAACTAGGTTTGTGGGAATCCTGATGGATTAACAAAGTAGAAGAAGTGCAAAGTCTTTCTGGATTGGTGTTCTTGCATGTATTGGGGTTTTCTCCACTTTGAATTTTTTCATAACAATTTCAAATACTCAAAACTCACCTATATTCAATGCTTGCTCGAGATAGAGGTAGAGATTAGGAAAAATAGATCACAATATTAATTTGAAGCTACCAACCTTCCTGTAATAAACTTGAGACCGAGAGGAGATAGTTAATCTGAGATCTAGAACAAAGGTTAGTAATGCAATACTCTGAGATCAAGAGTAGATGAGTGAAATTCACCCAAATCAAGGTCGAGAGATGGTTAGGTGATACATAACTTTTTTAGATTTTGCATGCAAGGCATCGAGATAGTTTGACGAGCATGATAAGTCTTCAGATTTAAGAAGTTTAGGGAACACAATCCTAGTGATCATCTTATATTGATAACAAACCTACTAGCCCAACATTGTTACTCTTACTATTTCTTTCACAAACCCCTCTTTTACTTTCTGCAATTTCAAATTACATCAGTAAGCTCGTGATAGATTTTTGACTTATTCCTCGTGGGATTGACCATAACCTTGTTAGGTTCTATAGTGGACAAGTAACCAATTTATGCTTTCTAGGAGATATAATTTAGGATACATCACCTTCCTTACTCAAAAGTATGGACAACCCTGACTCGAACGAACTCATTTAAATACTCATATTGGACACCATATATGGAGCATAGTAAAATAGCTGGGTGAACTTATGAACATACTAATTTGCACTCATAGAACCCTATTCCAAATTTAAGAACTCTCTAAACTTATCCTTTCTCAACTTTCAAGGAAATAAATGCTCCAAGAAGGCATTCTCAAACTCACCCTACGTTATTGGTATCACCATCTTCTCCTCAAATATCTTTCCACTACTTATACCATATGCCTGTAATTTTCTTAAGTTGGTAAGAAATAAGCTCAACCTTTTTTGTTTCTGAAACATGCATAATCTGAAGAATATTTTAAATTTCATCAATGAAATCTTGTGAATCCTCTCCAAGATTTAACCATAAGAACTCTAGAGGATTCATTCTATGAAAGCCACAGTCCTTAAAAAAACATAAGAATTATGATTGGTTGGCAGATGGATGGTTTATCTGAGTAGCCATTAGCTGAGTCAACATCTGAATGGCATTCCTCAAATTAACATTTGGGTTAACATTTGGTGGCTGAGTAGCAGATGAACAAAAACCCTTTTGTGTAACTAATGGCACATACAGAGTCTCGGGATTAGTATTTTAAATGAAAAATGGGCTTTATTCTTGGTCAAAATGTTAGTCTAAGGAGGTGTAGTAGTGGATTAAATTCAGTATTAGCTATGGTACTCTAACTGGTGGTTCTCTTGGAGGTATGATTTGCAATATGCATAAAACATAAGTTAGAAGAGAAACTTAGAGTTAACTCTACACACAAAATAAGTCATGAAAGAAGGAAAGTATTCCCCAGATGCCTTGTAGCTTCCTAATTATAGGTATGGCATGCTTAACAACCTTAATTAGGACACTACTAGATGTGGCATCACAGACACCCTAAGACACTTGAACCTATTTCTTTGTAATGACCTGAAATTATAACTGGGCCTAAACCATTTCAAGTAATAAATTAAGTAAAAAAATACCCACCATATTAAGTTACTTATCCCTTAATCACTTATCCCACCTCCTTAAATCCACCTCCTTAATAATAATAATAATAATAATAATAATAATAATAATAATAATAATAATAGACTAAGTAAGTTTAAAGAGAAAAGAATAAGTGAAGTAGAGAAAAAAAAGAAAAAAAGATGCAGTGGAAAATTAGCATAAAGTAGTTGTGTTGGGTGCAATTTTAAGCTGTCCAATGCAATTCTCTAGAAAAAAAAGAGAAAAAATAGAAACAAAGAAGGAAAATCGAAGCCAAAAAGGGGAAAAAGAAAACAAAAAAAAAGAGAAGAAGAACCTCCACTGGAAATTATTTCTCCTCCATCAAACCCTGTGTAAAGGTAAGTTATAACTTAACTAAGTTGCTGTTTAACCTTAATTCTGGCAAGGAATAGTATTGTCCAGCATATACCTTTGTAATATGTATATCTAATTGTTGGTCTAGTTGGATTGAAGCCTAAGTCACTCTAATTTTCAATATCTTTGGAAATAAAAAATTGGAAGAAGAGGAGAATGGATTCTATACTCGGTATATCTAGTCAACACTGAGGATAGAAGTATCTAGTAAATTTAACTAGAAGTATGATCAATGTGATTTAATTGGGGGAATTAGTATCTTGAACTCACATCTGACTCGTGTGTTACATTATAGTTTCTATTGATAACTAAGACTTCAGGGATGCGATTGTTGGAAGCAAACTGAAGGTATAATTCTTTCTTAGTTAGGTTTTATTTATAAATTTTCTAAATCTATTTTCTTTCATAGAAATTATTTAGCGAGAATTGATTTCTTTCACGTGGAATAGTGATACTATGATCAATATTTGAGAATTTATTGAATCCCTTTTACTAAGAATTTACAAAGTGATTAGTTTAAAACTTATGTTATTTTTTATACATAGTGTTAAGTTCAATGTGACACAAGAAGGGTATCGAATACATGTTGACTTATAAAGAATCTATTTCAGAAAGTAACTTTTCTAGTTTGTTGTTATCTAATATTGGGATTGTTAGACCTGGTGCCCCTTATAGAAAAGACTATTTTGTACAGAGACCCTCTAGAAGGGAACCTAGCTGATGGGGTAGTCAAACGACTATGGTAAATCCCTAGTATCAGAACGTAACTCAATATTGTCTTAGGATCCTCCTAGTAAATAATGAAGGGATTGTTTAAACAACTTGAATATGGTTTTAATACATGATTTGCTAACTTGATAGATATAGGCTATTTTGAGGATTTATAAACTACACTATTTCTTATATATACTATCCAAGGTAAAAATCTATGGTTGTTATTATTGCTCACTCAGTCTGTCTCAGGAACAAATTTTCTCATGTCGTGATGGCGCCTACTATAATCCACCGGTAAGTAAGCCAATCCATAGTCCAAAATAGCTAGTAATGAAATACCAAGAGAAAATAATGAAGAGAGTAAAATAGATAAAAAAAGACTAATATATAAAAGACAGTCCCAAAACCTGGTGGAATCAGTACAATAACTTCTAATATAACTAGAATACAAAATAAAATACTAATAAATATACTGATACAACTAGTGAGTGATGAATTCTACCACTCAATTATACTCCACATTCGTGCCCATTACAATTTTTTGAATGAATAAGTGAGACATAATTGTGATTAAATGGACTAATATTCACATTTTACTGGCACCAAGATAATAAGATGAAAAGATGTGGATTGGAGCTAAAAAGGAGCAAAAGAGATAAAAAAAGTGCAGCTAAAGACCTAGAGCAGAAGATGTCCTCAGTTATCGCTATCACGATCCTCAAATCATGATCGCAGTCAGTAAAGATAACCAAGATACCACGATCACGGTAGGCGCAATCGTGGAAAAACTAGTACAATCACGACGTAGCAAAAAATCAGCCCAAGGGCAAAGATGTAGATGCACACAACTGTTCCCAAATTTACCCTAAAGAAGACTCAAAACCTACCATTCCATCATTCATTCTAAAATCCCCATTCATTGAACATTGTTCTAGTTCTTAGCCTCCATTTTTGGAGAAGAAAATATTGTATTAATTTTGGGTGAAGAATACATTAGAGTAACTTCTAAGTGGAGAATTAGCAAACTCCCATTGATGATTTGTTTAAGTCCAAAGTTTGAAGTAACATTCACTTAGCCTCTTGTAAATCAAATCAATAGAGATTTTAGGTATATCTTTACTTATTTATATTATGTGTACTTAGTTCTTCCTCTTGGGATTATGCTAGATTAAGGTGCAATTGTGCATTTACTAGTTTGTGATGTTGGGATCTATTATTACTTGACTAAATTGGTTGGGATTTATTGGTGAAAACCTCAAATACCCAAATTGGGTTTGTGGGTGAAAATCCTAAGCTCTTGAAAGCTTAAAACATCCTTGAAGAAGGGGTTTAGGTGAGCTTTAGGAACCCACATCATCTTTGAAAGAGGAATGTGGGAACCAAAGAAATAATAGACAATTTATGAGAATGGTTGACTAATTTTCACTATCTTAGACATAAAGGTGATCGTGAAGTTGATTATACTTAGGGCACCATCCTAGAAATAAGGATGCCTAATTGAGGTATTGGGTGATTTTTATTGACGCACATTAGGTACTCGAAAGGGTAAATGAGTGATACCCTTGAGGTTTTTTTGATAAACTAGCCTCAAGGACTTTCAATCTATCTTAACTCATCACTAACATTTAGAAGTTACATCAAGTCATCATACCTCCATGCATAAGTTGCACCTAGAAAAGCATAATCTCAAGATTCGAGTGTAATAGATTATACTCTAATTATTTGTAACCTCGAATTAATATTAGAAAATACCAAACAGAAATACTAGGTGTAGTACCATTCAAGCCCTTCCTTTTTTTTACATTCTTGTACTCTAGGTTTGAATTCAAGCGAGTGTCCATTATTTCAAGCTAATTTGATCACCATTCACATTGTTCCTCATAGATTTGACCCCGACTCTTATTGGATAATTATATTGATGATGACTGCCTTGCACTTAAGTTGATGTTTAAGTTAAGTATTATAAAAAATGGCGCCATTGCCGGGGAACAATTTGCCTATTGAGTTACTTTAAAAATTTATCTCACTTATTTTGGTTCAAACTTGTAAATATTTGTATGTTATCTTCTTTTGTTTCTTGTGTTTGGTAGATTTTTGGTTTATTTGTTTGTTACTATGGAATCTTGGGATAAATATGACTTTTTTAGTTGGAAATCCTATCTTGACGATCCATTTCCATATTATGATAGACCCTACTTTAGGCGAGATTGTTGATATACTTCCCAAAGAGAGATAGAAGCACCATCTCAATCCTATTAGGAGTATGATTGTCCTTTGTGTAGTGGTCAAGATGGATATTAGAGTGATTGTCCAAATAGTCCCTCCCCTAATTATGGTAACCTAATTGCTAGTTCTTCTTATGATGTTGATAGTTATCATTATACTACAAGGGAAGAATAACATGTCGGGTCCAATAGTTATGAAGCAATGCTTCAAACCATTTTAGATTGGGTAACTGCAACAAGGGAGAATGTGCAAGACATAAATTAATCCATGGGGGCATGTAAATATGAGATTGCCAAGATGGAGGAAATGGCAAAGCAAGAAAATCATTCAAATACCATTTTCTTTCCCACTTCCCATGAGGAGGTGAATCAAGAAGAGAAACCAAGCTATGTCGTCAATGATAAGCTTGGTAGCAAAGAATCTTCAGAGATTTCCCAACAAACCAAATAACATATTTTTGAAGATTCCAAAAGTAATAAAATGGTGCTAGAGTCAAAAGAAGAAGCTAAGAAAATCTCTTATGAAGACTCTAGATCATCTCGGGGTAAGAATACCACAAGGGATGTAATTCCAAAATTAAGGGATGAACTTCATTCGAACCATTTTCAATATTATGGTTGGTGGATTTAATAAAATCTATCCACCTGGTCAAATGATTGTTTTGGGGAGAAGGAGCACCACCCCTACATTTTGGAGTTTGACGTTCCTAACGAGCACATGGGAACCCCGTAACACAAGGCCAAGGAGCTTAACTTCCGATGTTCAACTAATGGCCTATTAAGTTTTAACCCTTACCCCAGGAGACAAATAAAAAAAGTTGATGTGAAGTTGGGTAAAAGTTTTAAGTCTTCAAAGTGGAGTGATAGAAGTTTCATCGTCATGTCCCTATCTCTATCTAGCTTTGAATCTTCTGTCTCTCTGCCGCTCAACTCATAGTGAGCAAAAGTTGGGATAGAGATTCTAATATTCTAAGTGGAAACACAAATAATAGTTAGAGGGGTAGTTTACCACTAAAGATGGGAAGAAACCCATCATGCCATGAAAGTGGCATGTATCCTTTTATTTATGCATGATAGAGTAGATTTTAATTTTGTTTTTTATTAATCCATGAAATTATGATACCATAAGGAGTGTTGATTGAAATTAAAAAAGGAAAAGTATAAAATTATCATGTTTTGAACTGAAAAGAGGAGTGTAGATGACCTAAAATTTGGTCTCAGTTATTGCGATAATGGCCTGTTTCACCTGGATCACGGTATCCGAGTGTTTGAGATTGTGATTGAATCAATTTAATAGACCATCCAACTACCATTCTTCTTACACACACCCTTTTTCAAATTCTCTCTGAATTTTAGCTCTATGTTGAGTGTCCAAGTGTGCATTCCAATCTCATTGCATCATCTAATTTGGTATGATGTCTCAACTCCCTAGTTTTTATGTTGTTTTGGACTTGGAACTTGTAGTTTCGGGAAAAGGCCTACAATATTTTTTTCAATGCTAAATCTATGCATGTTTATGATTATTGTGGTGGTTAGCTATTGTAGTTGGTGTACACACCAATGGGTAAGTCTTAAGTACCTAGAATTAGGCCTAAAATTGTTATAATTAACGTGTACACCTTGTGTTTGATTTAATGCCCCAATGAATTCCACTTTAATTTCTTTGAGTTTTGAGGGTATACTCGCGTATTCCAAGTAAGTTCCTTGAGCATAATGATTATATGACTAGTTGGAACACAAATTTGAGGTTAAAATCTGGTGTTTTGGGTGATGTTGCAGAACTGTTGAAAATGATCTCAATTACCACAATCGTGGTCATCGGGACCATGATCGCAGTTAAGGCTCCACGATTTCCATAACTAAGAGTAGTTTTTATTGAAACCAAAAATTCTGCACATCTATTTCTCACTCCAAAACTCACCATTACATTTCTACATGGGTTTATCTTATTAAGCTAACATGGTTTTGGTGTGAGAATGCGAATGATGGTGTAAATTGTGTTGCTTACAGGTACTCAACCATAAAATGAGAGACTTTGACAATAGCAAGTTCATGTCTATTGAATGCCACAATCTATACTATAGGTACCTGCCAAGGACCAAAGTACTCTCATACAGGGGTATTTTCTTAGATAAAGTAGAGGAGAAACTCCTAAGATGCTATGCCAGACTCACCGTTACTAGGTGGATGTTCTTTTCCCCGAACCACGGCTATGCTAATGAGCAATGGGTGCATGAGTTCTACGCTAACCTTAGCGTAGTATATCTCACAAACCCAGTGATGAAAATCGGGAAAAGGAAGTGCTTTTCAGAGCAGAGTAGATAAATGATATATATGGGCTCCCAAATGCATACATGGCTCAGTTCCAGGCGAAAGGGTGTGAGCCAGGGACTTGGATGGCGAACATATTATGTCCTGGCAAAGAAGTTCCCTGGTCTTCTACCAAGAGAGAAATTTCTATGAATGACTTCACGACGGAGGCCAGGCTTTGGTTGAATGTCATCTACAACAGAGTATCACCGTGCATATATATGACTGTTTTCATAAATATGCAGGCTTGTATCCTATTTAGAATTACTTTGAACGGGGGTAAAATTGTGATCTTAGAGTGGAGGTACTTCAATAATCAAGGCAGTACCTTTTTTCTCTTTCCTTCCTTTATTATTGAGTTATGCAGGAGGGCAGAAGTGGAGGAATATACTGTAGATAACTGGGTGCATCGAGGCCCCTGCATTTTCCCACTCAAATTCTGGGGTGAAGGTGCACCTGGTCATACAAAGAAAAGAAAGGTTAACTCAAGAAAGTTGACCCAGGAGGACAAAAACTCTTGTAGACCTTCTTCGGCAAAACCCCTTTGATGAGATCTCAGGTGATATGCGGGTGATTAAGAAACTGGCGTCCATATTGACTCAGGGACCGGAAGAGTCTTCCACTACTCTCCACTGATATGTAGCCCAGTCGGATTGTGAAATACACTGGGAGGAGTAGAATAAGTAGGAAGCCATGATTTCTAGATTGGAGAAAGCCTATTCAACTTTGGCAAAATCACACAGGGACTTCAAGGAGTTGTATAAAAAGATGTTGAAGAGAGAGAAGAAGGGAGATAAATTTCTCACTAAGATGTGGAAAAGGGTGAAGGGCATCTTCTAGGTGCTCAAACCCAAGGAGCGACTACCTTTACCGAGGGTCAAGAGTGGTGATGAGGCCCCTACTAAGTGGTTTGATGCTGATGATGGTGTAAATGATATAATTTAGAGAGCATCCTTTTCTCTTGTCTTGATTGTTTATGCAGTGGGGACATTGCTAACTTTTCAGTCGGGGTGCCTATCGCTTGATCTGTATTATTTGATATATTTATAGTTATTTTTGGTATTTTTTTGATGACATTATGGATGGTTTTTTTTTGGGGGATGCTATATTTGGGCACACTGATGGTGACCACATTTTCATGGATTAGTCATGTGGTTTTGATTTTTAGATCTTTATTTTACTTTTATTTTAATTTGATGATGGTGATGCATGCCGAGCTTTTCCCTATGATAGATTGAGTGACGACATTCTTAATGGAAAAGTCTCATGAGTGGGTTTTGAGTCATATATGCAGGGGAATTCTGAGTACCCATGGCATCAAGGTCACAAATGCAAGGGAAGTCCGAGTACCTGTGGCATTGTGAGTTTGGGATCACATTATATACCTTGGAAAAATTTGAGTGGTCATATGGTTGCCTATTTGAAAGACAAAATATGAGACTAAGTATTCGGTTATTGCCATAAGTTAGCAAATTATGCGTGGTGCAAATACAAAACAAACAACCCCCTCTGTCCAACAATTTTTTAACAAATCAAGGGCATGGATGTGAGCAACCTTGTAACAAAACTTCTTCTCTTTTTGTGACTCCACAAATTTTTGAATTGTGAATATTAATAGATACTTCAATTTTGTATCTAGTGGGAGGGGTAATTAAGACCCCTTGGCAAGTTCGCATACCATGTGTGGTGAGTTAATTATCTACATCTCATGTGTACTTGTGTCATCTAGAACTTATCCCGTTGGTCTTTCAACGCTAAATTTTTATTGTATTTGGTTGAAGAAATGATCTTAGGTCATCTTTGTGACTTTTGGAAGCCAACTTTAGCCTAAAAATCCTACCCATGCATAAATGTTATCCCTAGTCACCCACTTTGAGCCTTTATCCCTTTCTTTAACAAACACTTCACAAACTGTGAGCCATTTAATTTTTATCCCTTTTTTGAACCATACTCTCCTTGAACTTAGAAATGTAACTTGAGGCTAAAAGTCTAAGTTGGGGGTGGTGAAGATTGAAAGAAGAAACTTTAGGCTATAAAGTATTAGTGAATGCCTACATGCTTAAGCATTAAAACAAATGACTAAGAAAAAAAGGACCCAACAAAGGAAGGAATTTCATGAAATTTTCAAGAAAAAGAAATGAAAGAAAGTGGGTGAAACAATGAAGCAATAGTAGGCACTTGTGTAATCAAAAGAATGAAAACAAAGGGGAGTGGCCCATAGTTAAAGGATTGATCAAATAGCGTGATATAGATGTTCAAGGAGGGTGTAACCATGTTGTTCCTAACTGATATCCCACCCAAAGATAAACCTACATTACAAGCTTGATAAGACCTTTGAGATTTCCAACCATTTACGTTTATTGTAATGGAAATTGAAAATAGGATAAAGCCTATGGTATAACACTTGTTAGCATAGAGAATTCTTATGAGGGAGAGAGTTTTTCACTTAAAATTCCTTGTTGTATTTTTGGTAGCTAGGTGTGTGGAATTTTTCTTCTTATGAGGAGGCATATGAACAAGTTGAGGTGGGTGATTTTGTCACCTTCTAAGAAATAAGGCAATAGGAGTATAGTTTAGTGATGGCAAAAAGTGAGTCACTTCTCGAGTATTGGTTGTTGATACATTGTTTCCCTTTAAAGTCTTTTGCATCCTTAAATATTTCTTTTTATGTTGAGGGGTGAAGCGAGAATAGCTTGGACCATGTGCAAAGAGCTACTTGTGGTAGTGACTAAACTTAAAGTCAATGTGATCGTTGGGCCATCTACATTGGGAATAAATGTGTATTGTCTCATAGTAAGAGGTAGTATTGCTTGAGAACAAGCAAATCTTTAAGTTGGAGTGTTAAGGAGTGGTGAATCTACCATTCAATTATATTCCACATTCGTGCACATTACCATGTTTTGAATGAATAAGTGACACATAATTGTTATTAAATGCACTAATATTCATATTTTGCAGGAACCAAGATGATAAGATGGAAAGATGTGGATTGGAGCTAAAAAGGAACAAAAGAGAGCAAAAAAATGCAGTTGAAGACCTGGAGTAGAAGATGGCCTCAGTTATTGTGATCGCGGTCCTCAGACTGCGGTCACGGTTAGTTAAGATGAGAAAGATATCATGATTATGTGGCATTGCCTGCGGTCGTGGTAGGCGCGATCACGGCCTAGCAGAAATCAGCCCAAGGACAAAGATGTAAATGCATACATCTATTCTCAAATTTGCCCTAAAAAGGACTCAAACCCTATCATTCCATTATTCATTCTACAATCCCCATTCATTGAACATTGTTCTAGTTCATAGCCTCTATTTTTGAGAAGAAAATATTGTATTAATTTTGGGTGAAGAATACATTGGAGTAGCTTCTAAGTGGAGAATTAACAAACTCCCATTGAAGATTTGTTTGAGTCCAAAGTTTGAAGTAACATTCACTTAGCATCTTGTAAATCAAATCAATGGAGATTTTGGGTATATCTTTGTTTATTTATCTTATGTCTAGCTAGTTCTTCCTCTTGGAATTATGTTAGATTAATGTAAAATTATGTGTGGCATGTGATTTACTTGGGCATTTACTAGTTTATGATGTTGGGTTCTATTATTGCTTGACTAAATTGGTTGGGATTTATAGGTGAAAGCCTCAAATACTCAAATTGGGTTTGTTCCCAAGCTCTTGAAAGCTTAAACCATCCTTGAAGAAGGGGTTTAGGTGAACTTTAGGAACCCACATCATCTTTGCAAGAGAGATTTGGGAACCAAGGCAATAATAGACAATTTATGAGCATGGTTGACTAATTTTCACTATCTTAGACATAAGAGTGATTTTGAAGTTGACTATACTTAGGGCACCATCCTAGAAATAGAGTTGCCTAATTGAGGTATTGGGTGGTTTTTATTGACACACTCTTTAGGTACTCGAAATGGTCAATGAGTGACACCCTTGAGGTTTTGTTGATAAACTAGCCTCAAGGACTTTCAACCTAGCCTACCTCATCACTAACATTTAGAAGTTGCATCAATTCATCACACCTCCATGCATAAGTTTCCCATAGGAAAGCATAATCCCAAGATCCGAGTCAAATTGATTATACTCTAATAATTTTTAACCCCAAATTAATACTAGAAAATCCCAAAAAGAAATACTAGGTGTGGTACGATTCACCCCCCCCCCCATTTTTACATTCCTATACTCTAGGTTTGAATTAGAGAAAATGTTTATTATTTCGAGCTAATTTGATCGCCATTCACATTATTCCTCTTGGATTCGACCGCAACTTTTGTTGGGTAATTACATTAACAACGACCACCTTGCACTTAAATTGACATGTAAGTTGAGGTTATCAACAACCCATCTATGAATACAACATAGAGATCAGTCTAGTCCATAAGAGGGAGAAAAGTAATACTGTGAACGCCAGGAGCTCACCCTAAATCTCTTATCCATAGCTTCTCTGCGTGATGTGCGCAACAACGACGAGAATTTGTACTATTATCTGTAGGATGCAGAAGTGTAGTATGAGCACCAAACATGTGCTACTCAGTAGAAAACTACCCACTGAGGTAAAAAAATAATGCAAATATAGATAACATGCAAACAAGAGTGTAATCTACAACCAAGTATTGTGGAAACTAATATACTAAAATTAGGGAGGCAAAAAGTATAGGCTATCCTATTTTAGCCGTACACAGGAATTGAAGTACTATACCTTATATCACTAGCCAATATATGATAAAGGATAAAAGAGGGATATATAGAAATATACAAGGCCAAGAAATGGATACATAATGAACAATGAAGGAAGGGGGGATATACGGTAATACTATAGCTAGATACATATGTATATATAAGACTAATAAAGGTACAAACTAAGGTAGTCATACTAATATCTTAAGTCATACTAACCAAATAAGAAAGTAACGCCAGTATAATTAGGTCATATAACCATAATGTTTAACAATGAGATAATTGCCCATAATTAGATAATAACAAGAGAAAGGGATCAAAATCATTCCTCAAATTTCAAAACCAGTCCATAATCAAACTGTCACAAACTAACCAGAATAATAATAAGAAGAAGAAAGTAACTGGCTAGTCCAGAAAAACAATACCTAAACTAGGCCACATAACCTGAAAGGCTCAATCAGTACACAACAAACAACAGCCATAACCTATACCTATGCAACCCCCCATAAGGCTAATAGGTATAAGGACAAAATAATATACTAGTGGTAGGAAATGCCAATGAAAGAATGAATGCATATTAAGTCCATAATACCATAACCAATCCAAGTGTCTTAATGTAACCCTGTGTATACAACTCCTCTAGGTTGATGGCTCGCAAAGGCAGGACCTACGAAAACTTCTCTTCTTCGGCATAGCAGCTCACTGATAAAAGGTCCCCTAGGGGTTTGGGAGTACCTGTATACACCAACCTGGTCCCAATACAGATTTCCAATCATAATCCTCATCATCATCAATCTACTTTATCCAGTACTAGAGAGATGTATATATAATAAATGAACAAACTTGAACCATGGATAATAGAGTGTAAGTTTGTAAATTCATTGCTCGAGGTAAATTCCAGGACTAAATTATCATAAAAGTGTAGAAAGGGTTGAATTCTCTCTCAATCAAAGTAAATAGTAGTAGTAAAATTGTGGACCATAATCTATCTCAGTAAAATTTCTAAAGTATCATTTTTAGTTCAAAATCTCATAAATCAACCATTAAGGCAGTACAATTCCATTATGAAGAATTTATTTTAAAAGCGAAAAGTAGGAATAATTCCCTTTTTGGAAAATAGTAGTACAACGAAGATTTAGTTAGAATCATACCATTAAGTGAGCATGAATGTACAAAATCTATACAATGCCATCACCAGTATCCAAACAATACATTTATAAGCACCTAAACGTCCATATAATGCAGTTTCATCTTTTACAAGGATAAAACATTCTTCCAAAATCTGACCAATATCATGATCATGGCCTCGGGCCCAAAAATATACAAATACCCATCATAATCATAACACCATAATCTGAAAAATAATAATAATCCTTCGAGCCAAGTAGTAAAACTTATACTAAATGTTCATTATCCTCAACTATGTCTACTATGCTAGTAACCTAGGGTAATAAGATCATATAAGCATAATAGATATTTCACCTAAAGGGTCAATTGATCCTTTTATTCCCAACATATAATTTATGCTAAGTCATGATAGAATACCCATAATTATATACTAAGATCCCTATATAACATACAACATATATAATACACTATCTCATGAAGAAGAGTAGACAGAAGCCAACCTCGATGTTGAACCGCAAGTCTTTAAATCACTCACAAATTATGTGTCTTTGCTCCACGATCCTGAAATGCCTCCATGCTATCAAATGGTAATCTACACGTAATCACAAGATTGATATATCTATATTAAGGTCCGGGTTGAAATTTGGGTCAAGAACTAGCCCATAAATGGAATACAAAATTGAATTCATCATGAGGTCCCTCGAAGGACAAGGAATGTGTGCTCAAAAGTTGAGTACAAATGGAGCATAAATCTGGTCTCAAATCAACCCTTAAAGTTAGGAGTTTTAAGACATAAATCTAATAATTTATAAGAAAATGATGGAATTTAATGGGGAAAAATAATAGGAAATGACCAAGATGTGTTGAACTAACTTGCCTTAGCTCAATGGTCTATTGTCCACACTTTTCTTTTTCTAAATCCCACAAAATTGGTGAAAATAGATTGAGAAAATGAGGGGGAAATCGGGTGAAGAAGGTGATATAACACCAATAGGATTCGCTTAAGCGATCATATGATCGGTTAAGCAATTATCGCTTAAGCGACCCGGTATCTCTTAAGCAACCTTCACTTAAGAGATAAGGTCTTCGCCTAAGAAACTAAGGGGACCAAGTTGGTCGATTAAGAGATATAAACCAGCTGATGCTAGGCACTAGATTTTGCTAAGTCTAAACTGATCCGACTGGGTGCTCGAGATTTGGTCAAAATCCCATGCACGCAAATAAACTATGCTACCATATCAACTTTGACATTTCGAACTCAATAAAACTATCAAAACCTTAATCCGTGATCATTTTGACTAAAAGTGGGGTCTACACCTATAGTTCTATTTTACTGTAATCCACCCAATAGCCTAAAATGAGTTTGGAAGCCTTAGACCTGAAACAAGGGCCCCCTTAGTCTAAAATCAATATTTCGAAGCTGATAGCATTGTTGAAATTCTTATTTGAGATATTATACTAGGAGTGTTGGCCCGAGATCAAATCTTTAATAGAGAAAGCTCCAAAAGAGAAAAATGAGAATAAAATCCAAATGAACTATCTGATAACTGAACCGCTAGTTTCGACAAGTCAAAAATGACCTGCAGTCGTTGTGGGAAGTCTTGAAATATTTGAAATGTACACAAATTGAGAAAATGACCTAGAGGGTCATTACAATAAAGTACTTTTGTCCAATAAAGTCTATCGATAGGAGGAGCACAAAAACTCAAAGGGACAAGGTACTGGGACCGCATACTCTGAGCAAGACTTCCCAAATAACCTTTGAGAAAAAACAACACTTCCAATGGATTTTGATACAAGTATCCCTTTTTCAACCAACTTCTTTTCTTCACTTGTCAAACAACCAAAACTCAACCACCATAACCAATTGGCCTCTAACAAAATTGAGGAAGGCTGACACACTCAAATTCTAACTACAACACAGTGACATACCGAAATTAGCATAATTAAGTGAAGGCTCATCCAAACCAAAGTCAATCCAATACATGGCTCATGAAACCAACTCCACCTAACTCTGCCTCTCTTTTGTCTTTCCAAACCTGTTATTTACTCCAAACTAAAAGAAAGTCACTTGAATCCTATTCATGCAACCCTATCACAATAAACTCAAAAAAAAAAGATAATCCACCAAAATCTACAATGGAAAACATATGAATAAACCCACAAGGTACTACTTAGGTGCACATATAAGGATAACCGAGGTATGCAATCTATGCCAATACTACAACTGACTGGTCTAGATGACCCTTTAAACTGCTACCCCAAAGTCTAAAGTATACATACTTTCCATGGAATAAGCCACTCCAGAATGTCCCACCAACCAAGGATGAAGCCATGTTGAGTTCAACTCAAGCATACTATTCCTGCTGAGTAAATCATCCAAGAATTCTAACAAAAACTAAAAATTAAGGTTATGAGCAGAAAAAACCACCCTTAAGTTCCAATGGCCCACTATATGAACATCCATCAACCCCAATCCATTCAAACGGAAGAAGATGGAATAGGTAGCTAAAGAATAGGCTTAGCTAGCCTATATGTTGATGGCATATTGATGTTTTTACTGCTGTTGATATTGATCGATCTTTGTCTAGATAGCGACTAGACTAGCATTATCTAGTTAAAATTCCCATCCCTATATGTAAAATTAACTTTATATCTGCTAGAGGGTATTGATTTTCAATATCAAGTACCACTATAGGGCCTTAAGAAGATCAATATGCCATGGTAAATGGGACTCGAACCCACATGCTATACCTCTAGGGAAATATCAACACTGACCCACTTTATTTACTACTAAAAAAATCATCTGTGGAGGTAGTCATATAATCATGAACTCTTTATCAAGGTATGCAACAATCCATATAAACCTACCACGACACATAATCATCGATAGGCATAATAACTCTAATACACTCAAATAAAAGGGTAAAGACATAAAACAAAAAATGCACCTATCTTAGTGGAATCTGGAGTCACATGCTAGATGTGCCTTAGAAAGAATGAATTAGAGCAGGTCCAAACTCGGACTGAGCATCTGAATCAGGAACTAAGGCACTAAGTGCACTACCTCTAACTGAAGGTGCCACAACACTATGAGAATTATATGGGTAAGCTAAAATACTAATAATCCCATATTGGGGACACTCTATGGACTAGTTACTGACCTCTGCAATCATAGCAAACCCCTGAAGCTCTAACTTAGCAAGAATACAAGTTGACCCCAATTGGCTGACCAACTGACATTGGCAGAACTCTCTAAAACAATGGACCATCTCACCATAGCCATAACAATCTCCTAAAATACTATAAAGCACTGCACCTACTAATTTAGAATGGCCGCCACAACCTAAAGACCCATATTGAATACTCTACATGGTCCGACAAGAACTCTTACCATTATGACCAACATAACTAATCTGAAAGCCATCTCTATAAGTTTCAATACATTCTCTTTCTATAGAACTCGTATGATCAACAACTTGAGAAAAAAAAGACCAGTTGCTATCAAATGCTTCGATGCCAAATAGAGTGGCAAAGTTAATCCTCTAATAAAATCGTGCACCATCCCATACTCTAAAGGATATAACATAGAAATATGTTTGGCCCACTCAAGAAACCCAATCTCATACTCTAAAACTGACAAGGAACCCTGCTGAACATACACAAACCCAACTCTGGTGTGAGAACTGATCGATAAATCAAACCTCATCTCTGGATGTGAGGTATCTGTAAAAAGACTCTAAATCCCCAATGTTAAATCTCAAAATATTGAAGCAGTCTCAAACTCTATGAAACCTAGGCTGGCCCAAAATTCTCTAACTGTAGAAATATGTGTCAAAGTCCCATCCATATCTATTAATAACCCCGTATCCTCTAAATTAGATAGAATAGGGTCAAATAATCTACTTGAGGCTCATAGAAATATAATACTGTATAGAATAGGGTCAAATAATGTACTTGAGGCTCATAGAAATATGGACACATGATAAGGAGTTAAAAATAAAACTTCCAAAGAATTCCCTATAGCCTCTTGAAAATAGGTTATAAATGTCTCCACATTAATCCACAACACTTTACTAAGTATTTAGCTCTTTTACCAACACACCAATAAACCTAGATCTAATATCATTTTGTCACAGCATAATTTTCTAAGGTCATTATAGAACCTACCATTACCCACCATGGGTTAGACAACCCGTATCCCAGAACTGCTAGTAATAGATTGCCAAGAGAAAAGAATAAAGATAATGGAATAGACAAAAATAAAAGACTAATATATGCAAGACAATTCCAAAACTTGGTAAAATTAGTATAAGAGCTTCTAACATAACTAAAATACAAAATGAAATATTAAATGAATATACTAATAAAAACTATATTTAAATAGAACATAGAGATTAGTCTAGCCCATAAGAGAGAGAATCGTAATACTATGAATGTCAGGAGCTTATCTGAGTCTCTGATCTATATCCGCTCCACATAATGTGCATAATAACATCGAGAACTTGTATTATAATCTGCAAGCTACTAAACTATAGTGTGAGTACCAAACATGTGGTGCTTAGTAGGTAACTACCGACCGAGTTCCAAAGATAATGAAAATATAGATAGTATGCAAACAAGAATGTAAACTACAAACAAGTATCAAGGAAACTAACCTACTTAAACTAGAGAGGCAAAAAGGATAAGCTATCCTATTCTAGTTTTACTCAGGCACTAAAGTACTAAACTATATATCACTGACTAATATATGAAAAAGGGTAGAAAAGGGATATACAGAAATATACAAAGCCAAAGAATAGATATACAATATGAACAACAAAGAAAGAAATGGATGTATGATAATTCTAAATCTAGATACATATGTATATACACATAAGACTAACTCAAGGTACAACCTAAGGTAGTCATACTAATATCTTAACACATCTTAACCAAATAGGAAATTAACACTGGCATAATTAGGTTATAGAAACATAATGTTTAACAATGAAATAATTTTCCATAATTAGTAACTACAAGAGAAAAGGATCAGAATCATACCTCGAATCTCATTACCAATCCATAATCAACCTATTATGAACTAACCATAATAATAATAAAAAGAGGAAGATAGTAATGGTTGAATTGGAAATAAAACCTAAATTATCCCCATAATCCAAAAGGATAAATAAGCACACAACACACAACAAACAACACTCATAACCTATATCTATGCAACCCCTACAAGGGTGATAGGTATATGCACCAAACAATATACTGGTGATCGGCAATACACATGTAAGAATGATACAAGGTAAATCTATAATACCATAACCGATCCCAATTCCATAACATAAGCTATTGTATACACCTTCTACAACTCGACAACTCATAAAGATAGGACCTACAATGACCTTTTTTCTCCAGTATGATGTCTCACGGATGAAGGGGCCCAAGGAGGGCTTAGGAGTACCTGCATATATTAACTCGGTCCCAATCCAGGATTTCCAATCATCATCATCCTTACCATAATCAATATAGTCCATCCAGTGCTGGATATATATATATATATATATATATATATATAAATACATAAAATTGAATAGTGGATAAAAGAGTGTAAGCTTGTAAATCTATTGCTTGGGTTAAATTTTGGTACTAAATTATCATAGAAGTGTAAAAAGGGTGGAAACCTCTCTCGACCAAAGAAAATAGTAGTGGTAAAATCGTGGATCAGAATATATCTCGATCAAATCTCTAAAATACCATTTTTAGTTCAAATGCTCATAAATCATCCATTAAAGTGGTACGATTCTATTATTAGAGAATTTATTTTAAAAACAAAAAGTGGGAATAATTCCTTTTTTAGGAAAATAGGTTAAACTAAGATTCAGTTTAAATCATACCATTAAGTGAGCATGAATGTACCAAATCTATGCAATGCTAACATCAGTATCTAAACATTACCTTTATAAGAACCTAAATATCAATATACTATCACTACGCCCTTTACAAGGATAAAACATTCTCGTGAAATCTAAATAATATCATAATCATAGCCTCAGGCCCAAAACTATATAAATAGCCAACATAACCATAATACCTAATCTATAAAATCATAATAATCCATCGAGTCAAGTAGTAAACCTTAGACTAAAGTGTTATTAGTCTTAACTATGTAAAGTATGCTAGTAACCTAGGCTAATAAAATCCTATTAGAATAATAAATATTTCATCTTAAGGGTGATTCACCCTTCTATTTTCCGAACACATAATTTAGACTAAGTTATAATAGTCTACCCATAATTATATCCTAACATCCCCAGCTAACATGTACATATATACACTATCTCATGAAGAAGGGTAGATAAAATTCTACCTTGATGCTAAACTGCAGGTCTTTGAATTATCCACAAATATGGTTCGCTTGTAGTTTTTCCCATGTTGATGGCTAGTAATTATAAGACTTGTAATTTATTGATTTATGGAAGATAAGGCTAACTAGTATGGACTTCACATTATGTTTATTAATAAATTATAGAATTAGTTACTGTATATCTATGCTATAACAATATTTCTCTCGTCTATATTAAACAATGATATAGGCATTTGGATGTAGATTTTGGTAATGAACCATGGCAGGGTTGTGCTACTCGTGATTTTGATCACTTGGTAGAGTGGTTGTGCTTTATTATACTATTGGTTATATTTTTTTGGTGTACTCTTAGGTGGTATGGGATACTATGATGGGCTCTTGTTTGATATTCTTTTATGTACTCTCCGATGGTATGGGACGTCGTAAAGAGTTTTTTGTTGTGTTCTCTTTCATGTACTTTCAGGCGGTATGAGATGTTGTGGTAAGTTCTTGTGCTCTATGTTCTAAAGATGGTTGATAATGATTATGGTGAGTAGATGCTTTGCTATTATGTATATGACTTATGCTTTTGAAATGATGCTCAGATGTTATAGTGATTATGGAGTATAGGGATATAGTATGTCATGTTATTACTTTAGTAGTATAGATGTTGTTACAGTTGTATCAAATCAGGTTCAGATTCGATCCTATACCTTGACTTTAAGGTTATTGTCTTACTTTCTATCATCTCTACATTATATTTGAGCTCAGTCAGCCGATGATGCCTACAGTGTACCAGTGTTTTCATACTCATACTACACTTCTGTACCTTTTTGGTGTAGACTCAAGTTTTAGTTATTGTTGTTGAGCTAGTTTATGCCACATTGACTATTTGGAGATATGGTGCGCTCTTAGAGATCGAGTTGCCCTCTTTTCCCTCTATCTTTATTTGTCTTTTGTTATCGAGACAAATGTATGAGATTAATTAAGACCTTTTAGATTTTGAGATTGTACATTCCTCTTATCAAGTTTAAAAGCTCTTGTATTAATACTATCAGGTTGTGGTATTTGTACTTAGATATCAGTGGTGTTTAGTTGTTAAATATTATTATTACATATTATGTTCGCGTATAGGGTCCATGTTAGATGTTCTTACCAAGGTATCCCATTGTATTTGCTTCGGATTACAGTATCAGCTAACCTATCAGTGGGATGTGGAAGGTGTCATCATGATTCCAAATAGGGTAGTGACAAATTGGTCTCGGAGCCTAGGTTTCACCGATATTATTGATACAAGAGCAAATGTCTAATAGAGTCTTGTGGATCAAAATGTTGATGTCCATTTCCTATCTTTAGGAGGCTGTGGGACATTCTTTGGAGTCCTCCTTCACTTATTTCATTCTTATCGTGCTAAGAGTCTGAATTAGTTTGTAGGATATTCTGTTGACTTTACCCTTTTGAAAATGCCCAAGACACGTGCTTCAGTAATCCCTGAGCAGGGTCTCGAGACCCAGACTTTTGATTTAACCCTAGTTAGGGATTAGGGTATACCTCCATAGGATCATATTCCTGTACCCGAGCCAGAGACTCCTTTACCTCAGCTAGCGGTGGGCCAGGGACCCACCCAGGCTCTACCCAAATTTATTCCCTATTTTTTCTTAGAGATGCTTTGGTTCAGCTATTGAATTTTATTGATAGTACGAAGACTATTGGAGAAGAATTACAGCTTGCAGCTATAACTCCTGGAGTTGAGGTTCCTCTTATTTTGGTAGTTTTTCAGCCAGTTGTAACCCAGTCGGTTATGTCTGCTTAGGAGCAAACGATTATGGGTAGGTTCTTGAGGTTGGCTCCACGTAGATTTTCTGGTGCTCCTAGAGAGGATGCATTTGAGTTTTTGACTACTTGAGAGGTTAGGATTCATGAATTAGGCCTTGTGGAGACTCGTGGAGTGGACTAACAACATTTCTATTGGACTTTTCTTCTAGACACTGGTGGAAGGGTTTTATGAGTTCTATACTAGTAGTATCCTCTCCTCTCTTGAGCTCAATTCTCTGAGATATTCTTAGAGAAGTTCATGCCATGTAGCTTTAGAGATCATCTAAGAGATCAGTTCTTAAGGTTAGAGAAGGGTTCTATAATAGTTATTAAGTATGACGCTCATTTCCATGAGTTGGACAGGCATGCGACTTGTATATTTGATACTGAGTATAAGAGGGTTCACTGCTTTATGAGAGAATTGAGACTTTATATTCAGATGGCTATTCAGAGTTTGGTCACTACTGGCAGGACCTTTGCTGAGGTTGCGGATTATGCTAGGATGATGGAGGACATGCAGCGAGAGGGTCATGATAAGAGCCCTAAGTATCAGGGCAAATTTGGTTTGATCCGTAGTAGTTCCCAATTCAGAGGTGGTATTCCTTATGCTGGACATCCTTCGCCACTATTTATTTAGCTTCAGGGTTAGATTAATTGAACTGTGCAGACAACTCTTCAGGCAGTTGATAAGGATCGACTTATTTCTCGTAGGTGCCCTAGTTTAGGCGGTGATAAGTTTATGAGAGGTTCATCTGTGGGCTATACTAAGCGTGGAAGTTAAGCTAGATCAAAGAATTATGTGAGTTTTGGTTATTCTCATGAGTCTTGTTTTACTTGTGAACTTCGTGTTTATTTCTCTAGAAAGTGCCCTACTCATGGGGTGATAGTTGTTTCACCCCAAGGAGCTACACCCATTAGTGCAGTTTACCCCTTAGGTAGGGGTGGTACGTGAGGTCATACAGGTGGTTACCAGGGTGCTCGGGGTGGTACTTAGGTAGGCAGGGCAGGTGGTCATTCAGGTGCCTAGAGAAGTGGTGGGCGTAGTGAACTATATGTAGTACCTGCTAGGCCTGAGGCTGAGACTTCAGATACAGTAGTCATAGGTGCGATTTTAGTATGTCGTAAGTCATCTCTTGCTTTATTTGATCCTAAATCCACTTATTCTTATATATCTGCTTATTATGCACCATGGTTGGAGTTGACTAGTGATTTATTATATGTGCCAATGTATGTATCTACTCTCGTAGATGATTTTTTAGTAGTGGATCAGGTATTCAGATCATGTGTCATGATAGTTAGTGATGTTGATACTTACACTGATCTTATTATTCTAGATATGTTGTATTTGATGTAATTCAGGGCATGGACTAGTTATCCCACTATCATATCATCATGGATAGTTTTTTTAAGACTGTTACCTTAGACATTCCTGGTGTGCCCCCAATCGTGTAGCAGGGAGCGATTAGCCGCAAGCCAACGGGGATTATTTTTTATGTTTGTGCAGATGGCTTATGTCGAGAGGTTGCGAGTCTTATCTTTCCTATGTATCTGATACTTATGTAGAGAGTCTAACACTTGACTCTATTCCTATTATGTGTGGGTTTCCTGATGTATTTCCTGATGATCTGCCTGGTATTCCCCCCAACTGGGAGATTGAGTTTGATATTGACCTTGAGCCTGGTACTCAGCCTATTTCTATGACACCTTATAGTATGGCTCCTACAGAGCTTAAAATGCTGAACTCTCAAGTTCAGGATCTTCTTGGCAAGGGGTTCATTAGACCAAGTATGTCCCCGTAGAAAGCCCCTGTTTTGTTTGTAAAGAAGATAGATGGGTTGATGTGCATATGTATTTATTATAGGCTGCTAAAAAAGGTGATGGTGAAGAACTATTATCCTATGCCTGGTATTGACAATTTGTTTGACCAGCTTTAAGGCACAGTGGTATTTTCTAAGATATATTTGAGGTTCAATTTTCATTAGTTGAGGATTCGGGCTGAGGATATCCTGAAGACAGCCTTCAAGACCCGTTATGGTCACTATAAGTTTTTGGTTATGTCTTTTGGGTTGACTAATGCTCCAGCCGTATTTATGGACTTGATGAACTGTGTGTTCAGACCTTATCTAGACTCCTTTGTCATAGTGCTCATAGATGATATCCTTGTGTATTCGAAGAAAAGAGAGGAGCATGCACAGTATATAATGGTTGTGCTCTAGGTTTTGATAGAGCATGTGATTTTTACCAAGTTCTCCAAGTGCGAGTTTTGGCTAGAGTCAATATCTTTTCTCGAACATGTGGTGTCCAAAGAGGGTATTATGATAGACTCGGCTAATATTTCAGTGACTCATGATTGGGCTAGACCTATATTTTTTATCAAGATCACAATTTTATTAGCTTGGCTTATTATTATAGGCATTTTGTTGAGAGCCTTGCTACCTTATCAACCCCTATGACTAGATTGACCCAGAAGGAAGTTCCTTCTCGATGGTCCAAGGAGTGTGAGTTAAGCTTTGAAAATTTCAAGCTTCAACCCTGGTACTAACTCTTCCATTTGAGGGGGAGGGATTAACTGTGTTTTGTGATACTTCTGGTGTTGGTCTTGGATGTGTTTTGATTCAGCAGGGTCATTTCATAGCCTATGTTTCTAGATAGCTCAAGGTGCATGAGCGCAACTACCCCACTCATGATTTGGAGTTGGCGGTGGTAGTTTTTGTGCTCAAGATTTGGAGCATTACTTATATGGTGTGCGATGTGAAATTTTCATCGTCATAGTCTTTAGCATCTTATGACTCAGTGAGAGATTAATACTCACCAGTTTAGGTGGATGGAGTTGCTAAAGAATTATGATATGTGTATCTTGTATCATCTAGATACGACGAATGTGGTGGTGGATTTCTTGAGTTGAAAGGGGGCGAGTATGGGCAATTTGTCTTATATTTCATTTTCTTAGAGGCCATTGACCTAGGACATTCAGTCCTTAGCCAATTAAATAGTTTGCCTCGATATCTCAGATCCGACAAGAGTTTTGGCTTGTGGAGAGATAAGGTCCTCCCTATTTGAGTAGATTCGTGATCTTCAGTTTAAGGATGAAAAGTTGTGCCTTCTCCATGATCGAGTAGTGAGTGGTAAGTCTGGGAGACACACCGTGGATCTCGAGGGTACCTTAAGATTTTAGGGTCATATTTGTGTTCCCCGACTCGATGACTTGATTCAGCCTATTCCGCATGAGGCTCCCAGTTCTAGGTATTCTATTCATCCGGGTATGACCAAGATGTATAGAGATTTGAGACATTTATACTGGTGGGATGGTATGAAAAGAGATGTGGCAAGATTTGTAGTTCGTTGGTTGAGTTGCTAGAAGGTTAAGTCCAAGCATCAGCATCCCGGCAGATTGATTTAGAGATTGCCTATTCCCGAGTATAAATAGGAAAGGATCACCATGTACTTCATTAGTGGGTTACCTCATACTTCTTGTGTCATAATTGTATTTGGGTTATTGTGGATCTCTTGACCAAGTTGTCAAACTTTATTCCTATTCAGTTGACCTTCAGTGCCAAAAGATTAGCTCAAATTTATGTACGAGAGATAGTATGTTTGCATGGGGTTCCTGTGTCTATTATATCAAATCGTGGTTTTGTGAATTACTTCGACGTTTTAGAGAGCTTTTCAGGGGGAGTTTGGTAATCGAGTGGATTTTAGTAGGCCTTTTATCCAAAGATGGATGGTCATTCTGAACGGATTATTTAGGTGCTTGAAGATATGCTCCAAGATTGTGTTATGGACTTTGGAGGTCAGTGGGATCAATACATAGCATTAACGGAGTTCACCTACAAAAACAGTTATCATTCGAGTATTGAGATGGCACCTTATGAGGAGTTATATATTAGGAGGTATCGTTCTCCGATATGATAGTTGAAGCATCCGAGGTTAGACCCTGTCGTACAGATTTGCTCCAGGACCCATTGGATAGTGTCAGGGTAATTCAGGATAGGTTGAGAGCATCCTAGAGTAGAAAGAAGGCATGTCCTGACCGTAGACTCCGTGCCTTGAGATTCAGAGTGGGAGATCATGTTTTCCTTGGAGTTTCACCTATAAAAGGTGTGGTGAGGTTTGGAAGGAAGGGTAAGCTTAGTCCTTCCTACATTAGTACTTTTGAGATTCTTCGCGTAGTTGGGGAAGTGGCCTATGAGTTGGATTTACCTCTAGATTTTGCCATTGTTCATCTAGTTTTCCATGTTTTTATATTGCGGAAGTATATTCCTGATCCTTCTCATGAGCTTAGATGGGAGTCGATCCAGTTGGACGATCAGTTGACCTTTGTAGAGGTACCCGTGCTTGTTTTGACTAGTGATGTGAGGCGAGTGCGCACTAGGGAGATTTTGATATTCAAGGTTCAATGGAGGCATCTCCCGATAGAGGAAGCTACTTGGGAGATCGAGAGTGATATGCGAACCCATCATCTTCACTTGTTCGAGACTTCAGGTATTTTCTTGTGTTTAACTTTCAAGGATGAAAGTTCCTTTGTAGTTGATATTGTAATGACCATTCAGGTCATTATCCGTATTCTTGCTTACTTTCTTTGATAGAGCTTCTCCATATCCATCCCAAGTCATTACGGACTTGTGGGGACTAATAGTTCCGTTACCTAATGGTTCCTTTGGGGTTTTAGAACCCCTTTCTCAATTTAAAGTCTTTGTTGCTTCTAATTTATCACTAAGCGAAGACTTTAGTAAAATATCCTCGTATGTAAAATCCAACTTTGCCAATGGATCCGGCACATCGAAAACTATGGGGTTATCAAAATGGACTCCAGATGTATCTTGAGGCATTGGCCAAAACTTAGAACCAAGTTTCAAGCTTTATCCATACATATCATGCACTAAGGTGTCGCAAGCGCGGTGAAGGAGGTATGACTGCGGTGCTACAACCGCGCCATTAGAGGGCTGGTAGGTCCATATTTAGGTGCTATCGTTTACGAATTTTGGCCATTTTGTGCCTCCTTCTTAACCTAAAACCCTAATGGAGTGTGAAATCCTCTAAGAAAGTCTTGTGGGTTGAATTGGAGCTTAAACAACTTGTGTGATTGATTCTTGCTACAATCTAAGGTAAGAATTCCTCTAATTTAGTGTTGATATCATGGTTTCATGACCCAAAACCCCTAAATCATTGAGGGTCAATTGTATCCCCAAAATTAAATGATTGACTCAAATTACTTAAGGGTTTTAACTCCCTAAAGATTGTTAGGTTATGGGTTAGTCTTAGAAACTCCTTTCCAAGGGTGAAACCCAATTAGGGTTTTGGTGTCAATTTGAAACCCAAGGTACAATGGTGCCATAATGGGTACTGTAGTTCTTATTGTAATGCTTAGATTGTATTGTTGATACAATTGCTTGTGGAAGAGAAAGCTTCACAAAAAGGAAATAAAAAGCACGCTGGTTTTTGAGTTGCTTGGACTCAAGGTAGGTTAGGCTTACTCGTAGACTAGATTGAGCTTGTTTGTAATGTAATTATTGATATCTTGTGAGATTGGGTGGGGATTTTATATGATAGTTGATTAAATGGTGAACCTTGAGATTAGTTGGTTTATTAGGCAATTGAACTTGCTTAGTGCAACATTGGGTGCTTGGCTTGGAATCCTTGGGTAGTTCACTTGTAGTCTTATAGATAGTATAAGGATGCTATAGTTGCCCTAATGGATGAGGATGGTGTTCTCCACTAATCTTAGGGGTAATGTTGACATATATATATTTATATTTTTTAATTAGGAAGTGACCTTGGTATTAGATTGACTTAGAAAGGATATTTAAAGAAGTTTTCCCTTTTGGTTTAATAAGGATTTATAAGCCCTTATGAGGTGACTTATATGACTTAGTCTAATCTCGGGTAGAAGATAGTCTTGTATTAGAAAAGCTTTTGCTTTCTTGGGGATTTAAAAATGGGACTTGACCCACCTTAAGCTTAAACAAGGTAAATACTTAGTGACCTAGATACGTGGTGATTGTCTAAATTATATATATAGCAGTTAGGATGGTTAACTTAGTTATTGGATTATTTTGTGATCATGACTTGAATAATCTTGTTAAGTAATTATTGTGCATGTCTTGTAAGTATTCATTCTCTTTTTTATGCTCATATTACGTATGGGGCTTATTAATAGGGTAAAATGGCAAGTGTTATCCTACACCCCTGTTCCTAATATTGTGAACTTTTGTGTATGTTTATTGGATCGGCTATGCATGGAAACGTATGTTGTTGTATTGAAAGACTCATTGATATTATGATGATGCCTGGTAAATTAGAAGGAAATGTTGATATTATGATAATGCCCGATAAATCTGGAGAAAATGTTGATATTATGAAGATGCCCAATAAATTCAAAGGAAATGTTGATATTATAATGATGCCTGGTAAATCTGGAGGAAATGTTGATGTTATGATGATTCCCAATAAATCCCTAATAGGTAATGATTCTATGATGATGCCCGGTGAACCCGGAAGATGTAATGATGTTATGATGCCATGTGGGGCAACTTTATATAAATGCATTGATACTAGGAAGGTTAGGTCGTATGGGTCCAAACTACTTATGTACTTGTGACATGATGTCTTCTTTGACAAATGGATCTTTATTCCTTGTCCTTATTTACCAATTGAGGGGTGTGCCAGTTTTTACTCTACGTAGTACCTAGTGATGAATTATGCTAAATATTGGGTTAAGGTCTCTTGATAGGATCATCATGTGTAAATATAAGGGCTCGCTTAGTAATCTACTTGGCTTGAATGAATGATTATAATATGAAATCTTTCCTAGTTAAGTGGCATAAGTGGCAACTAGTTACTCCTAAAATTTGCGATTACAACTTGAAAGATAAATAGTTGGTGGACTTTGCTTGATTGAAATATGGAAACTAGTCTTTAAGGTTGCGACATGCTTAGTGATGATGGACCTAGTACTGTATGATGTTTAATTAGATTAACTTCCAATATATGAAGTTGAAGATGCTAGCTAAAGAATGGCCTTATGATAGATAGATATCTTTTAATTTGGGTGGCTTGTAGTTTTTCTCAAGTTGATGGCTCGTAATTATAAGAGTTGTAATCTATTGATTTATGAAAGATAAGGCTAACTAGTATGGACTTCATGCGGTGTTTATCAATGAATTTTAGAATTAGTTACTACATATCTATGCTATGACAATATTGCTCTTGTCTATTTTAAAATACTGTATGGGTATTTGGATATGGATTTCGGTAATGAACCATGGCGGGGTTGTGCTAACTGCGGTTTCAGCCAATTGATGGAGTGGTTGTGCTTTATTATACTATTAGTTGTATTCTTTTGGTGTACTCTCCGGTGGTATGGGACACCGTGATGGGTTCTTGTTTGATATTCTTTTGTGTACTCTCCAGTGGTGTGGGATGCTGTGATGAGTTCTTTGTTGTGCTCTCTTTTGTGTACTTCCCGGTGGTATGGGATATCATGGTAAGTTCTTGTGATCTGTGTTCTAAAGATGGTTGATAATGATTATGATGAGAAAATTCTTTTCTATTGTGTATATGGCTTATGCTTCCAAAATGGTGCTCAGATGTTATGGTGATTATGGAGTATATGGACATATTATGTTGTGTTATTGCTTTAGTAGTATAGATGTTGTTACAATGGTATCAAAGTAGGTCCAGGTTCGATCCTATCCCTTGACTTTAAGGTTATTTTCTTACTTTATATCGTCTCTACATTATATTTGAGCTCAGTCAGCTGATGATGCCTACTGTGTTGTAAGACCACGCAAAATTCTCTCAAACTCTGACCCTTAGAGCATGTTCAGCGAAGTGTAAAACCATCCCTAAAAGGTTGAGAAGTGTCTTCCCAAGTGAGAAATATTTTAAACCGTTTAGAGTTTCCCTAATGTCGACTTTTTTTATGTAATGCACAGAATAAGCTTTCCATCGTTACCAATTTCATCAAAATCCGGCATCGAACGAGGAAGTTATGGCCATTTTACTGAAGGCAGTTGGAACCGCCCAGGTGCGAAGGCCAGGTTGACAGACCGTCAAGCTTACGACTGATCGTTGCCCAACCCGTCGCAACCAAGGAAGTGACTCCCTTTTCTGGCCCAAGTGCGATGGCCAGGATGAGGACCGTCAAGGCTGCGATGGACCGTCGCTGGGACCGTCATGCTGAGGCAGTATAGCCTTATCTTGGCCAACATACGACGGATGATCCGAGGGAGCATTGCTAAGACCATCGTATTGAGGCAGTGTGTTCTTTTTCCGACCGCTGTGCGATGGACAATCCAACGAACCGTCAGACTGAGTGATGGACCGTCACTTCGACCATCGCAGACCCCGTTCAACATTTTTAATTCAATTTTAAAAGGGTTTTTTGGTCTTTTTCCCACTCTTTTCAGCCCCTATTTATATCCGATCAAGGCTCACAACCTCATTTTCTCCTCTTCAACATCAAAAGTTAGGGTTTCTACCAAATCAAAACCCTTTTTTCTTCTTCAAGAAAAATCAAGAGAAATCAAGAAATATAGAATCTCTTCAAGAGCCTTCAAGAAAGAGTTTCCTAAGGTATTCATATGTTGATTCTTAGGTCTCTTTCATCTAAGAAGATCAAGAACCCTTTTCTAAATTTCAAAGACCTTATGTTTATGAGTTTTCATGATTCATATGAGTTAAAATTGATGTTCACATTATTATTGAGTTCTGATTCATGTTTGTTTACAAGGTTATCAAGCTTTGAACCTAGTATGTGATATTCATGATAAACCCTCTTCAAGTTGCTTGTTAAATGATGTGTTCATGTCAATTAAGTGTAGACGTTGTTGAATAAGAAAAGCATGCTCCCCATATGTTTGATAAAATGCTTATGTGAAGAAATTAGAGCCATTTTAGCATGTTGACTAGAATTCCTCAATTGTGTGTATGCCTATGAATGCCAAGTGTTTGTTGAGAAGCCTTAGTGAATGAATTGTGATATGATAGCATGAAATTCCCCAATTATGTGCTCTTCGATGCATGCTAAGACTTTAATACATGCTAAGTGTTTGATGCAAGACCTTGTTGAATAGAGTATCGGCCAATAGCATGTCTCCCTATACTATCACATGTTTATCATTTCTAAGTGCTTAAAGAGATGCTTAAGTGGTTTTGATGGTGAATGAATGTCCATGGTCTTGATAATTCAAGTATGTTTATGCTTTACTTTTATGTTATCGAGTCCTGGGATATTTATACCCAAAAATTTAGCTGCAGTCTAGAGCCCATGTCAGTTTTTCCGACATGAGTTATAGAACTTTATGCTCTCAGACAGATACAGAACTTAAGAAATCTCAGTAATCTTAGTATTGCTAGTATTCTAGCTTCAGTTCAGTACTCATCTCAGATCTAGTAGTATTTGAGTGTTCAGTCCATAATTCAGTATCATCAGTTAGATAAAGAGATTCAGTAGTATCCCATTAGATACGGAACCAAGTGAATTTAGCTTAACTAGGTCAGATCAGTCAAGAAATAGAATCAGTATCAGATTTAGTTTAGTTTAATTTAAGAATTAGTTCAGAGTCTTTCAGTTGGGAGTAGGAGCTAGCACTAAGCGAGTACAGGGATGGAGGTTCCCCATTAGAGAGGCAAAGTCGTTAGGAGAAATCCTTGAACTCCAAAATTGTGTAGCCAGCAGAGGATGCAGGAGTCACCCGTTAGAAAATACTTCTCACCTACTAGATAGGCTTTACTATTATACTGCCTTAGGCTTGACTTCCTGTGAGGGTCACCCATTACAGAGGCTTGACCAGATAGTTCTATACCCATGGCACGATATTGATACCCTTCCAGCTGGGGTTATAGGTTGGGCCCCACCAGTTTAGATTTAGGGCATGTCAGTTAAGTGAGCACTCCCATAATTGCAGTTTTAGTATCAGTCTTTCTAAAGGAACTCAGAAATCAGGACTGTCAGATACAATCATCTATTTCAGTGAGAAACTCAGATAGTTCCATTGATTCATGGGCTACCCGCTAGTTAGGTATGGTCCCACATAATGTTATTGAGTAATCTCATTATCAGATCTAGAGATCACCCACTAGATAGGCTTGATATCAGTCTCAGATTCAGTTGAGTAATCTCATTATCAAATCCATAGATCACCCATTAGATAGGGTTGATCTCAGTCTCAAATTCAGTTGAGTAATCTCATTATCAGGTTCAGAGATTACCCACCAGATAGGCTTGATCTCAGTCTCATATTCAGTTGAGTAATCTCATTATCAGATCCAGAGGTCACCGGCTAGATAAGCTTGATCTCAGTCTCAGATTCAGTTGAGTAATCTTATTATCAGATCCAGAGATCACCCGCTAGATAGGGTTGATCTCAGTATCAGATTCAGTTGAGTAATCTCATTATCAGACCCAAAGATCACCTCCTATATAGGCTTGATCTCAGTCTCAGATTCAGTTGAGTATTCTTAATATCAGATTTAGAGATCTTCTGCTAGATAGGTTTGATCTCAAATATAATATTTTCTTATCATTTATAGTATATTTTGGAATCATCCGTTAGAGAGGTTTGATCTCTGATGTAGTCAGTCAAGAGTAGAAAACTCAGCTTTTAGTCATTGATATGAGTAGATTTAGTTATTCAGTATCTCAGGCATTAGTAGTGAGTTCAGATGACAGTAAAGCAATATCTGAGTTTCAGTACTTCAAGCTGCGGTGTTTTCAGTTATGGTTTATGAATTCATGCATATGTCCTCATTCAGTATTCTCATGATTATTTAGTTAAGTAATTGCTCATGCATAAGCCCTTGCATTTAGCCTTACCCCATCTTCATACTCAGTACATTCCCATACTGACACATTTGTGCTATGGTGTTTTATTTGAGACGATAGGTTCAGAGGCACGAGATCCAGAGTACCCTTAGCAGCTCAGTCCCAGTTAGCAGCAGTAGGCATAGCAGTAAGTCCACTTCAGTCGAGGATGATCCTTATTCTTATTATTATCGTATCAACTTAGTTATTTTTTCAGTAGACGGAGTTAGTTGGGGGACATGTCCCATCAAATCTATAGTTTAGATAATTTAGAGGTTTTTCGAACAGATCTATCAGTATTTAGTTTTAAATTTTAAGTATTTTTTTAGATGTTTGAACACTATAGCCAGTTTCTGTATTTATTATCTATATTATGCAGTTTCCAGGTACAGATATCAGTAGAGAGTTAGCTGTGGTCCTTTGGGATCATGAGCATCGTGTGATATTTCAGTTCTAAAAAATTGGGTCGTTATATGTGTACTCGTGTTTTGGTACTCATACTACACTTTTGTACCTTTTTGGTGCAGACCCAGGATCTAGTTGTCGTTGTTGAGCTAGTTCGTGGCATATTGACTATTTAGAGATAAGGTGATCTCTTGGAGATCGAGTTTCCCTCTTTCTCCTCTATCTTTATTTGTCTTTCATTGTCGAGACAAATGTATGAGATTATTTAAGACCTTTTAGATTTTGAGATTGTACATTTCTCTTCTCAAGTTTAGAAGCTCTTGTATTAATACTATCCGATTGTGGGATTTGTAATTGGATATCGGTGGTCTTTAGTTGTTAAATATTGTTGTTACATATTGTGTTCACACATAGGGCCTATGTTGAATGCTCTTACCAAGGTAACCTATTGCATTAGCCCCGAGTTATGGTATTGTCTTTTCTATTAGTGAGATATGGTAGGTGCCATCATGATTCCAAATCAGGTCATGATAAATTGGTATTGGAGCCTAGGTTTTACTGATATTATTGATACAAGAGCGAGTGTCTAATAAAGTCATGTGGATCAGAACGTTGACGTCTGTTTTCTAACTTTGGGAGGCTATGAGACATTGTTAGGAGTCCTTCACTTGTTTCATTCTTATGTGCTAAGAGTCTAAGTTGGTTTGTAAGATATTCTATTGACTTTACTCTTTCGAAGATGCCTATGACACGTTCTTCAGTGATATATAAGTAGGGTTCCGAGACCTAAACTCATGATTTATCCCCAGTTAGGGATTAGGGAGTACCTCCTCAGGATCATATTCCTGTACTCGAGCCAGAGATTCCCCCACCTCAGCTAGTGGTGGGCTAGGGACCAGCCCAGGATCCACCTAGATTCATTCCATCTTCTTTGCTTAAAGATGATTTGGTTCAGTTGTTGATTTTTATTGATAGTTCACAAACTACTGGAGCAGAAGTGCAGCCTGTAGCTGCAACTCCTAGAGTCGAGGTTTTTACTATTCCAGCAGTTGTTCAGCCAGTTGTAACCTAGTTGGTTATGTCTGCCGAGGAGCAGAAAATGCTAGGTAGGTTCTTGAGGTTAGGTCCGCCTAGATTTTCTGGTGCTCCTGGAGAGGATGTATTTGAGTTTTTAACTCCTTGTGAGGATAGGCTTCCTAGAAAGGATGCATTTGAGTTTTTAACTCCTTGTGGAGACTCGTGGAGTGGACTATACCATATTTCTGTTGGACTTGTCTGCTAGACACTGGTGGAAGGGCTTTATGAGTTCTATACCAGTTGGATCTTCCCCTCTCTTGGGCTAGGTTTTCTGAGATATTCTTGGAGAAGTTTATACCACCTAGTCTTAGAGATCCTCTAAGAAATCTGTTCTCTAGGTTAGAGAAGGGTTCTATGATAGTTGCTGAGTATGAGGTCGTTTCCATGAGTTGGACATACATGCGACTTTTATATTAGAGACTGAGTATCAGAGGGTTTCCTGCTTTATGAGAAGATTGAGACTTCCTATTTAGATGGCTACTCAAAGTTTGGTCATTATGGGTAGGACCTTTGCTGTTGTTACGGATCATGCTAGGGTGATGGAGAACATACAGTGTGAGGACTGTGATAAGAGGCCTAAGTATCAGGGAAAATTTGGTGGGAGCCATAGTAGTTCCTGGTTCAAAAGTGGTATTTCTTATGCTGACATCCTTTGAGTCTATCCTTTCCATATTAAGGTCAGATTAGTCGACCAGTACAGGCATCTTTTTAGGCAACTGTTGGGGATTGGCTTATTTCTAGTGGGCCCCTAGTATGGGCGGTGATCAGTCTATGAGAGGTTTATCTATGGGCCATGCTAGGCATGGCAGTTATACTGTATCGACCGATTATGTGAGTTTTGGTTCTTCTCATAAGTCATGTTTTACTTGTAGACTTCCTGGTCATTTCTCTAAAGAGTTCCCTGGTCGTGGGGTGATGGTTGTTTTAGCCTAGGGAGGTACTCCTATTAGGGTAGTTTATCCCTTAGGTAGAGGTGGTACGTGAGGTCGTAGAGATGGTTACCAGGGTGCTCGGGGTGGTACCTAGGCAGGCAGGGTAGGTGGTCATTCAGGTGCCCAGCCAGGTGGCGGGCATGGTCAGTTGTATGCAGTACCTGCTAGGCCCGAGGATGAGACTTTGAATACAATTATCATAGGTGTGATTTTAGTATGCCGCAAGTTGGCTCTTGCTTTATTTGATCTTGATCCACTTATTCTTATATATCTGCTTATTATGCACCACAGTTGGAGTTGATTAGTGATTTATTATCTGCATTATTATGTGTATCTATTTCCGTATTTGATTCTTTAGTAGTGGATCAGGTATTTAGATCATGTGTTATGACAGTTAGTCATGTTTATACTTATGTTGATCTTATTATTCTGGATATGTTGGATTTTGATGTGATTTTGGGCATTGAGTAGTTATCCCACTATCATATGGTCATGGACTATTTTTCCAAGATTATTACCTTAGCCATGCCCAATGTTCCCCCAGTATAGTAAGGAGTTATTAGCCATAAGCCGGCGGAGGTTATTTCTTATGTTTGTGCTAGACAACTTATGTCGAGGGGTTGCGAGTCTTATCTCGCCTATGTATGCGATACCCATGTAGAGAGTTCGACACTTGATTCTGTCCTTATTATGTGTGGGTTTCCTGATGATCTTCCTAGTATTTTCCCTAATTGTAAGATTGAGTTTGCTATTGACCTTGAGCCTAGTACTCGACCTATTTCTATTGCACCTTATCATATGGCTCTCATAGACCTGAAGAAGCTAAACTCTCAACTTTAGGATCTTCTTAGAAAGGGGTTTATTAGACCGAGTGTGTCCCTGTTGGGAGCCCCTATTTTGTTTGTAAAGAAGAAAGATAGGTCGATGTGGATGTGTATTGATTATAGGTAGTTGAATAAGGTGATGGTAAAGAACCGTTATCCTATGCCTTGTATTGAGGATTTATTTGGCATAATTCAGGGCACAGTGGTATTTTCTAAGATAGATTTGAGGTCTGGTTTTCATCAGTTGAGGATTTGTGCTGAGCATATTTCGAAGATAGCCTTCAGGACCTATTATGGTCACTATGAGTTCTTGGTTATATCTTTTGGGATAAATAATGCTCCAGCAGCATTTATGGACTTGATGAACCGTGTGCTTAGACCTTATCTAGACTCCTTTGTCATAAGTTCATTGATGAAATCCTTGTATATTCGAGGAGTAGTGAGGAGCATGCGCAGCATTTGAGGGTTGTGCTCTAGGTTTTGAGAAACCATGTGCTTTTTGCTAAGTTCTCCAAGTGCCAGGTTTGGCTGGATTTAGTATATTTTCTCAAATATGTGGTATCCAAGGAGGGTATTATGGTAGGCTCGGCTAAAATTTCAATGATTTGTGATTGGGCTAGACCTACATCTTTGACTGTGGTTAACAGTTTTATTGGTTTGACTGGTTATATAGGCGTTTTGTTGAGAGCTTTGCTACCTTATTAGCCCCTACAACTAGATTGACTCGGAAGGAAATTCCTTTCCGATGGTCCGAGGACTGTGAGTTGAGCTTTGAAAATCTCAAGGATTGTCTCACTTCAACCCTGGTATTAGCTCTTCCATTTAAGGGAGAGGGATTTACTGTGTTTTGTGATGCTTCTGGTGTTGGTCTTGGTTGTGTTTTGATATAGCAGGGTTGTTTCATTGACTATTCTTCTTGACAACTTGAGGTACATGAGCGTAACTACCCCACTCATGATTTGTTGTTGGTAGCGGTAGTTTTCACGCTCAAGATTTGGAGGCATTACTTATATGGTGTGCGATGTGAAATTTTAACCGATCATCATAGTCTTAAGCATCTAATGACTTAGCAAGAGCTTAATGCTCGCCAGTGTAGGTAAATGAAGTTACTAAAGGATTATGATATATCTATCTTTTATCATCTGGGTAAGGTAAATGTGGTGGCATATGCCTTGAGTCATAAGGCGGCAAATATGGCCAGTTTATCTTTTATTTCATTTTCTCAGAGGCTATTGTCATGAGACATTCAGTATTTAACCAATTTAATGGTTTACCTCAATATCTCAGATCCCATGAGAGTTTTAGCTTGTGTAGAGGCGAGGTCCTCCCTATTTAAGCAGATTCATGATCATCAGTTTGAGGATGAGAAGTTGTGCCTTCTACGTGATCGAGTAGTGAGTGATGAGTCTGGGAGACACATCATGGATCCCGAGGGTACCTTGAGATTTTACGATCATATTTGTGTTCCCTGACTAGATGACTTGACTCATCCTACTCTGCATGAGGCTCACAGTTCTAGGTATTCTATTTATCTAGATACGACCAAGATGCTTAGTAATTTGAGGCATTTGTATTGGTGGGATGATATGAAGAGAGATATGGCAGGATTCATAGCTCGTTGCCTGGGTTGTCAGTAGGTTAAGGCCGAGTATCACCATCCTGATAGATTAATTCAGAGATTGCCTATTCTCGAGTAAAAATGGGAAAGGATAATCATGGACTTCATTAGTGGGTTACCTCATATTTCTCATGGTCACGATGGTATTTGGGTTATTATGGATAGCTTGACCAAGTCGGCAAGCTTCATTCCTATTCAGATGACCTTCAGTGTCTAGAGATTAGCTCAGATTTATATATGGGAGATAATACGTTTGAATAGGTTTCCTGTGTCTATCATATTAGATCATGGTATTATGTTTACTTCAATGTTTTGGAGAGATTTTTAGGGGGAGTTGGGTAATTGAGTTGATTTGAGTACGGCCTTTCATCCACAGACGGAGAGTCAGTCTGAGCGAACTACAGGTGCCTGAGGATATGCTCTGAGATTATGTTATGGACTTTGGTGGTCAGTGAGATCAGCACTTAGCATTGACAAAGTTTGCTTACAACAAAAGATATTATTCGAGTATCGAGATGGCACCTTATGAGGTATTTTATGGTAGGAGGTACCGTTCTCCTATAGGATGGTTTGAGACTTCTGAGGTTAGACCTTGTGGTATAAATTTTCCCCAGGACTCATTGGATAGGGTCAGGGTGATTCAGGATAGGCTGAGAGCAGCCCATCTTTGCTGCTGTTTATCCAATTTTCCACATTTTTATGTTGCGGAAGTATATTCTTGATCCTTATGAGTCGATCTAGTTGGATGATCAGTTTACATTTGTGAAGGAGCCCATGCTTGTTATGGCTAGTGATGTGAGGCGACTGCGCACTAGGGAGATTTTGATAGTCAAGGTTCAATGGAGGCATCGCCTGATAGAGGAAGCTACTTTGGAGATAAATAGTGAGATGTGAGCCCAGTATCCTCACTTGTTCGAGACTTCAGGTATTTGCTTGTCTTTAACTTTTGAGGACGAAAGTTCCTTAGTAGTAGATGTTGTAATGACCCTTCATATCATTATCCGTATTGTTTCTTACTTCCTCTGATAGATCTTCTCAATAGCCATCCCAAGTTGTTAATGACTTATGGGGACTAATAGTTAAGTTACCTGATTATTCGTTTGGGGTTTTAGAACCCCTTTCTTAATTTAAAGTTTTCATTGGTCCTAATTAACCATTAAGCAAAGACTTTAGGAAGATAGCCTTATATGCAAAATCTAACTTCGCCAATGAATCCGGCACATTATAAACTATGGGGTTACATATCTTATTTGTTTGAAACGGACCCCAAATATATCCCGAGGCATTGGCCAAAGCTCAAAACCAAGTTCCAAGCTTCAGCAATGCATAGAATGCACCGAGGTGCCACAACCGTGGTGAAGGAGGTGTGACTGTGGTGCCGTAAATGCAGTGAGGTGAGGGCCATGACCGTGCCATCAGAGGGTTGGTTGGTCCATATTTAAGTGCTATCTTGCACGAATTTTGTCCATTTTATTCCTCCCTCTTAACCTAATACCCTAATGGAGTGTGAAATACTCTAAGTGAGTCTTGTGGGTTGAATTGGAGCTTAAACAACTTGTATGATTGATTCTTGCTACAATCTAAGGTAAGAATTCCTATAATTTGGGGTTGATTTCATGGCTTCATGACCCAAAACCCCTATATCATTAACGGTAAATTGTAACCCCAAAATTGAGTGATTGACTTAAATTATTTGAGATTTTTAACTCCATAAAAGTGTTAGGTTATGGGTTGGTCTTAGAAACTTCTTTCCAAGGGTGAAATCTAATTGGGGTTTTGGTGTCCATTTAAAACCCATGGCATAATGGTGCCATAATGGGTATTGTAGTTCTTGTTGTAATGCTTAGATTGTATTGTTGATAGAATTTCTTGTGGAGGAGGAAGCTTCATAGAAGGAAAGGTAAAGTTCATTGGTTCGTGAGTTGCTTGGACTCAAGGTAGGTTACGCTTACCCGTAGACAAAATTCAGCTTGTTTTTAATGTAATTATTGATATCTTGTGAGATTGGGTGGGGATTTTAGATGATAGTTGATTAAATGATGAACCTTGAGATTAGTTGGTTGATTAGGCAATTGAAGTTGTTTAGTGTAACGTTGGGTCATTGTCTTGGAATAGTTGGGTAGTTCACTTGTAGTCTTATAGCTAGTATAAGGATGCTATACTTGCCCTAATGGATGAGGATGGTGTTCTCCACTAATCTTAGGGTTAATGTTGACTTATATATATTTATATTGTTTAGTTAGGGAGTGACCTTGGTGTTGGGTTGACTTAGAAAGGATATTTGAAGAAGTTTTCCCCTTTTGGTTTAATAAGGATTGATAAGCCCTTATGAGGTGAATTAGATGACTTAGTCTGATCCTGGGTAGAAACTAGTCTTGTATTAGAAAAGCTTTGGCTTTCTTGGGGATATAGAAATGGGACTTAACCCACCTTAAGCTTAAACAAGGTAAATGCTTAGTGACCTAGATATGTGGTGATTGTCTAAATTATATATATAGGAATTAGGATGGTTGACTCAGTTAGTAGATTATTTTGTGATCATGACTTGAATAATCTTGTTAAGTGATTATTGTGCATGTCTTATAAGTACTCATGTTCTTGTTTATACTCATATACGTGTGAAGTTTATTAGCAAGGTAAAATGGCAAGTGTTATCCTACACCTCTATTTTCTTATATTGTTAACTTTTGTGTATGTTTAATAGATCGGCTAAGCATAGAAATGTATGTTGTTGTATTGGGAGACTTATTGAATGCCTGGTAAATTCAGAGGAAATGTTGATATTATGATGATGCCCGATAAATCCAAATAAAATATTAATCTTATGATGATGCCCGATAAATCCAGAGGAAATGTAGATATTATAATGATACCCGGTATATTCGTAGGAAATGTTAATGTTATGCTGATGCCCGATAAATTCAAAAGAGGTAATGATATTATGATGATGCTCGGTGAACCCGAAAGAGGTAATGATGTTATGATGCCGTGTGGGGCCAAATCGCTTATGTACTTGTGATATGATGTCTTCTTTGACAAATGGATATTTATTCCTTGTCCTTATTCACCAATTGAGGGGTGTGATCATTTTTACTTTACACAGTACCTAGTGATTAATTATGCTAAAGATTGGGTTAAGGTCTCTTGATAGGATGATCATGTGTAAATCTAAAGTATCACTTAGTAATCTACTTGGCTTAAATAAATGATTATAATATGAAATATTTCCTAGTTAAGTGGTTTATGTGGCAACTAGTTACTTCTAAAATATGTGATTACAACTTGAAGGCTAGAAACCTAGTAAACTAGTTGGCGGACTTTACTTGATTAAAATATGGAAACTAGTCCTTAAGGTAATGACATGCTTAGTGATGATGGACCTAGTATTGTATGATGGTTAATTTGATTATCTTCCAATATGTGAGGTTGAAAATGCTAGCTAAAGAATGGCCTTACTATAAATAGATATCCTATAATATGGGTGGCTTGTAATTTTTCCCAAACTTTATGGCTAGTAATTATAAGACTTGTAATCTATTTATTTATGAAAGATAAGGCTAACTAGTATAGACTTCATGCGGTGTTTATCAATGAATTATAGAATTAGTTACTATATATCTATGCTATGACAATATTTCTCTCATCTATGTTAAAATATGGTATGGGTATTTGGATGTGGATTTTGGTAATAAACCATGGTGGGATTGTGCTATCTGCGGTTTCAGCTAATTGATGGAGTGGTTGTGCTTTATTGTACTATTAGTTGTATCCTTCCGGTGTACTGTCCGATGGTATGGGACACCATGATGGGTTCTTGTTTGATATTCTTTTGTGTACTCTCCAGTGCTATGGGACGCCGTGATTAGTTCTTTGTTGTGCTCTCTTTTGTGTACTTCCCGGCAGTATGGGACATCGTGGTTAGTTCTTGTGCTTTGTGTTGTAAAGATGGTTGGTTATTATTGTGGTGAGCAGTTTCTTTGTTGCTGTGTATATGGCTTATGCTTTCGAAATAATGCTCAGATGTTATGGTGAGTATGGAGTATATGGATATAGTATGCCGTGTTATTGCTTTGGTAGTATAGATGTTGTTACAGTGGTATCAAATCAGGTTAAGGTCATATCCCTTGACTTTAAGGTTATTATCTTACTTTATATCGTCTCTACATTATATTTGAGCTCAGTAGGTCAATGATGCCCGTTATGTACCCATGTTTTGGTACTCATACTACACTTCTGTACTTTTTTGGTGCAGACTCAGGTTCTAGTGCTGTCGTTGAGCTAGTCCGTCCTGCATTGACTATTCGGAGATAGGGTGCGCTCTTATAGATCGAGTTTCCCTCTTTCCCCTTTATCTTTATTTGTCTTTTGTTGTCGAGACAAATGTATGAGATTATTTAAGATCTTTTAGATTTTGAGATTGTATATTCCTCTTGTCAAGTTTAGAAGATCTTGTATTAGTACTATCAAGTCGTGGGATTCGTACTTGGATATCGGTGGTCTTTAGTTGTTAAATGTTGTTTTTACATATTGTGTTCACACATAGGGTCCATGTTGGTCGTTCTTACCAAGGTAACCCATTGCATTAGCTCTGGGTTACAGTAACAGCTTTTGTACCGGTGGGATGTGGTAGGTGCCATCATGATTCCAAATGGGGTCGTGACACAGACCTTTGGTCACTTAAGCATAGGTCACTTTAGTAGTTAGGGTGACACTTTATCCTGGTCCCCATCTAGCCGCTTAAGCAGCAGCCTCATTGTTTTAGTGGAGATCGCTTATGCGACACTCGTTTGCTTTAGTAAAGTCCGACCTTTATGTCAAGGATTCTTAAGAAATGGTTTTTTACTTTAGCGATGACCACTGAAGCAGACATCTCTATCTTATTAAATTCTCCTTTTCTTGAATTTTAGCTGATTTTCTCCAAGTCCAAGTCCATTAAACCCTAGAGAGATATTGGAGAGTGAAGATTGATTATTGGTTGCTCATAGTGAGTGGGGGACGTTATTTTTGTTATTTCTTCATCTAAATTTTCTTAAATTTCCTTTAATTTCTTAGTTAACTCTTTAGGTTAAATTTAAATGCCTAGATTCTTTGTGAGTTGATTTAAGGGAGTATTTGGGTTCGAATTTCATCCATTTCTTAGGGTAAATAATCTTTGAGCTTCATTTTCCAGGCATCAGATCAAGCATTCAAAGTTTTGTTAATTTTTAGGATATTCCTCAAAAACCTAAAGCAATTGTTCATCTACAAAAAGCAAACGTACCATATCTAAGGACTACAAGAATTCAAAATAGGAATTACAAGATGCAATATGCATAATGCAACTATGATTTTGAAAAATCAGATTAAAATATTACTTGTGTAATCTACTTTGATTTTATATTCAAAACTTGTTTTTCTCTAGCAGTAGTATTAACTCTGGAGGGGTTCGGTCTATTGAAAAAATAAGTTAGAGGGTGGAATTAAAGTAAACGACATAAGAAGAGTAGGTGAAGGACTTTTCTTAGCTCATCAGTGCCAGATGATTGTCGATTTGCTTAATGCGCTGAATTTCATTAACTATAAATGAAAATCCAAATCTATGTAAGGTCATAGAAAGACCACATATCTCCAGGGTCGAGAAGTGTTCATCCTTTCACATGCATGAATTACTTCCTCAGATTCAGAAGCAAAAGTTAATGAATTTCTTCAACGGAGTGAATGTTAGTGAGAGTATTTGATGATTGATTGATTCACTCCAAGCTAGTTAGTTTCTTAGTTAATCTAAGATCATGGAGATGATAGGTGGGCGTCTGTCTTTCTTGCTACATCGATCATTGCTTTGAATAAGATGAGAGCTGAATGTAAAATCTTTGTTCTATTAGTTGATTAGCTTTTATTTTGCTTTTTATTTATTTTCATTTTTTGGATTCAGGTTTGGGCTAGCTAGTTGGGACTTCACCTCTTTATTTTTGAATAAGACCCTATTTTTTTTGGTTTCTTAATAGATGGCCCATCTGTGGGTCAAGACTATTTTTGATAAAAAAAAATCTTTGAGCCTAAAGGGATGTGTTGACGATTTCAAATATGGTACCATAAGTGGACCCCACATAAGGCTTTTAGTTTGATATTGGATCCAAAGAATTTATATGCAATATGAGTGTTGTTATTCTTATATTAATGTGTAGATGATTATTTTGATAGCTTGGCATCATGTGGATACTTCTTGAAAGGGAAAAGCTCTGATTTAGTGGACTTTCTCGAGCTTAGTAGACGTCCAGGTAGGCTAGGCTTACTTTCCTTATAGATTGATCTTTATTATGATATTAGTATGGTAATGTTCTAGATTTGGGTTGGAATTTATGGCTTGGTTGCATGGTTAGAGAAAATTGGAATATTTAGCGGGTTAGAGAGACGTTTTTGGTAGAATTGTCTCATTTCTCTCCTTCTTGAGTTTACTTGCTTCTTTAGGACGTTTTTAGGCATAGTTAAGACCTAGCAATGGAACTTGGAAGCCTTTGTCTATTTTTTGGTAAAAATTAGCTTAGTATGGATTTTTGAGGTTAGTAATGGGTCTCGCCGACCTTTCTTTAGGTTAAATATCCTAATTAGATTCTTGCAAACCTAGGAAACCTTATTTCGTCATCTTACATATATCCTTGATCCTTAGGTTAATTAAATATATTTTTAATGTGTGAATAGACTTAATACCAAGTATTTACTTTAAAAATTGGTTCATGTCCAATATTAACTATTCTTTTATGGTAAACTCCTGGTTTAAGTCTGGAATATATGATACTAAAGTACGATTCAAGCCTGGCATTTAATGTGCGAATAAAATGTTATGTCCCTAGTTTGAGTTCAAAATTTATTGTACAAAGTGATTCATAAATATGGTTTCGGTTGTTGGTTACTTTATATCTATTATTGTTATTGGTTCCTCACTCAATTGCATCCATTGGGACTATAGGGGCTCCTATGGGTTGATTTCTCTTGTTTGTACCTTTTGGTGTTATGGGGGCCTAGTTAGCCTGTAGTTAGCTTGCATCTTTTTGATATTATTTATCTTATTATTTATTTCCTGCCAGCCGGAGCATTATCTCAGATTTGCCCTTTTTCGCTGACTTTAGTTTATATTCTCACATCTTATAATGCTTTTGTTATGATTTAGCTCAGTCGATCGATGATACCTACTGAGTACTCATTGATTTGGTACTCATACTACACTTGTGCATCTTTTTTTACATAGATTCGAGTACTAGTTGCCACCACTAACATCCTATCTAGCTTGCTCACAAGATTCGAAGATAAAGTAAGCTTTTAGAGCCGAAGCTAATCCCCTCTCATTTTCTTACTTTTGGATAGTATTTAGCTATTAAGAATATTTGTAGATTTATACTATTCAGTACTCTCATTTTGTATTTAGTGGCTATTATACTAGCATTACTAGGTAATGGGACATCTTTTTGTTCTCTCCCTTATGTGATATGTTTTACTTTCACATTTATTTTCTTTATTACAATCTTATTATATTCTTACATTCTGGTAATTATATTACCTTCTGTCAATTAGCCCATTACTTCTCATTTTGGGCTATGTTTTGACTTACTTACTAGTACGTTAGAGTAGGTGTCATCATGACTCTGAATTTGGGTCGTGACATGCTCGTTGATCCAATCTTATACAATTGGTTTTAGTTTGTACTAGTAAGAGTATGAGTTAAAACTTCAAAAGTTTTGTGTAAGTCACTGACTTTTAATTTTGTGGTATTTTTGACATAATATGCTAGTATGTCATATGTGGTGTTGGTTTGTTGAATAATAATAGGTTTAAATTTATGCAATTCTCCTGATATAGAGGAAACTCTGTCGAATTTTTGATGTAAAATTGGTAAGGCTTGCTTGGTAGGTCTAGGCTTACTGAGAACTGGTCATGTCTTAGGTGGGTCATGACATTCTTTGATACCAAATTTGTCATTACCCGACTCTATTCCCTAACTGTGAGCCATCTAGTTGCTCACTAGTGGACTGGTGGGACCGTTAGCATAATATATCTAAAGAGTATATGATAAATAACCTGATATAGAAATATAAACAATAATAGTGGGATAAATATGAAAAAAAATCTTTATTAAGACATGACTAGAATGAATGAATAAATGAATGAATGTCAACTACTAAATATTGTCTATCGAGTGAAACCTCTACTACCAACATAAAAGCTTACTAGGACAAGGCCCCATAACCTTTATTATATCAGAGTATGAACCAAAATAATAAAGAAACTAAAGAATCTCCCAACCTTCTGAATAATTGGAGCTCTAGTTGATCTGTTGGATGGCGTTATCAAATGTCTAGCGTCAAACCTTAAGCTCTATTACCTAGATCAGCATCACATGAAAAATATAGTATAAGATGTAGTTAATACAATGGAATGTATTTTTCCCTTACTTACACTTTGCTAGTTTTTTTCTAGTATAAGGTACCATGATTCATAATACGATTCATATTCCATACTATGACTCATACATTGAATCATCGTCCCTGGGATTTTTTCAAACTCCAGAATGACTTCTCTAATTCAACGACACGACTTAGAGACCCCATTTCATGACCCATACTATCACTTGTGGTTTTGAGGGGACTATTTCAAGTCTTAGATATGATTTGATAAGTCCAATGTATGACTTATAAACCTATCCACGACTCGTGGTATGAGTCGTTGCGCCTAGGGATTTTGGAACAATTGGGTGGTTTATAGCACTACTCATACCATGACTTATGGTCCCATTATACGATGCGTACTATAAGTTATGGTGGCCTGATACTGCAAGTCTTAGATTTTAGTTTTCCATATAAATGTTGAGTATTTATAGGTTTGGAATCCAAATTGTTACAACTACAAACCCTCCTTATTGCTAAAAGTGTGTGGAAAAATATTGGCATGGATTTTGTAGATGGGCTTCCTCAATATATGGGGAAAATTAATATGTTGGTGGTGGTAGATAGATGGAGCAAGTATGCTTACTTCATTCTATTGAGACATACCTTTACTGTTGAGACGTAACTTAACTTTTTTTAGAAAATATGTACAAACTTCATGAGTTACCTTATACTATTATGTAAGATAAGGATCCCATTTTTTTCAATAAATTCTAGTAGGAGTTGTTTAGTCTCCAAGGGGAAACTTTGTATTATTAAACTCCCTACCATCTTTAGAATGATGATCAGACAAAAGCTACGAATAAGTGTACAAAAGGGGTAGTTAAGATGCATGTGTTATTAGACTACCTAGTTACTACAGGTAGAGTGATGGTATAATACCAACTTCCACAGCTCCACCAGAAACACCCCTATAAGATCATATATGGTTAGAGTCCACCACTCTACATCCCTTATTTTTTCTAGAATTCTATAATAAAAGTTATAGATAAGATCGTAAAAGCAAGGGAGTTAACTATAAGGGTGCTTAAACATCACTTATACAAATTTTCAGATGTGTGGCCCAATTAAGCAATGATAGTGATCTTTTGTTGATTTTAAACAAGCAAGGTCTTTGCGTATATCTTGGGAGTAGTTTCCATAGGCTTTCTTAGAGAGGCTTGTTCCGCCAAGGATGGTATTTTAGTAACTAAGTAGGAGATTAGGTTCCATGCATTGTCTTGACATGCTTTAGTAATTCTTCATAGTGAGACTAAGAGGATTTGTTAGTTGGTGAAAGATTTGACTTATCATATTTGTGTAACAGATTTATATGCAGACTCATTTAAGGATTTTTTCTGAGAGTGTTAGAGGCAGCCAAGGATTTTGAAATTATGCACCATTAAGAGTTTAGGGATTTAATAGAGAGGTTCTCCACTTTTGGTTCTTTCTTTTGTAACTTATCTAGAGAGGGGAATCATTCAAGAGAAACTTTCATCCTCAGGTCAGTAGATTGGTTCTGGTTGCTATTCTAACATCTGATGGAGATTATTCCAAATAGACTCCTTAGTTTTGGTCAGACTTCTTAGAGTCACTCTCATAGGTTTTCAGGCCATGATGGTCATTTAGGATACTCACTAACTCCACCCATGTGTGGATAGAGTTTAGTGGTAAGTTTTGGAGCAATGTTCTATCTTCATCGATGAAGTAGTACTTAAATACATGCAGTCTGATGGCATCCTCGGGGAAATTAGCCTGGTTGTGCTTTGCATACACCCCAATAAAGTTTTTCAAGTGTTGATGGGGGGTTATCGTCAGAACTATTAAAAAATTGCTCCTCAACCTTGAGCATGATGTAAATGTTGGCATCCACTTTGAAGAATGTATCATTCACACGGGAGGGGACAATTGCATTTACATAGTCAATCTTTGTACTCATATGAGGAAACACTACAAATTTTGCAGGTGGATTAGTTCCATTTACAACTAATACTGCATCTACTGCAATCAAATGACTACAACATGTTGCGTGAGGCCAAAATCACATATATTTAGTTATTATTTATCTCATATTTAGGATTTTTATTTGTCCTTTTTGAGCATTAATTTTATTAATTATGCTTAATAGTACATTTTTATTTGTAGGGTTAAATTAGTGAGAAAATGAAGAAATTTGAAGTAATAACCAATTAATAATGGAAGATAATATGAGAAAATCAAGAATGCAGCTTAATGGATTAAAGTTATTAAAATAATATATTTGTAACATTCAAATTAAGTTGAAGACGGAAACATACCTATTGGAATAAACTCCACATGGCAGTGAGGAATCCAAAAGTGAATTAAAGTGGTGAATGATGAGGCGGCGACGTACAGATCATTAAATTTGGACTGTATTTTTATTTTTTAGTCCATTTTGGACTAAGTATTTTATTTTGGGGTTTTTCTTATGCCTATTAATATTCCACTAAAAAGTTCTTTATGTAACTTTATAAATTTTAAAGTTTGAAACATTGAAGAGATAACTAGCTACCGTGGAGGCCGGAAAAAATTGGCTTACTCTTTTCTTCTCCATCTTTATTAATTTTTCTTTGAGAATTCAAAATTTTAAATTATTCTATTAAATTTGTATGTTCAGAATTGTGATTTTGTCTACAATTTTTAATTGTTATTTTCAAGCCATGAGTAGCTAATTCCCACAACTAAGATTGTAGGAACCATGATGACTTAACGATATAGGTTAAAATACATAGTAATTCTTGAACAATACTTATGTGCGTATTAATTGTTTCCTTGGGTTTGAATGCTTTTTTATGGTATGCAATATTAGAACGTGCCTAATATGTATTCTGGATGACAGGATGAGTATAGATGGGAAAAGGGGAATAAACAACAAAGACTTAGAGCTATCAACCTCCACTTAATAGCTTATTAGATAATGCAGGATAACTATCTTGGATCTAAGATTTGGGTAAGTAATCCAGGCTTAGTAGAACAGAAAACTTACTTAAGGATATTGCTTAGACAATAGAATAAAGTTGTTCTAAGTATACATAACCTATATATTCTACATGTTAAACACCAGGATAGATCACTAGTACATAGGACCTACAAGGTTATGCAATCATGGGAAACACAATCGTAGTTTATCATTCTCATTGATTTTCTCAACATAAACTAATATTTGGTTACTTGTTACTTCAATTTACAAACTATTTATGTAATACCCCAAAATTTTCATGCTCTAGACCCATCAAAAGTTAGACCATTAAAATAGCTTTCCAATGCCACAAGTCTCTCCTTAATCCGACATCGTGGCAAAAAGTTATGAAAATTTCCTGAGGGATTGTCAACTTACCAGTGACAACGACTCAGGTAACAACCCATTAGCAAACATAACGAGTCATTACATGGAAGTCATTTTCATAACAATGAGACCCTTAGATTTCAGCCCAGGAATAATGACTCTACCCTATAACTCATGATCAGTGCCAACGAGTCATTAGGTGGACTCGTTACCATAACAATAGGAAATCTAGAAATTTAGTCTCAGACCATGAATACTCCTAATAACACGTGATCAAATCTAATGAGTCATTGGAGGGGAGACGTTGTCACTATAGATGACTTAAAATTTAGGACCTTAGGTCACGACTCAGACCACGACTTGTGACCAAATTAGTTATCATGTGAGTTGTGATGACTGGAACTAGAAATTCTGACATGATTTTAAGAAGGATTTTTTGGTAAATTCCAATCCTTTGAATCCCAAACCCACATCGTTTAGGCAATCTAACATCAGTCATTAAGGGATTAACTTACCCTAAAACCTAAAACTGCAAAATTATTATGTTTAGCCATAAAGAAGCGGGGGTCTATCAGAAACAACCTTTCTACTTCATTAGAGGTAGAGGTATGGACTGCGTACATCTTCCCCCTCCCCATACCCCACTAGGTGGGAATACACTGGGTTTGTTGTTGTTGTAGCCATAAAGAAGCAATTTTCTGCTTCTCCAAAGAAAGCTAGGATTCCACAAATTCAAGCACAAGTTCAAAGCAATTCTGCCAAGGAACTCACTTCTAGGTATGTGAAATTTCATCAATGAGTTGCTTCCACCCATTGAGTCCATAAAACACCCCCAATTATCAAGTATATTTTTCCCTCAAGTTGGTTTGTAGGTCAAATATGAGTTTTCTTTAAAGTCTTTAGTTTATTATGAAATAAAACCATGAATACATGATTTTCCCAATTGAAATAGCATCTTTCATGTTCAAAAACATAAATTCTCGTATCATGATATATTTTTGAGTTTATGGGTTTAAATTATTAAATTTCTCTTAATATCAATTAGTGTCGTCATGTGTAGATATGGTGGGTTATAAACACCCAGAACCTAGGAATTCAGTTATATCTATCAGTTTACATGTTATTGAGAACTTCAGATGTATACATGCATTGTTATGAACAGAATACCATGAATTGAGAATATCAGTTATTAGTTCATGTAATAGTTTATACTTTAGTGTCATTCAGTTGGGAGTAGTACTTAGCACCGACTGAGCGCAGGAATGGTGGCTCACCCATCATTTAGGTTTGAGACCGTTAGTAGCAGCCCCTAAATTCCAAAACTAAGGCACCACCATAGTTTATAAGGGGTCACCCATAATTTTATGTTTGACACCTAAGTCCTTTGGGACATTAATTTAGTGGATCCACGTCATCCAGCATTGGTACCCTTGGCAAGGTACTAACACCTTTCCAACTGGGGTTATAGGTAAAACCTCAATTTTTCTCAATTTGGGGTATGTTGGTTGTATTTAGCTCCCACAGTCCTTAGTTATAATTCAGTTTATATTTTAGCTTTAGACCTTACAATACATTACTTACAAATATACAACTTATTCAGTACATGTTATTATACTTGGTCTTGCATTCAAATTATCATGTTTATGTGCATCCATGTTTAATTTATGCTATTTAGTTTTCCATCCTGCATACTGAGTGCATTCAAAGGGTTGATCGCATACTACTTTTTACTATATTGTTTTATAATATAGATTTAGATGCTCAGTACCCGGACAACACTTAGCATACTCCCGTTCCACATTTAGTAGCAGCTTTTGGTGAGTCCTCATCATTCAAGGACTATTTATTAGTTCGTTATTTTTTGTCAATTTATTTTAGTTTCAGCAAGTTGGAGTTAGTTGGGGGCTTGTCCCAATAAGTCACTATAAGTAGAGGATTTTTTACAGACGTTTAGATTTTCAGTATGGTTTTTAGTTAGTCACTCTTATTCCCAGCTTTGGTTTTTGTTCAGTAGCTCATTATGACTATTTTATTAGTTTTTATGTCAATTCATCTTCTGCTGAAAATATTATTAACATCTTTCAGTATTCGTAGTGTTTTCCAGGCCATGGGTTAGTTTGGGGCCACTTCTGACACTAAGTAGCGTGTTAAAACTAGGGGGTAGTCTTAGGTCATGACCAAATTTGTATCAAAGCACAAGGTTTAAAGAGTCCTAGGGTATCTAAAATCCATGTTCAGTAAAGTCTTGTTCATGGGTGTGAAGCAAGCCAGATTTATGGGCTAGAGGCAATGAAATGTTTTAGGAAAGTCTCACTTATTTCATTATTCATGTCATGTGATGGAGTGTAATCTCTATTAAACTTCTTCTTCTAACTTGTCCTCTACCCATTTATATAAAATACCTCACAAAAGGGCTAACAAATAAAGGAATAAGGACCAGCAAACACCAGCGCCTATCCCTATTCTCTAAATGAGTAGGTCTCTCATACTGAATTTAGGGCTACTTTTATAGTATTAGCCTGATCTATGGTTGCTCAGAATAATCAATAAGTTTTTGCCCAGCCAACCCAATAGAGAATATGGTAGCAATTAGAATCCAGGACTTCACTCGGATGAATCCCCTAGTGTTCTTTAGATCCAAGCCTGAGGAGGATCCCTGGGAAGTTTTGGATAGTGTGCAGATGGTGACTGAGATCATGGGTATCTTCTTGAGTAAAAGTGTTGATTTAGTTGCTTAAAAATTGTAAGGGGTGGGTCACACCTGGGTTAAGAAGTGGAAGGGTAATAGAGGTGTTGTTGTAGGGCCTATTGAGTGGGATGAGTTTGCTACTGCTTTTATGGATAGGTTCTTCCCATTTGAGTTGAAGGAAGTCAAAGTGAAAGCGTTCATTAACTTAAAGTAGGGAAACATGAGTGTTAAGGAGTATTCACTCAAGTTTAGTTAGTTGGCAAGGTATGCTCCAAAAATAGTGGTTAATTCCACGGCCCAAATGAGCAACTTTGTAGCTAGCGTTTTGAAGATATGGTTAAGAAGTGTAGGAAAACTATGTTGAGTAAAGATATGAACTTCTGTAGAGTAATGGATCATGCTCAGTAGATTGAGGTAGAGAAGATTAAGGATAAGGAAAGGGAAATTAAGAGTGTTGGGACCAGCAGTTTCATTTTCTCTCACCAGAGGTCAGAGAGTAGAAATCATTCTTAATTTTTCCCGAAATCTACAACTATAGCACTATCATCTGCTAGTGCTCCAGTTCCTAAGTTCAGATAGGATATTCATGATAGGGCATCAGGCTCTAAGTTCTAGAAAATCGTGAATAGTGGTCGCACCAACCCAGACTGTTGGAGATGTGGTAGGAACCACAAGGGAGAGTACATGGTGATCCACGCCCAAAATATACCTCCAAATTGAGGATAAAGCAGTTGTAGTCAAGTATAGTAACCCTACTACATTGGGGTCGTACCCACAAAGACTACAAGTATCGTATGTTTCTTTTGTTAGAATCAACGAGCAAGTGAAGAAAGTAAATAGGGGGTTTTATAGTATCAAGTAACTGTAAGTAACTAAATGCAGAGTTTAGTTGAAATCAATATGACAGAATACTAGGATTGGTTTCCCCCTAGCATCTCAAATCCGTAAGTTTATCGTGCTCAGCTGAACCAACCTAGTACCTTGTATGCAGAATCTGATAAGTTATGTACCATCAACTATTTTGTGAACTCATTGATGGATTTCACCCTTTACCTTTTGTGTCTCAGGATATCGCATTATAACCCTTATCCTAGATACCAGCTAACTATTACCTTATGGGTCTCAAGTTATTAGATAAAAACTAATCATCTTAAGAAGATAAAACTAGTAAGCTTATTTTGGCAATTAACTCTAAATTATTGTTGTTATTGTCTTTTCCTAGTCCCTACTCCATTTTTAGAGTGAATAGGAATATCTAGGGGGGATCCTAACATTTACAACTGCTTAGATAACTACTAAATTGAAGATAATACAATACATGCATGGGTACTAGTTCAGATTAGCTTTGCACTTCACCTACTTCATCAATCTACTAGGGTTTCCAAACCCTAACTAAGGGTTTTACCCATCATTTTTGTGAAACAAACAATGGATTTCATAACTGAAAGCATTAATGTAATATCACAATAGTGAATGATCAAAACACAAAGTCCAAAACTAAATTATCAACCAGAATCTCCAATACAAGAATTCCAAAGATCACAATAAGTCAAAGTATGTAAACTAATATTAAAGTGTGCTACCTAGACTAAAAAACCAAAAATGGGTATTTATAGTACATAAGGAAACCCTAAAATTCAAAGCCCAAATGAAAAAGGGAAAATGGTGTTGGTGGCGACTTACTTGGGCCACGTACGGCCCATATGTACTACATACGGTCCGCTAGTTGACCCAGGTAAGTGCCAAGAAAATTTCTTCATCTTTTGCACTCTCTAGATCTTGGAGTCTAACACATACCTTAGCCACATACGATACGCAAGTACCACATACTACCCATAAGTAAACCCAGGTAAGTGCCAAATATTTTTCTTTAGCTTTTGCACTCTCTGTATTTTAAACTCTGTCACTTACCTTGGCTGCATACGGCTTGCAAGTGCTACATACAGACCATATATGCCCTTAGTAAGTGACGTGGTCTTCAAATTCTTGCAACCAAGCCTTTGGACTTCAAGTTCTAGTACAATCTTTGGTCACATATGCTCGGTAAGTGCCATATACGCCCAAAAATGCTCAAGTAAGTAGCCAAAAACTTCATTTTTCTTCTATTTCTTGAATTTAGCATCTAAGACCTAATTTTAATGCAGAACATCCCCAAAACACTTAATATCTAACAAAACAACCTAAGAAACGTGCATATTTTCATAGTTTTAAGCATCAAAAGTGCTATAAATTCATAGCACATCACCACCATCAACTTAGAACGTTTGTTGGTCCTCAGGCAACAAAAACAAACAAACACAAAACAAGATGCATAACCAGCATAATCTAAGACATCCAAAGGAATCAATTTATGGAAATTACATTAGTAACAGACAGCCATGCATATATACAAGTCACACTTACCCAAATAAGTATACAACTAGTAATACAACCCATGTGTCCTCATATCAAAAGAGGTCCCCCGCACTTATATATGAAATCAAGCATGTCAATGCAGGGATGGTTAAAAGATACACATACTCAAAAGAAGTTCAAATCAATGCATTTCAAATATCATAGGCTTGCCCTTATTTTATATACCTAAGCTTTCAGACAGTCAAGTCAGGAATACCATAGAAATTTTCTCGGGGCTTATAATGTAAACTTAAGGGGTTGGTATGGTACATATGGATATCAAGTGACTAAGCCTACTTGGCACTACACTAACTTTGGGGTATCACTTATTAACCATTTTTACTTTATTTTTTCCTTTATTTCTCCCATTTTTAAATCACATTCAGGTTGGGTGTGGTATTCTTATTCTTTCTTTTTAAACTTCTTCACATTTTTATTTTTCTTTTGCTACCATACCCATCCCTACTTTATTCTTATTTTATTTTTCCCTTCTTTATTCCCACTATACATTATGCACCCCTATGATAGCCACTCTTAACTTAGGCGATTATCCTGAGTTGAGGTGTACAATAGCCAAGGAGGACTAAGGCCAAAACAAGTTTATTATAACACAAATGGGAAGGTGAGAGGTGAAAACAAATAAATAGTCTATAAGGCTCAAAATAGGGATTAATGGATACTATTTCTCAATGGGAAGTTCATTTAGGCTAAAGTTGGACTAAAATTAAAAAAAATGACCTATTATCCTTTCCTAACCAATTATCCTACAACCTAGGCAAGACTAATCGACCAAGTTCTAAATTTAACAAACAAAGAAAACTAGATAGTACCTCACATGCGCATGGCATAGGACTATATCACAGAGCTACTACCTATTCAATTCATGCAATTTTTAGCAATGACTATCATGTCCCTAATTCTAATGCCATAACAAGATCCACAAAGGTCACACATATTACATCACACACAATCAAAAACAAAAATCTTGAGGGGTATTATTTTTATCAAAAATCACAATAAAAATATGTCAACTACCCAAATACTAAAAATTCACCTAGTTACACAACAAAACACATACCAACACAAAAAAACATATTAGAAAACAAATTTAAACCTAGATATGTCAGTTCTGCAACTATACTGCAATCGATAGGAAAAAAAGCACAGTAACATAAACTTGCAGTGGCTATGGTTTTCCCTACCCACAATTAAAAGATTGTACACTGTCCTCAATGCATAAAACCAAAATAAAACCAAGGGAGTGAGAACATAACTGGGATGCGCTAAGCATTTGTGTCATCATCAACCCCATATGGGAATATATACATTGATGAAGGCGGTGGTGGTGGCAATGCACTATTGGAAGATGCACCTACTGCTATCTCAGCATACCTCTGCTTATCAATAAAATTAGTGTCCCTCGACTCGTGTCTAGCCCTTTTTAGGGCCTACTCAAATATAAATTGGGATCCTAAATCTCCCCTTCATGGCCTCTCTTAGTCCCTACATGGGGACCTCATCATCATTCTCTGCAAAAAATCAAAATGTCTGGGACCATGCAAGGTAATGTCTGAACAACTGAGAGTATGATAAAAGTGATGAAAATCATTTCGCTCTACATGAAAGAGCATACCTCTTTTTTTAAAGTGTCCATCTCTTCTCTAATGCCTCCTAGATCTGGCGCCTCAATCGTTGTGAACCTATCTACCACACATCTCTCAAAAGCATCAATATGTACATGTAAATCAACACTTAGATGGGACATAGTATTTGTGTTTGCAGACTTCTATCTAGCCTCTACCTTCTCATCTATTTCGGACATATGGCAGAATTTACTCATATAAAGTCACCACCTCTGTCTCTACATTCTTTAGTTATTTGGTGGTAGTGCTATGTATGTCCACTAAGCTCTGTAAGAATGCATGAGAAACTAACACCATACCTGATGCAATAGTTGAAATAGATAGGTGAGTGGGCCCTAAAGATACACCAGCCGACTCTGAGGTAGAATCTGAGACTGATGTAGATGTCGCTGGGGTCCCCTCACCCTATGTAATCACATTAGGAGCGTTTCTTTTCTTCCCATCTTAAAATATATACTAGTTTCCAAGTCATCTCTCTGTACATCACTAGGCTTTGTAGAAACTAAAGGGCCCTTAGTCTAGGCCTAAGGTACCATGGCAAGCCCACTAGGTCCATGGGAAGGGCATTATATACCAAATCCTTCAGCGTCTTTGTTTATGTTAAGGCTGTTACCTACAATTTCTCATCACTCCCAATATCTTTGGTACACCAGCATCATCACACAGTCTTTGAATAAGACTAGGGAATGGCAATGTCATCGGCTCCCCAATGTCTCTCTCATGAATCTCTGAAGCAATTAGAGACAATATATATTTGATAATCAACCACCAAAACTTAGAAGTAGAAGTCAATATTGCCTTTTTTATAGTGCCTTTCACCCTCAATCTAAGGGGTCTCTTCACCCAAAGGTTAAATATAATCGGTGATCTACCTCACCATCTTAACTTTCTCACATCTATGCTCAATATCCCTTATAATATATTTTTCATGTGCAACTCTCAATCAGTAGTCACTCCCTATTGTAGATGCTGGGAAATATAGTCTGGACAAAAGAGAACTCGATGGATGTCTTCCATTGAAATATTAACCATGAACCCTCTCACAAAGGTCTGTTCAATCTAGGGCTGTTAGGAATAGTCCTCCTGGGTGTAGTCAAAGATAGATTGGCATGGTATGATGTATGGATTTCCCACACCTAAGATAGGTTGTAATAATCGAATGGTCTAGTCATTTACTCCAACTGATAATGATAAAAATATGCCTTCAACTGTGATGATCTGCTCAACCCAGATAGATCAATCTTGTGCTCCTCATAAATGACCCTCTTGGGCTAGCCGGTCTCTATAATATAGATGTCTCTATCAAATATCGTCTGTTGTCCTTCCACATATAATCTTGGGTTTTTCTCCTCGAAAGGTACCTCTGAGATATATGTAGGGGCGAAAATCTATCCCTGTTGTGTTGGTGCCTCTTAATCTAGAAATGGAACCTGATGGGAAGATTACTTTATACTTTCTTCAGACTAGGGTACACCTGATGACTACTCATGAATTGTGGTACCCTTCTTAGACTGGGGTGTTGATGATGACTCCTCCTGCACTGTAGCCTCAGACTTATCCTATAAACCCTCCTCATACTAGGGGCCTTGAGCAACAACCTGTGAATATGGATCTGAATCTTCATCGTCCTCAGCATCATCATCACTATCCTTACCTTATTTTTAGCATAATTATTATTTGATAGAGAAAAGTATGGGGGTGACTTTGGGCCAATTTTATTCTCAGTCGGACTAGAGTTGCCTGGGCAGCCTGGATAGCCGGCATGGCCTTAGTCTAAGACCTAAGCTGGTTAAAGGCTGGCCTTCTGCCCACTATAATTTATCTGGTAGCTACATACCTATAGTGCAAAAAATCATAGTCCTAGTTGCCTTACCCATCTAGCCTCTAGTCACTCGGGGTGTCGCCCCGGCTGCAGCTGCTCTAAGTTGTATAATAGGTTACTTCTCCACTGAACCCTTGGGATTAGAAGACTCATCCCATCTCCTAGATGCAACAACCTTATTCTTTGCAGCTCTAGGATCCATGTGTACCTAAAAAACCAAGCATTAGTTTCTAACAGAGAGAGTGAGGGACTGCAAATTTAAAAAAAAAAACTTAAAATTTGACAACTTTGAATTTTTCTTCAATTTTCACATTATTATACTTGAATTCAAACCCAACAAGTCAAGTTTTCTTGCATTCATCAAGAATTATATTTGTCACTACCAACTATCATGCTAACCTCTTAGTATTCCCTTACTTCTTCAGGTACCACTTTCAGTTAGGGAATAACTTTAGGGTTTAATCCAAGAACCACGCCCTACACCTTAGATTTTAATATAGTTCAAGTCTCCTAACTAACAACTTTACTGGTAACAACATATGTTTTATGAAAATAAACACATTAACTACTTGTTTTCATATATTACTATGAGAAAGAGCCAAGAACATTACCTTTTAGATGAAAAATTAGAATTGCACTACAAATAAGAAAAGTAAAGGCAAAGTTGGAACACGTGTATAGCACTTTTGGACAAGTTGGTACCACAAACAAGTGTCAGTTTCACCTTTTTCTAAGTGTGGGAAAAGCTTACACTTTGAGAGGGAAATTGAGATTTTAAGATAAAAATAATTTTTTGAGGATAAACATAGCTTAAATAGCAAGGGGGGGTCAGCTTTAGGTTCATTTAAGCATGGGTAGGCCAAAAATTTTAAATAAAATTTAAGCCCACAAGATGGCACTTATTTCTACCGTATATAGGTCGTATGTGGTACATAAGATTTGTATGTGCTGATCATATATGGTCTAAAATTTTTGGCCCATTTTCTTGCTCTCTAGACTTTGCATTCTGATACTTACCCTTCTACTTACAGGTCTGTAACTGGTATTTACAGCCCTGTAAGTAGGATTATGTGTCAAAGTCTAGAATTTTCCCATTAACATTCTCAAAATTTCATCTTTTTAGTTATTGCACAACTTTATCTAGATCGGGTGGGACTTGTGACCTTCTGGGATAGTCACACAGTCCCCTTACCTGGAAGATTATGAATATAGCAACCTTACTGCATTCTAGGTTAGTCCCTAAGTTATAAATCTACAAAAACAAAACAAACAAAGGGAACACTAAAATAGTGGGTTGCCTCCTACTCAGCACTTAATTTAACGTTGCTGCACACATGGTTGTGTTGGTTACTCAGACTTCACCCACAATCCCATAGGTTACCTCCTAAGAAGTGATTTATTTAACATCACCACACGATGTGGGTATCTTGACTACTCAAAATTTATCAAAAAAAAACAGAAAGAGTAACCTCCCAGGTCATCAATAAAATTAATGACGGATACCACTCTCATCTCGGTCGTCTACTTTATTATTCTTCAAATATTGAATGTTACTTCCTGCTTTTTGACTCTAAACTTTAGTTCCCTCTTTTCCATGTCAACCATTGCTCTGCCTGTAGATATAAATGGTCTTCCTAAAATTATAGGCATCTCAAAATAGACCTCACAATCAAGAAACACAAAGTCAGCTAAAAAGATAAGGTGATCTACTCTTACCATCACATCATAGGAAATTCTAACGAGTTTCTTGATAGTATGATAGGCCATCAACAGCTGCATAGTAGTCAGTTTAGGGGGTATCAAACCCAATTATCTGAATACGGCTAGCAACATCAGATTTATGTTAGCCCATAAGTCACAGAAAGCTCTGGCAAATTAGGAGGTCTAATTGTATATGGAATCGTAAATGTACTAAGATCACCCTTTTCTAAGCTAGAGATCTAGAAGTAATTGCACTACAATGGTGCAGTTTACCCACGCCCTTAAAAACTTGCAATTCTCTTCTTGGTCACTAACTCTTTCATTAACATAGCATACTGAGGAATTTGTTTCATCGCTTCAAGAAAAGGGACATTCAAGATCAAGTCTTTAAGCATATCAATAAAATTCTTGAACTTTAATTCCTTTTTCTTTTATTTTAGTCTTTGAAGAAAAGGTGGGGGTGTTCTTTGGATCGACTTGATTATTGACTCGCTTACATCACCTATACCATTATCCTAATCAACTTTACTATCACCCCTATTGCCTTTTTTGACTCTACAATAGGTGTCTCATAATAGTAGTTTTATCATTCCTTGGCACTGTCGTAGTAAGTAAGGATCCATGGTAGTTACACTACTCTGTGTGGTAATAGAAAGAACATGACCATTGTTTTTTGGACTTTAAATGGTGTTACTGACATCTGCCCGAACTGGCGCTCCAACTGCTTGATAGTAGTGCATGAGATTCAACCTTCTAGGTTAACCCTAAAATGTCAGCCTTAATATCCTTAAGGTTTTTCTCTTGATTTTCTTAATCCTTGAACATCTTGGTCAACATCACCTCTATTTTTATTTTGTATCCCAGCTACCTGGTGGAATGAGTAATTCATTTTTTCCAGTCACTATCTCGCTCCCTATTGCGGTCTCTATATTTAGCACCATAATAGCTCCGACCTCAGTTTCCTTTCCCTTAGGCTCGTAAACCCACCAAATCGTGATTAAGATACTTGGCTTCATCCTTCAGATCAGACTTATAAACTTTGGAAGCTGAATACTATACTCCTATTGCGTTTACCTTTTTGAAATTCATTATTGAAAACTGTTTAGTATGCAATCCAATCTCTATTCTGAGCTGTGATACTTCCTATGCTACTGTATCATCAACCGATCTATGATCACTGGATGCTCCAATGGCATAAGTGCAAACACCTCTTTTAGCATCCGAGTGTAGTCTCGTAAATTCACCTATAATGATGGTATCTACCATCACTCTAGAAATGATCATCATGGCTCTATAAAATATCTCCAGCAAATTTGTCCCAGGAATTCGATGATCAGGCACCATACTTATCTTCTTCTTAAATCGAAACTATACATCATGCATTGACTCAAAAGGCAGCTGCCTAAAGTTATAAATATTATCTTTCAACTGCAACATTCTGGCTAGTGAAAAGAATCAATTCAAGAACTGTCTATGTAACTCATTCCAAGTGGTTATTAAGCCTCGAGGAAGTTCCCCTAACAATAGTACAACTTCTCCAGATAACAAGAAGGGGAACAACCTCAACATCAACACATCCTAATTACCCCTAGAATAGTATGTAAAGTGCAAATCCTTATGATATTAGCAAGGTGCAAATTAGCATCATCTGTTGGTAATCCTGCAAACACACCTCTCAGGTTCAGCAACTGGATCATAACACTAGTGATATCAAACTTCATATTTGGAGGTAGTGCAGCTGGAATACTGTCCCCTATTTCTGCAGGCTCAACATAACCCATATCTTCTCATCCTTATAGGGCAGTAAATACTAATATGTTCATAATATTTGAGCTCTTCCATGTCTGTTCCTATCTCTGCCAAGGTCTGCTCGGTGATCTCTATCTTGTCTTTGCCTAGTGAGCCCTACTTGCTGAGCTTGCTGTAAGTCCTCTTCGTCTCTCCTCAAGTTCTTGACAACTGCTTAGTCTATCAATTAGCAACATTTTCTGGATCATCAGGTTGAGGAGGAGGTATATTATGAGGGTCTCGAACCCCTTCCAAAGCATCATTATGCATTGCTTTAGTCATCCTATGTAGCATGTGTAATATTCTCTCAGGCTCAAGATAAATTAGGAGTAAGGGATTTTATTTACTCCTAGTGTTAGGCATATACCGACATACACCCAACTAAGAACAAAAATGAAACCTGCAAACTTTAGCAACTTTAATTTACTCAACACCGTAATCCTTGGCAATGATACAAAAATTTTAAACCAGGAACACACCTCTAAAGTAAGGATAAAGCAGTCGTAGTCAAGTAAAGTAACCAAACTAGGCTGAGATCGTACCCACAGGGATTACAGGTATCATATCTCTCTTTTGCTAGAATTAATGGGCAAGTATAGAAAGTAAATTAAGGGTTTTGTAGTATCAAGTAACTATAAGAAATAGAATGCAGACTTTGGTTGATATTAGTAGGATAAAAACACTAGGATTGTGTTCCCTCGGCATCTCATATCCATAAGTTTATCATCCTCAACTAAACCAACCTAGTACCTTGCATGTAGAATTTGATAAGTTATGTACAATCAACTGTCTTGTGGACTCATTGATGGATTTTTCCCTTTACCTTTTGAGTTTCAGTATGTAGAATTACTAAACCTTATCCTAGATCCCAGTTAACTATAACTTTGTAGGTCGCAATTTATTAGATGAAAGCTAATCTTCTTAAGAAGATAATACTAGTAAGCTTATTTTAGAAATTAACACCAAATTATTGTTGTTATTATCCTTTCCTAGTCCCTACTCCCCTTTTGGAGTGAATAGGAACATCGAGGCCGGATTCTAACATTTTTAACCGCTAATACAACTACTAAACTGAAGATAATACAATACATACATGGGTACTAGTTTAGATTAGCTTTGCACCTCACCTATTTCATTAATCTGCCAGGGCTTCCACAAGCTTAGTGAAGGGATTTGGCCACTTATGCTTGTGAAACAACTAATGTTTTTTATAACTGAAAGCATTAAAGTGATATCACAATAATCAATGATCAAAACCGAAAGTCGAAAAGTTGAATTATCAACTAGAATCTCCAATATAAGAATTCCAAAATCACAATATGTCAAAGTAAAATAATATTAAAGTGCGCAACCTGTACTAAAAACACAAAAAAGAGTATTTATACTACATGAGAAAACCCTAAATATCAAAGCCCGAATAAAAAAGGAAAAACAAGGTTGGTGGCCACTTACTTGGGCTACATACGGCCCGTATGTACTGCATACGGTCTGCAAGTGGAACTAGGTAAGTGCCAAAAAATTTTCTTCAGCTTTTACACTCTATGGGTCTTGAATTCTGGAACTTACCTTATCCACTACTATCCACAAGTACCACATACGGTCTACAAGTGGACCCAGGTAAGTGCAAGAATTTTTCCTTCAGCTTTTGCGCTCTCTGTATCTTCAAATCTGTCACTTACCTTGGCTATATACGGCCCACAAGTGCTACATATGGATCTTATATGCCCTTATTAAGTGACAGGGTTTTCAAATACTTACAACCAAGCCTCTATACTTCAAGTTCTGGTGCATGGTTTGGTCAGATATGCTTGGAAGTGCCACATACGCCCAAAAATGCTCAATTAAGTAGACAAAATTTTCATTTTTCATCTTTCTTTTGAATTTAGCATCCAAAACCTAATTTTACTGTAGAACATACCTAAAACACATAATATCTAACAAAACAACCTAAGAAACATGTATATTCTCATAGTTTTAAGTATCAAATGTGATATAAATTCATAGTACATCACATGGCTAGCAGTGATGTTTGTTTTGGGTATGGAAAGATAGGCCACAAAGTAAGAGAGTGTCCGCTGGTTACGTATAAATGTAGAAACGATCGACAGCATAGTCAGATTAACTTTTTAGCCATTCTAATAGGTCACCTCACTCAGTAGGGTGCCACCTCTCATGGCACTGGTGGACAGTGTTAGAATAGGCTTTATTTCCTTCAACTCGATAGGTTTAGGAGGGTTTTCCTGATATGGTTATTGGTACATTACAAGTCTTTCACCTTTATATGTATGAATTATTATATCCCAGAGCCATACTTTCCTTTGTAACTCCCTATATAGAAGTAGATTTTGGCATTAGTCCAAAAATTCTAGTAGAGCCCTTCTCAATTTCTACTCCAATCGGTAGCTTAGTCATCGTCAGATGGGTATACCAAAATTGGCCAATAACACTATCTCAAAAAGTCACTTCAATCGATCTTAAAAAGTTAGAGATGACTGATTTTGATGTTATTCTTCGTATGGATTGGCTCCACTCTTGTGAACCCTATCCCTAACTCAAATTTAATTTTCCTCAGGCAAAGTTCCAAAAGAACCCTCAAAAATCACTCATACCACATAATCCAAATTGAAAATCTCATACCAAAGTTTGTTATAAATACCTCACTATTCAACTAAATAGAGGTCAAGCGTTGAGGCCTTAGAGTCTGAAAAGCAAAAAAAAATATGAATTAGAAGAAGAACTTTTTTGCAAAGTTCAAGGTTTCTAGGATAGAATCCTTGTAAGACTCCATTGAGCATTGAATTTTGTCCAAGAAGTATGTGGGATTTTTAATGGTAGAAGCAAACTCCGACGAAGTTCGTAGTTCCTGTACTGATGCTTCAAAATAAGTGAACTTTATTTCCTTTTACATTCTTTTAGTTTATTGCTTGAGTTGAGTTACAATATTTGTTGTGTTCTTCCTTTCAAATAGTATTCGTTTTGTTATTCTTTAAATTTTTATTATAATTTTTGTTGTAGTAATAGCCTAAAGCATTAAATCTCACACCAATTGTGAGAATGGGACTGGTATTTTTGTCATCAATGTTGGTTGATTTGAACTTTATTTTAATATTATGTTGTTTTCCTCTTTCTTAAATATTTAGTGTATTTTTTCATGAATTAATTTAAGATGCGTAAAACTCTCAAATCTCTTTCTTGTTCTTTTAAGAGTAATATTTAGAGTTTGTTCATGCTATTTTGTACTAGTCTTGTTTGATTTATCCTTATGTATGAAACTTGATCTTGTCTGTTTTGGCTTTATCATTATTTGTGTTTATTTTTTAGCATTAGCAATATGTTGGATTTGCATTCAAGTGTTGTCTAGGTTTGATATTTGTCTTTATTTCTGCCTATTTTCTTCTTAACAAATGAAGTTTCAAAGTTCACTCTTTTGTCTTGATTAGTTGTGTGATAGTTTATTGTCTTCTTTGGTTATAAGCTGTAAATGTGTATTTCATCATATCCTTGATTCTTAATACCAGTAGGAACATAAACTTAGTAAGGATGTGAAGGTGGCATGTCTAATGAATCTTTAATAAATTCTTGACTCATGGTTTTATGCGACTTTTCAAAGAGAGGGAGAAGATTGGACTAAGGCCAGTAGTTAGATTCTAATGGCTATCATTTATTTCTCTTTGGGCCTGTGTTGCTTAGGTTTCTTCTCTTTTTTTGTTTTCTGGGTGTATTATATTGAATTATGAGGCATTATGACAAAGTTTAGTGATAAGTAAAAGAATCTGTATCCACAGTTTCTTCAAACTTGGAAATAACTACATTCTTAGTGTGAGTTCAATAAGAGGTTTTGATAATTACGTTAAATAGATGATGTTTATTTAACCACTTAGCTTCGTTCTGTGTAGCATGAGTTATTCGAGTTTTCTCACTTCTTCACAAAATTTAAACTATTTTAGTTAAAGGTCATAGCAGTGGTTTCAAATACCTTTTTAGACTTACGATAATTAAGGATTCCTTGAGGAGTATTTTTTATTTGCCATTTGTCAAAAAGAGAATGAACTTGTAGAGTTTTGATTTTAGATTTGTTATCTTTTTTTAATTGGTTTAAGTTTTGTTGATCACTGATATTTTGGGTTAAAATTCATTCATATCTTATTTGATGTATGTATGTGTTATTGCATTAATTAGACTCATCCTTTTATTTGCATATGAAACTTGCTTGGATTCTAAATGGACTTCCTTCCCTCTACATTTCCTTAATAGGCCAATGAAGCCTATTACTTCTTGAGTCCACATCATCTACAAGGTTAAAGGACTATTTTGCGAAACATGCATATGTGATATACAGGTCTTTGGAAAGATAAATAGGCCAAAGACCAAAAATTAAAGTGGCAGATTGATAATTCAAACTTGAAAGAATTTTAGAGGCAGAATCTATGGACCCTAAAATCTCAAAACTAGTCTAGAACAGGTTGGCTTCGCCCAAAAGATTCGGACGGGAATGGGAAGTAGAAATGTGCCAAGAATTGGACCATTTTAGGGGTTTAGACTTGTAGTTTCCTAAACCCAACTTCTTTCCAGTACTCTTTATTTATTTTTGTAAATTGTATACATGACAATATTATTTTGATGCTAAATCTTTTAACTTAGTTGTGTTTTTCCTTCGAAGTTGCTATGATTTAGCACAATTCATTTTTGTTCAAATTTAATTTTTTTTTTCAATCAATTCTTAGTTATGAGCTATCTCTTATATTGTCTTAAGTAAACCTTAAAATTTAACTTACATCTTTTGATAATCGAACCAAATCTTTTTTTCAAATTAGTTCTCCTCTACTTCAAATCATAATGTTTTCAAAACAAATCAAACCACATTTCATCAACTTAGTCAAACAAAGTTATTTTCAAATAGAACGGAGAATCGTAAGTTAGCGAATACCCCAAATGGCTTATAAACCTTCTTGGGGTAGTAATTTGAACACTTATCTGGATCACTTAAACTTTGAGATTTTTTCTATTTTAAATCTTTAAGTTTTCTTAAGGTTTTCTTAATGTTCCTTAACAAAATTAAGTAGAGACTGTATTTTTGATAAAATTTTGACATTTCTGTAAGTTTTCAAGTTTTATCAAGTCGAAACCATTTTTCTACAAAATAGAAATGGTGACTCTGCTGAAAATCTAAACTAGGTTCGAACAAGTTGACAATGACTTTATTGACTAACTATTTGGGTTTGTAATATTTAAACTGCTTATTTGTTTAAATTTTTGCAATTATAATTGTTGCATATCATGACATTTTCTACCACTCACGGCAAAGCATTAGGCATTAAGAAAGGTTGATTTTATGAGTATTTACAACCACCCTTCACAATAAACCATTGATTTATCTTGAACTTTTAAGTGAAGTAGTTGATTCGAGTCAGTTAATATTCACTTAATATATTAGCTGAAAGTACATTTTGGGTTTTTAATTAATTCAAACAAACCACTATAGTCAACTAGGATAGAGTGAAACTAAATTTTTTTGAACTAGGCATGTTGAACTAAGTGAACCAAAATCCTAAGGGTATTGGTCCCATTAATGAGACCATCTTGTGTCAAAAAGAACCTCCAATTCAAAAAGACAATCATACTCTTATGTGATTTAATAGAATAATGTGATGTCAATTTGTACAGACTATTACCTCTCATGGGAATTATTTAGATAGTTTCATAATTTGAATGTCTTCATTTAAAAGGCGCTTGGAGTTTCAAGAATTCCAAAGAGTTTGAGAATGAAGGACCTTCCATGAGGCCTAGTTTAGGGTTGTTCCCCTGTGTGAGCTTGATATTCATTTCTATACTTGTTTCCTATTTTGTATCCCCATTCAATCTACTAATATTAGTTTATATATAATATGTTTTTAGGCAAAGAAACATTTCACAAATGGCATACACAACCTTCAATTTGTTAGGCCTACCTTTGGCATAATAATGTCACATATTTTCATAGGACACGCCATAAATTATTTACACATTGAGTAATATAATTGTATTGCATATGCTACTTAAGTAAAAGGTGAATTGATCCACTCCTATTCTGATGTTTTTATAAAAACCCTTTAGGCAAAAAATGTAAGCCCACAATGCAAAATAGGACTGGTAGTGATGATGAGAACACATGGGCTATCGGGTATAACATGATAGCAAAATAGAGTGAATGATTGATAAGCTCGAAGAAGTTGGAGATTTTCGACAATGAGATGAATTATACTAGATATTTGGCCAATCTAGCCATCACCGCTAACGTTTCTATCCTAAAAAGACATAAGCATCCACTATAATTCCCTCCTCTCAACTCTTCTAACCTCAATAATTTCTCAAGTAACATATCGTTTTCATCCGTACCTAGGCTTCCCATAAACCCTACCATCAACCATCCACCAACATATCGACCCATACCCTACCTACTCAAAATATTAACCCAAAATAAATTCAGATGCCAAAAATTCACAAAACAATCCCAAACTCCACAAAATACCTATACCTACAACTCAATATCAACCAACTATAAAATTACATCCTATTGTAATCCAACTAACAAAAATTCTTTCATCCATACCACCAACTATTTTCTATACCACCACCACTCTAGAACCATATAAAACCTGCAAAAACCCCAAGGTTGATCTCTATGAGGAGAAGGAAAAAGAGTAGAGGACCATTGAAAAAGACATGCAAGCAATGAATAAAAATATTGCTAGGATCAAAGAATTTTGTGGATCAGCAGATGATACAGGATTTAGCTATGATGACTTATTCATTCATCCTGATTTGAATATAGCCGATAGTTATAATATCCTAAAGTGTAAGACATTAATGGAACTGGGAAACCATGGCTAGAAGTTATTGTGATCAAATAGTTAGGGTTTGCAAAATAAATCTCTATTGATGAGCTATTCAACTGAAGCTTGAGTGGAGAAGAACTTAAATGGTTTACATCACAAGAACTGAGAAAATGGCCTTGTTGGAGGGCTCTAGCTAAAGCTTTTACAAAAAGATTTGCCTACGGTATAAAAATAGTCCCAAATTTATACTCTTTGAGTTGAACCAAGAAGAAAGATAATGAGTCTTTTTATTAATTTTCTCATCTGTGGAGGAAAAATAGGCCAAGATTCAACCTCTAATGATAGAAGAAGAGATTTTGTCAGTGTTTCAACCTCTAATGACAGACGAAGAGATTTTGTTGGTGTTTTATCATGCCCAAGAAGTAAAATCTATAACAAAATAATATCATCATTATGTACCATATTTGTAGATTTGGTTAAATATTATGAGTCGATCGATGAAGGCATCCAAATAGGCAAGATTAACAAGGCCCCATCATATGCAGGACCTTTGGGCTTCCTAAATAAGAAAAGAAGATGTGACCATAGTATACTTTAGTCCTAATTCCAAAGCAAAGAGGAACTCTAAGCCTAGAAGGAGTCCCTCTCCACCCATCTACTCCCCACCTACATAGAACCCACAACCTATATTTAAGACCCTTTAAAATTTTAATCATTTTATTTTTTACCCTCCGCCATATGTAATATAAATTTTTGACTTAAAATATGTTTAAAAATATTAAAAGGGTGTTTTAGAAATGTTTTGGATTTTTTGGAAGGGTTTCAAAGTTATTTTGGGACCTTGAGGCAGTGAAGGTCCATGATAAGGCCATATCATAGAGGTTAACTCTTGCGATATTAGTGTGGAGGCTAACCTATGAGATTTGGTGTGCCATGCCAGTGTTTTAATTTTGTCAAATTTTTGTTTTTATCACTTGGGTTAAGGGGATTTTGGTATTTTTACCCCTTGTACGATCTTTAAATATAAAATAATCCTATTTCCTTTAGTTTACAAAAATCAAATTATTCTTTTTCCCTAACAAACTCAAAACCCAAGAACATTAAAGGATTTTACAATGAATTCATCATCCGAGTTCCAAACTTTGAATTGACTTCAATTTTTTGTATATTTAAGGTATGTTTCTCTTCCCAAAACTTGAATTATAAATTATGGCATTAATTGAATAGATTTTCATGTGATTTAAATTAGGGGTTTTGAAATTAGGTTGAGGGGTCTTGGTTGTTATTGATTGAATTACTCATCCCATATTTTAAATTATTTATTCATGCTTTAAATTTATGTATATGGGAATGAATTAGTGCATGGAATGAATAGTTGGAATGGGGTACATGGGTTTCTCCAAATTGATGGAATTTTTTTTTATAATTGCATTAAACTCAACCCTCCTTGTAAACTTTTTTTGAATATGGAAAAAGTGCATGGTTTAACTTATTTTGAACCTAATGCATAGCATTAATGGATAAATAGATATAAAAATAAATTTGAATGTCTTTTGGTGTCCATGGTTTGGATTTTTAATGGAACTTGGGTGTCAATGTAGTTATGTGGATTGGACTGGCATATATTGATTTAGCTTGAAAGAATAATCGTATGACGATACCAAGTGGTAAATGCCTTAATAAATGACTCATTGGTTAATGGTTCGTTTATATGCAAATTGTTTTAATTTTGGCTTAAAGAGAATTGTGTAACTCAATGTGAAGGTGTAAGTCTCGGGAGAACGAGCACTGGAAACCACGTTTGCCGGCGTTGAGGGTCTGTATGACCGTGTGCCTGATGCATACTTGTTATATATATATATATATATTGGGATAGATATTGCCTTAATGTTTTTAATTTTCCCTTGGTTTTTTGTCGGTTCGTGAGGCTAAGACGAACTGAGGCCCTTTCAGCAGGGAAAGCTATACCCATAAAGCCTATGGGTGCCTTTAAGATAGATTGAGATACACAGTTTAGGTTAAATCTTTAAAATATTATATTCATGACCTTTTTCCCTATCCCCACATCCTATATATATTATATATAAGTGTGCGCATGTGGTTTTGACTAATTTTGGAAATGGCATTACTTTATTACTTTTCCTGAGTTACAGGCATTACTTTACACTTTTCCTGAGTTAAATGCTAGTGCTTATCCCACTGACCATCCTATAATGCTACATCATTTAATGATGTAGGGTTAGACTTTTATATTACTCTTATGCAACTTTAAGTGGTTGAGCATGTTTGTTGAGTTATTGTGAAGTGGTGAGCCTTAATCCTTTAGAATGCCTTGTCATTTCATTATTCTTTCCTTATTGACTTAGTACTTTTGGACTTTTTTTGTCATAGTCGGGAGTATGTCCTAACTTAGTTTGTATTCTAGTTTTAAAGGCTATTGTGGATAAGTATAGGTTGGTTGTTGTTTCGGCTCCTAGTTTTCATTTGAGTTATCTATTCATCTTTTTATTTCTGATTTGATTGGCTTCTATTTTATCTTTATGATTATTGTACTCTTGAGTTTAGACTAAGGGGGTGATCTCTAACCCATGGTGGGCTTGAGATATTTGTCATGACTAGGCCCTGGTTCAGGTCATTACATATATTATAGGAACAGCCCTTGTAGTCTAATACCAACCTCCACAACCAAATTAGCAACCATAATACCAAGCCCCACAGCTAAATTACCAACTACAATACCAAGATACACAACTGAATTACCCACTACTTGTGTTATATTCTGGATTTTCAAATAGCTTCTGAATTTATTTATTGTAGTCTTCCTTGATGATATCTTGGTGTACTCTAAGAGTGAGGAGGATCATACCAATCACCTCTAAATTATGGTACAGACTCTTAAGGACCAGAAGTTGTATGTGAAATCTTCTAAGTGTGAGTTTCGGCTGAATGTTGTGACTTTTCTTAGGCATATTGTCTCTAGTAAAGGGATCAAGGTGGATCCACAAAAAGTTGAGGTAGTTAAGAAATAGCCTAGACCCACAGCTCTAACCAAAATTAGGAGCTTCTTGGGCTTGGTTGAGAATATAGGAGGTTTGTGGAGAGATTCTCTTCTATTATTGCTTCATTGATAAGGTATACACAGAAAAAGGTTAAGTTTTTATGGTCAGATGTTTGTGATGGTAGTTTTAAGAAGTTGAAAGATAAGTTGACTTCTGAACTAGTTTTGACCCTGCCCGAGAGTACTAATGGTTTTGTTGTGTATTATGGCGTGTCTCATGTGGGAATAGGTTATGTTCTGATGCAACATGGTATAGTTGTGGCTTATGCTTTGAGTCAACTTAAGGCTCATGAGAGGAATTATCTGACTCATGACTTAGAGTTGGAAACTGTTGTTTTTTATATGAATATCTAGTGCCATTATCTATATGGATTGCATGTGGATATTTATTCAGACCATAAGAGCTTGAAATAGGTGTTTACTCAGAAGGAATTGAATCTAAGGCAGAGGCGGTGGCTCGAATTACTTAAGAATTATGACATGAGTTTGCACTATCATCCAGGTAAAGATAATGTTATTGTTGATATTCTTAAGAGGTTGTGTATAGGGATCTTATCAAATACTGGTGAGTAAAAAAGAGGTTTGGTGAAGGACATTCACAGGTTGGATAACTTGGGAGTTCATCTCTTAGACTCAGAGGATGGGGGAGTAATTGTTTAGGAAGTGGTCAAATCATCTCTTGGCACTGGGGTGAAGGAAAAACATGCTTTAGATCCCATAGTTATGCAGATTAAGGATGATGTGGACCAATAAAAGGTTATGGCTTTTGAGATTATGGGAGATCGTATCTTAAGGTATTAAGGTAGGTTGTATGTTCCTGAAGTTAATTGACTGCGGGAAAGGATTCTAACTGAGGCTCATAAGTCTATATATACATTTCATCCGAGTTCAACTAAGATGTATCATGACTTGAAGGAAATCTACTGGTGGAACAATATAAAGAGAGATATGGCAAATTTTATTACCAAATGTATGGTTTATCAGCAAGTTAAGGTTGATCATTTGAGATATAGTGGCAGATCTCAAGAGAGAGAATTGCCTATGTAGAAGTGAGAGCTGATCAATATGGATTTCATTATGAGTCTTTCACGATCTTGCAATCAGTATGATTTAATTTGGGCCATTATGGATAGAATAACTAGGTCTGCTAACTCCTTACCTATGAGGACTAATTACTCAAAAGAGGATTATGCTAAGTTGTTCATTCAAGAGATCGTGAAGTTTCATGGTGCACCAATGTCCATCATTTTAGATCAAGGTATGCATTTCTCTTCTCACTTTTGATGTTCGTTTCAAAAAGTTTTAGGTAATTTGGTGAACCTTAGCATCGGTTTCTACCCTCAAATGGATGGACAAGTGGAGTGAACTATTCAGACTTTGAAGGATATACTAAGGGTTTATGTGATCGACTTTAAGGGTAGTTGGGTTGATCATGTACCTCTTATTGAGTTTGCCTACAATAACAGTTATCACTCTAGCATTCAAATGGCCCCTTTTGAGGCTCTTTATGGTAAGAGGTGTAGGTTTTCTATTAGATGGTTTGAGGTTGGAGAGACTAGGTTGTTTGGTCCTGACTTGGTTCACCAAGCCATAAAGAAGGTGAAGGTAATTAGAGAAAGACTTAAGACTTCTCAAAGTCGCCAAAAGACTTATGCGGATGTGAGGCGGGGGGAGTGGGAACTTGAAGTAAGTTATTGGGTATTCTTAAAGGCGTCTCCTATGAAAGAAGTCATGAGATTTGGAAAGACAGGTAATCTCAGTCCCTATTACGTTGGTCTGTACTAGATTGTAGAAAGAGTTGGGAATGTCGCTTATGAGTTAGAGTTTCCAGAAATTTTGGTTCTACTCATCCTATCTTCCATGTGTCTATGCTGAAAAACTACGTAGGTGATCCTTCTTTGATAGTGCATGTTGAGGATATTGGTATGATGGATTCCTTGTCTTATGAGGAAGTCCTGATTGAAATACTGGATAGGCTAGTTAGTAGGTTGAGGACAAAGGATGTAGCTTCGATGAAGGTCTTTTAGAGAAATCAAAAGGTAGAAGAAGCTACATGGGAAGCTAAGGAAGATATGGAGGCCAAATACCCGTTCTTATTCCCTAGGTCAGATGAACGTGCTTAAGGTATGAGTTTTATTTTCCTCCTGTCACTTTTTGAGTTTGTCATTTGATTCTAGTGTATTCTTGAAATTCTCATTCTAAAAGTGTCCTAACTCATTATTCGAGGACGAATGATCCTAAGGAGAGGATAATATAAGACCCCTTAAAATTTTGATCATTTTATTTTCACCCTCCTGCATGGGTAATTTCAATTTTTGGCTTGAGTTCTATTTAGGAATGTTAAAAGGGTATTTCTGAAAAGATTTGCATTTTTTGGAAGGGGTATGGGGTCATTTTGGGACCCCGAGGCATTGAGGGTCCACGATAAGGCTGTGTCACAGAGGTTAACCTATGTGATATTGGCATAGCACAGAGGTTAATCTCTGTGATATTGGTGTGCCACACCAGTTTTTTAGTTTCATCCAGTTTTTATTTTATCACTTAGGTTGAGGTGTTTTTGATCTTTTTGCCCTTTGTACGACCTTTAAATATAAAATAACCCCATTCTATTCAGTTTTAAAAAATCAAATCATTCGTTTTCTCTCTCAAACTCAAAACCCAAGAACATTCAAGGGTTTTATAGTGAATTCATCATCCGGGCTCCTACCTTCGAATTAACTTCAATTTCTTGTATATTTAAGGCATGTTTCTCTTGAATAAACTTGAATTTTACATTGTGGCATTAATTGAATGGATTTCCGTGTGATTTAAATTGGGGGTTTTGAAATTGGGTTGAGGGTTTTTGGTTGTTACTGATTGAATTACTTGTCCCATGTTTTAAATTGATTATTCATGCTTTAAATTGATGTTTTTAGGACTGAATTGGTGCATGGTATGAATGGATGGAATGAGAGACATGGGTATCCCCAAATTGATGGAATTTTAGCTTGATATTGCATTAACCTCAAGCCTCCTTGTAAACTTGTTTTGAATATGGACAAATTGCGTGGTTTGACTTGCTTTTGAACCCATGCATTAATGGATAAATGAATTTGGATAGCGGTAGTGGCCATGGTTTGGATTTTAAATGAAACTTGGGAGTCAATGTGGTTATATGGATTGGTTTGCATATATTAATTTAGCTTGCAAGCATAATGGTAAGACTATACCAAGTGTTAAATGCCTTAATGAATGACTCATTGATTAATGGTTAGTTTATGTGTAAAAATTTTTAATTTTGTCTTAAAAAGAATTATGTAGCTCACCGTAAAGGTGTAAGTCTTCGGGGAACGAGATTGGAAACCAAGTTTGTCAGTCTTAGGGGTCTATATGACCTGATGTTTGATGCACAATTGATATATATATATATGTATATATATATGCATGTATATATATGTATATATATATGTATATATATGTATGTATATGTATGTATATATATATGTATATATATATATATTGGGATGACTATTTCCTTGGTGGCTTTAGTTTTCCCTCGGTTCGTGCGGGTAATACGGACTAGGGCCCTTTTATTAGGGGATGCTCAACCCATATAGCTCATGGGTGCCTTTAGGACGGATGAAGCTACACAATTCAAGTTAAATTTTTAAACTCTCGTATACATGATCTTTTTCCCTATCCCGACATTCTATATATTGTATATATGAATGGTGAATATGGTTTTGACTGATTTTGGAAATGGCATTACTTTATCACTTTCCCTGAATCGTATGACAGTGTTTATCCCACTAATAGTCCTAGGACGCTACATAATTTAATAATGTAGGTTCTGAAGACTTTTCTATTACTCTTGTACAGCGTTAGGTGGTTGAGTACATCTGTTGAGTTGTTGTGAAGTAGTGAGCCTCCATTCTTCGGAAGGCCTTGTCATTTCATTATTATTTCTTTATTAACTTACTACTTTTGGACTCTTTTTGGTCATAGTCGGGGGTATGTCCTGACTTAGTTGCTATTCTGGTTTTGGAGGCTATTGTGAACAAGTATGGATTGGTTGTTGATTTGGCTCCTAAGTTTACATTTGAGTTATCTATTCATCTTCTTATGTCTGTTTTGATGTTATCTTTATGATTATTGTGCTCTTGAGGTCAAGCTAGGGATTTGGTCTCCGGTCCATAGTGGGCTTGAAATACCTGTCACGACTAGGCCCTAGTTAGGGTCGTGACATATATTCTATGCCCAAACCTAGTAGTCTAATACCAAGCTCCACAACCAAATTACTGACCACAGTACCAAACCCCATAGCTAAATTACCTACCGCAGTACCAAGCTGCACAACTAAATTACCAACCACAAAACCAAGCTCCACAACAAAAACACTTACCATAATAGCAAGCCCCAAATCAATTTACTAACCTTAATACCAAGCTCCATAGCTAAATTACCAACCATAATAGCAAGCTCCACAACTAAATTACCAACCAAAATTTTAAGCTCGATAACCAAATTACCAACCATAATACCAAGCTCCTCAACCAAATGTCCAAACGACTTTCCCAAATCATAAGCCTAACATCTAAGCATCACCAGAACTACCATTAAATACTATCTCCCACCAACAAAAACAAATACAACCTTCCTAATCTAAATTCTAGAAGAAATCTCCCAGAATATTTACTCCTCCAGCCAAAGTTCAAACACAATTTTTCAAGAGACTAAAGGCGACTGGACTAATTTAAATAGTTGATCTGAAATCTATTAATACAACACTTTATACACCTGACCAACTTTTTTGCTTACAATCCAGGAGACACTGGGCGACAACCAAGAATTGTATCAATCTAAAACATAAGATTCAAGATCATAAGGTCATTACTCTCCAAGTGCCAGATCCAAATGTCAATAATAATTCAATGCCAAATAATGAAGGGGTGACCACTAATGTTATTGACACAGATGAAGATTGTGTATGTAATCAAGACATTAATTCAATCCAACCCCAATAATCTTGATAGAATTATGACCTATCTATCCATAAGGCCTGCATTCATAGTAATGAACACACCCCATCAAGTATTTACCTTAACATTAGAAAATAGTATTGTTATGACCAAAAAAGAATTCATTGTCAAAAAATACAGCGCACATAGTCTGACTCATGCTGGAATATGTTATGCTCAAAAAAAGATGCATAAGTCTTCACCTGATCTATACCGATCTTTCCATGTTCACGCATAGAACAAAAGCAATGGTATGAGAAAAGAAATAAGGGATTTTTATGATAAAGGTGATGAGGCCATGGGAGAGTCAATCGGGATATCAAATATTTGAGATGCCAATCTAAAAGAATAATTACACAACTGGACCTCCACTCTATTCATGATTCCAAAGTCACTATATAATAGTGTTTTAGAATTTGTCAATGTTATGTCATGTCAAGAGCTAAATGAACGAATTGGGTAGATGATGAATATCAAAAGTATGATGAAAAGACCATGGTTTTGAAATACTTAACAGAATAGTTGAAAGATTTTAAGACCATGATTTGAACGTATATAACTTTTTATATGCATAGAATTTTTCATCTCAAGACCAACCAAATTGTATATAATTGAATTAGCTTTCCAGCGATACTAATTTCGCCTTAATTCTATACCCGAGCAAAAAGTTATGGCATTTTTTATGAGAGGCATTAAGCCAATGTGATTGGGATGTGACACATCAGTTTGTCGGTTCTATGAGAGATGCAACGAGTAGCTGTCCCCAATGTAATACAAAGTTATTTCACATGTTGTTTCAGTTCCTAAAAGGTCTAGGGGCACTTTGATCACTTTCCCTCACACAAATCTGTCCATAACACTAAATTTCAGCCCCCAAAAGCATTGGATACATTACTATTCATCCTTTTCACTCCAAGAAAACCCTATCCCCCTCTAGAACACCAAGAACTCATCAAAATTTTCTTCAAGAAAATCAAGAAATTAAGGTCCCTAATTCAAGAACTTCAAAAATAATCTTGAAGAAAATCATTAGGAATTCAAAGTTCAAGCTTCTACATCAAATCCAAACTATGAAGGTATATGGGAGTTCATCCATGGGTCCACTTTCACCCATAGAGCCCAAAAATCCATTATTTAAGTTCAAAGTTATGATCTTTACATGTTAAAATGAATTATATCCATGAAACCTCCATGAATTTCGATTATGTATCATGTTTACAAATGCTTTTTATTGAAATTGCCTTGATATTCTTGAATGGTGATTTTCACATGATTAAATCCTTAACCTATGTTTTTAATATTGAGATTTATGTGATTTTCATGGTTTAATTACTCCAATATTTTATATCATGATCCTCATGTGTTTGATTTCAAGTTAAGAGTATTTGTGTTTTCAAGTGGAATGATCCAAAACATATTTTAAATGTTATCATCTTCATATTAAATCCCTAAGTTGTGATTGATTTGTCTAGCCATGATATTTTTGCATGCTTGCTTATTCCCATGCATAAGTTTAAGGTCTTTACATGTTTTGATGAAACTCCTACGTCCTATTCCAAGCGAATTTCATGTAAATCCCTTAATTCGTGATCTTAGTCATGTAATCATGCTATGCTCCCATGTTTAAGCCATTCTCATGTTCAAGTTCATGATCCCCAAGTGTTTGATGAAATTCCTTAATTATTGGGTTTTGAATATTGACTTCATATTATGTCACGAAGCTTTAGTATGTCCTATTTTTATTATTATTGAGTCCTAGGGGTTATGAATGTTCAAAACTAAGTTGTTTACCTAGTTTTCAGTATCTACGGAATGATTTCAGTTATACCATGAGTAATATTATTCAGTCAATAATATGGTTAGTTATGAGTTTAATTAAGCTTAGCTCAGTCTAGTTTCAGTTCCAGTATTAAATTATATGTTAATAATTACCTCAGAATTTGTATGCACTGTTATTTTTAGAATACCAAACCTGAAGTTATAAGTTATTAGTTATCAGTACATGTACCAGTTAGTAATTCATTTCAATTTAGTTGGGAGTAGGATTTAGCACTGAGTGAACCCAGGGTTGGGGGCATTACTGCCAGTTTAGGGTTTGACCCTTAGTAGCAATCCCTGAGTTACAGAACTACATAGCTAGTGTAGGTTGAGATAAGGGTTGATATATATATATATATATATATATATATATATATATATTTCATGAGTCTTTCTGCCAGATTAGGGTTGACACAGCCATTGTTAGTATCGGTGGCATAATACTAACACCTTTCCAACTGGGGTTATAGGTCGGACCCCGATTAGCTCAAATTAGGGCATGTTGATTAGATGATACCTCATACAGTTTCAGTTTTAGTATTCAGTTCAGAACTCAGTTTAGTTCTGCTTGACCATAGCATACGGTTATCAGTCATTCAGATATCAGATTTCAGTATTTTACTTTACAAACTATTTTAGAATCATATTATATGCCTAGTCATACATCCTCATATTTTACAATTTCGTGCATTTGTGTTCAACTATCTTGTGTTATTTCAGAGGCTGTGTTCATATATCAGCTACTCAATACGTATATGCTAGTTATCGCTTTTGCTTAGCTCTCACTTATTTCCTTACCTAGGCATCAGTTATTCAGTTAATCAGATCAGTTCAGTACATAGAATTTTGTTTTCAAACATTTACGTATTCATGTTTTACCATATCCCAATTTCAGTTCTACTTATATAATAACAGGAAAGTTTTAAGAAGTTAAGTGTAGTGATTCACTAACTTATCAGATCATGTTTTTTACTTATGTTTTGAGATATTTCAGCTTTCAGTCTATTTCATCCTCTTAGTGAATCTATTTACACCTAGTCATGTATGAAGATTACGTATAAAATCATCTTTACTTATTGCATTCACCCCTGCATACTCAATATATTCCAGAAGTACTACTCCATATATATGTCTATGTGCTACATTGTCTCATAATGTAGGTACCATTTATAGCCTACGCATTATGATCAGACAGTTACAGCTCTCAGTTAGCAGGTGATGAGCCCTTATAATTCAAAGTTTTGAGTCAGTCATAGTTTAAGTAGCATTTGCTTTTTTTTATTCAGTTATATTGATTCGAGATAGCTGGGGGTCATATCCCGGCTACCTATAGTCAATACTAGTAGAGGCTTCATAGAAAGTCAGTAGAGTTAATGTATTGAATTTTAGTTTTAGTTTTGTATAAAGCAGAGTTGTAATCATTTTAATAGTTGTTTTGAGGATGTTCAGCTAAATATTTATCTTCTATTTATTTCATTTCAAAATTATGTATTTATTTTAGTTGCTCATGAGTTGTGCCAGTATAAGGGTTAGCTTGGGATCACTTGTGATCCTAAGAACCGTGTAACGACTAAGGGGTAGTCTCAGGTCATTACAAACTTGGTATCAGAGCACAGAGTTCAAGTGCCCTAGGTTGTCTATGAACTCGTATCTAGTAGAGTCTTGCCGAATGGTACAGAGACATTCGTACTTTTCTACAAGAGGCTACAGGGCATTTTGGAAATTTTTCTCTTCTTTCATATCTCAGATCGTGCTATAGAAAAGTTCTCTAAGAAACTTATACAGATTCTCATCTTGCTCTATTCATGCCATCTCTACCTTATTTTTAAGGTAACCAAAATAGTCAAGCTTAAATTCCTACAGACAGAGTATTCTCAGATAATCCCCACAGATATTTATGGGATTGCACACAGGCTCAAAATATCCCATAGGTTCCCTTATGTTTTGAACTTTGAAAATATTCTTTCTTATTCATGAAAAATCTGCATTGAGATGAAGTTAGATATGCTTTTAGATCCCTTCTCAAAATCCTATGATAGCATATAATCTAGAGCTAGAATCATGAACCAGAAGTTTAACAATGTTTGAGTCTGGATAGTGTTATCTGGATTGAGCAGATTATGTATTCATGGGGCCAGTTGTACGAAAGGTGAATCAGTAGGCTTGAACAGTGTATGCAAGAATTTAAGTTTATTGATTTAAAATTAACTATGATGAGATGTGTATGATCTAGAGGTGTATCCGAGGTGATATGGGATTGTAGTATTTCTATGTTTTTAAAGTGTGGGTTCGTAGAGAGTATCCTTGAGTTTCTAAGTGTGAATAAAGCTAGTAATGCAGTATGTAACATTCTTACCAGCTAAGTTATGGGCTATATAAAGTTTCGAGTTATAAAAAAGGTCCACAGACTTAAGACGATAGCTTTAGTCTAAGGGAGAGATGATAGAACAAGTAACCAAGTCAGGCTCTCAGATTCTAGTAGTAGTGCTAGTGTGTGTAGAAGAGCAGTAAGGAGGGATGATTCCTAAACCTATTCTTATCTCAGTGAAAAGTTTTTCATTCATCATGATATTTACTCATGCCTTACATGCCAGCTCCATGGTCATAGTTCATGTTCATGCACATCATAGAGAATCATGTATGCTTCCAGTTCCTAGTATGAGGATCTCCAGTTCACTCAGCAGTATGAACTATGTTTCATGAAATCATGAACTCCAAACTCAGGTCATGCAGCTCATGACTCATATACTCATGTTTTATAGTATATTCAATTCCAGATACTCATGCAACACTCTTTAATGATCAACAAAATTTAGCTTATGTCATATATGTCCTCAGTTTAGCTCTCTTCGATGAATTTATGCTTTTGATACTCTATTCATCAGACCTCAGTTAAGTTTCAAGGTTATCCTTTCATGTTTCAGGTCATTATGTTCTATCCTTTCTGTGACCTCTTCTTACTATTAAGATAGTAATGATGAACAGTTATTTAGATGGGAGAAAGTAAGTGTTCCTTGTTTTCATGGTTCAGACTAGTATTATAGTGTTATGTGTGTACCTTGTAGTCTTGAGTTAGGCTTGAACATGGTGGGAGTATGTAGCTCAACTCAGACTTTGGCAGGAATAGTTATATGTACCCATGTAAGGATTATAAGTTGAGTGGTATTTAAGGGTTAAAGTATAGTTGAGTTTAATCTTTCAGCATAATTCAGTCCACATAGCTAGTAATTCAGTTTAGTAGTCAGAAAGGCAAGTTCCTATGGTTTTTCCATCTCCTAACCTAGTCTTACTATCAAAAGTCTCATGATATGCCCATTCCATAAGGTAAACTATTCACATCCATGCAAATTTTGAATTCAGCTCAATTTATGCATATGCATCAGTTTCAAATTAAAGAACTCCAGTCATGATTCATTCTGTAAGTGTCCCGTGCATCATCTCAGTCTTTTCTTAGTATTTCATACAAGTCAATATCATTTAGGGGATGAACAATACCAAGGGAAGATATATTGTAATACCCCGAGTATTCATGTCCTAAATCTTTTATCTTTTTTTTATGAAATAATATCCATCTTGAAGTAATGGTTACTCATCAGTTGATTCTCTTATTTTTATCTCAGCCTTATAATCATTCTCATGTCATTGCATGTATTCAAGAAATCAGTTTAGTTTATGATATTTAGATCATGTATCATGTTTCAGAATCAGTTGTGCAATCATGTTCCAAGTCATGCATGTTCATAATATGATCTCTGTTACCTTCGTACAGCACTCTCAGTCTAAACAGTCTCATTCAAGGATGAATCTTCCCAAGGAGGGGATAATGTAACACCCTATATTTTTGGGCTAGTCTTTGAACCGTCGTTCCCACGTATATAAGCTATAATCAAAATTATTTCCATGTAAATATAAGTTTCATGATCTTTATCCTCATGTTTGATGTGCTTTCAAGGTGGAAAATGTTCATAAGAATCACTTAGAACAAAGTTGAGCTTAGAGCCTTTGATTCGTCCAAAGTTTGGTATTTGATTCTATAAGAGTCTACTTTGAATGTGTATAAATTTTTATATACGTAGAATTTTGCATCTCAAGACTCACCAAATTTTAGATAATTGAATTATCTTTCCAACGATACCAATTTTGCCTTAATCCGATATTCAAGCAAAAAGTTACGGCATTTTTCATGAGAGATGGTAAGCCAACGCAATTGGGATGCAATCCGTCGGTTTGTTGACGCTATGAGCAACGCGATGTATTTTTGTACCCCATGCAATAGCCAACGCAATATAGAGCTATTTCACATGTTGTTTCAGTTCTTAAAGGGTCTAGGGGCACTTTGGTCACTTTCCCTTACCCAAATCCGTCCATAACACTAAATTTCAGCCTCTAAAATCAGTGGATACATTATTATTCATCCTTTTCTCTCCAAAAAAATCCTAGCCCCCTCAAGAACACCAAGAACTTCATGAAATTTTCTTCAAGACAATCAAGAAATTAAGGTCCCTAATTCAAGAACTTCACGAAGAATCTTGAAGAACATCATTAGAAATTCAATGTTCAAGCTTTTACATCAAATCCAAACTATGAAGGTATGTGGGAGTTCATCCATGGGTCCCCTTTCACCCACGGATCCCAAAAACCCATTATTTAAGATCAAAGTTATGATCTTTACATGTTAATATGAATTATATCCATGAAACCTCCATGAATTTTGATTATGTATCATGTTTACAAATGGTTTTTGTTGAAATTGCCTTGATATGCTCGAATGGTAATTTTCAGATGATTAAATCCTTAACCCATGCTTTTAATATTGTGATTTATATGATTTTTCATGGTTTAACTACTCCCATGTTTTACCTCATGATCCTCATGTGTATGATTTCAAGTTAAGAGTATTTATGTTTTCAAGTGGAATCAACCAATACATATTTTGAATGTTATGATCTTCATATTAAATGCCTAAGTTGTGAATAGATTTATGTAGCCATGATATTTTTGCATGCTTTCTCATTCCCCTGTATAAGTTTAGAGTCTTTACATGTTTTGATGAAACTCCCATGTCCTATTCCAAATAAATTTTATGTAAATCCCCTAATTCATGATCTTAGTCAGGTAATCATGCTATGCTCCCATGTTTAAGACATTCTCATATTCAAGTTCATGATCCCCAAGTGTTTGATGAAATTACAATGATTGGGTTTTGAATATTGACTACTTATTATATCCCGGGGCTTTAGTATGTCCTATTGTTATTGTTATCGAGTCCTAAGGGTCATGAATACCCGAAATTTAGCTGTTTACCTAGTTTTTAGTATCTACAAAATGATTTTAGTTATACCATGAGCAATATCATTTATCCTATAATATGGTTCGTTATGAGTCCAATTAAGCTTAGCTCAACCTAGTTTCAGTTCCAATATCAAATTATACATTAATAATTACCTCAGAATTTGTATGCACGATTATTTTTAAAATACCATGACCTGAGCTTATCAGTTATTAGTTATCAGTGCATGCAACAGTTAGTAATTTGTGTCGTTCAGTTGGCCCTTAGTAGCAATCCCTGAGTTATAGAACTACGTAGTAAGTATAGGTTGAGATGTCTTCCTGCCAGATTAGGGTTGACATATACATATATCTCATGAGTCTTTCTACCAGATTAGGGTTGACACAGCCATTGCTAGTACCTAGGGCACGGTACTAACAACCTTCCATCTAGGGTTATAGGTCTGACCCTGATTAGCTTAGATTAGAGCATGTTAGTTAGAGGATAACTTCCACAATTTTATTTTCAGTATTTAGTTCAAAACTCAGTTTAGTTCTGCTTGACCATAGCATATGTTTAGCAGTTATTCAAATATCAGATTTCAGTATTTTTGTTTACAGATTATTTCAGAATCATATTATATGTTTGGTCATGTATCCTCAGATTTTATCGTTTCATGCAATTTTGCTCATCTATCTAATATTGTTTTGTAGTCTGTGTTCATATATCAGTTACTCAGTACGTATACACTAGTTATCCCTTTTTCTTAGCTCTCACTCATTCCCTTACCCAGGCATAGTTATTCGGTTAATTAGGTCAGTTCAGTACATATAAGTTTGTTTTCAAACGTTTACTTATTCATGTTTTACCGTATCCCAGTTTTGGTTCTATTTATATTATAATAGGAGAGTTTTAAGAAACTAAGTGTAGTGATTCACCAGGTTATCAGATCATGTGTGTTACTCATTTTTTAAGATATTTCACCTTTCAATGTATTTTAGTCTCTTGGTGAAACTACTTACACCTAGTCATGTATGTTTTAAGATTACGTATGAAATCAGTTTTACTTATTGAATTCACCCCTGCATACCCAGTACATTCCAGAAATACTGATCCATATATATGTTTATGTGCTACATTGTCTTATATATAGGTACCAGTTATATCCTACGTATCATGATCAGACAGTTACAGCTCCCAGTCAGCAGATAATGAGCCCTTTTGATTCAAGGGTTTGAGTCAGTCATAGTTTAAGTAGAAATTTGGTTTTTTTTATTCAATACTAGTAGAGGCTTCATAGACAGACAGTAGAGTTAATGTATTGGATTTTAGTTTTGGTTTTGTATAAAGAGTTGTAATTATTTTAATAGTTTGTTTTGAGGATGTTCAGCTAAAGATTTATCTTCCCTTTATTTCATTTTGAACTTATGTATTTATTTTAGTTTCTCATGAGCTATGCCAGTATAAGGGTTAGCTTGGGATCACTTGTGGTTCTAAGCACCATGTGACGACTAGGGGGTAGTCTCGGGTCGTTAAACCATCAATGGTTCTTTATTTGTCCTACTTATAGACAGATATTTATTTTTCCCATTTGATCAATCGATCTTAATGTGTCCTACTGACAGATAGGCATTTATTTTTCCCATTTGATTGATGGATCTTTAATTATCGTACCAATGGATGAGCATTTATTTTGTCAATCTATATCCTATCAATATACTTATAATCATCCTATTGATAGATGATTATTTATTTTTTCCATTTGATCGATGGATCATTATTCGTCCTACTAATGGATGGGCATCTATTTTTCCAATCTATAGCCTATTATTGGATCTTTATTCATCCTACTGATGGAAGGTTTAGCTGATTTGATCAACGGATCTTTATTCATCCTGTGGAAGGACTAATATTTATTTTATGGTTTCCCCTATGTCACATTTTATGTGAAGGATTTACCCGAATGCATGTTTATACCCAATATCGTGCTAAGATAGTGGAGTCCGGCCTTGAGGGTATTTTGCATTTATATCTGTTAGTCACTCAAAGACAGTGAAGTCTGATGTCAAGTATATATGGGGTCATACACCTCGTTGTGGTTGGATTATGAAATTATCCACTTTGTTATAGTTGGACAATACTATCACAACCCGAGGCTGTCGCCTAGTTGCGACAACGGTGCTTATGATCACAAGTGACCACAAGCTAACCCATGAGCTGATGTTGGGCGTATTTATACGTCTAAGCACCATGACTTGCCCATGTTTTAGCTAAGTTTTGAGGATAAAATACATAATTCTTGCACTTTTAGTATATTTTCAATTAAGTGAGATGACCTATGTGATTAGCATGCTTTTCAGGTACTAATGAGGAAGATTTCAGCACTTTGGGGACCTGTGGACAACAAAGGAAAACTTCACATAAAAGGGAAGGCGGCTTTTGGACTGAATGTGATGCATGGGAACTTTTTCCCGGGCAAACTCAGTATTTTTAAATAGTTAAGGATGCAGTAGCAATTTATTAGAGGAGGATGTTATTAAAAGCATTATTGCTGAATTTTTAGGTATTATTGAATTTTCGGATTCTGATTATTTTTGAACAGCAGAAAACGGCTTATCTTGAGCAACGGAGATAGAGGAACACGTTTCTCTCTTATTGTCGCTAGTCATCTCCATCGTCGAGATTGTTCTAAGTTTTGGTATGATGATTATGTCTATTTTGATTTCTGTTGTATTCATGAGTATCTAAGCTCATTTGTTAGGGTTATGGAAACCTTGTAGTATACTCTCTATTGATATGGGTTTGTGAATTTATGATGTGCAATCCACTTATATCATTACTCTCTTCATTTTAATTAAATTCTCGTGGTTGCAAACATAGGGAATGCGCCATTATAGCAATAACTTGTTTGATAGAAAAGTTACTGTTTGGAAAAGAGAGTGTAATAGGGTTTGAAACCTCTATTTTGCATGTTAATGCCCTAGAAGGATTAACTTCTTGGAGAGTTCAGACAATTTGTTGTACACTTTCTGTTCGAAAGAAATAAAGTGAATAAATCCTTGATGGTTGAAAAACACTTGGATTTAGAATTAGAATACGTCTCTCTATAAGTGCATGCATGTATAAACTCTGCATTACTCATAGTTAATAGAGAAGTAGAAACTACAAGGTGGACATAACCCTAACTTGTCATTCTCTGTGATCAAATATAACTACACATATCATCTCATCGTTACACTGATAATATTATTGTGCATTTAAACCAAAAACCCCCTTATCTTGGAACCTTCGATCAACAGTCTAATAATAATCGCAATACTTAGTGACCATAGTATTCCCTGTGGGATTCGACACCCAACCCAGTTGGGTTCTATATTTGACAGCGACCGCTTACACTTTCTAACGAGAGTTATAATTTGGGCGTATTATGAGTCGGTACCTGTTGTAAGGACTGAACAAAATAATGACAATAGACATGTATGGAAAATAACTGATAAGGCCATAAGGTTTAGATACATAAAATACAATTGAATCTGCAAGTCTGAAAACATTTGTCAAGACTAATAAAGCTAATAAAAACTAACTAACTGTCTGAATATCGGAAAAGCCTCTAACAGACTGACTATGGAGTTGATGGGACAAGTCCCTAACTAACTCTGACTGACTAAATAATACTGAACTACTAAATAACTGAAATAAACCATCATTTTCTCAAAAGATAAGGAATCACCACTGTTGTTGCTGAGTAATATTAGGATGTCTAACTGCGGTTGGGGAACTGAGCGTCTGGAGTTATGATATAAGATATCATAGCACGAAGAAAATGTGTGATCAGTACTTTGAATGTACTGATATATGAGATGAGGTTAGGCTGAAATGCAAGGGTTAACTGTGCATGAAATAATGACTAGCTGAATAGCTTGAGCTAACTTAGTATGCATGCATGAAAGCTAAAATACTGAGAATGCAAGACCAAGCATATAATATTTTTGAAATAATCTGTAAACTAAATTACTGAATTTGATAACCGAGTAGCTGAGAGTCTGTATGCTTTGGTCAAACAAACTAAACTGAAACTATACTGAATATTGTACTGAGACTGTGGGATCTAGCTATAACTGACATACCCCAAATTTATTGTTGGGGTCCAACCTGTAACCCCAGTTGGAAGGGTGTCAGTACCGTGCCACGGGTACTAACACTGGTTATGTGGATCCACTAATCTGATATCTTGAAGGACTTGGGTTTCATGCCTAATTGACGGGGGACCCCTCAAAGTCTATGGTGGCTCTGTATGTTTGGAACTTAGGGACTGCTACTAATGTCTCATGCCTAACTGACGGGGTAGACAAGTGTCTCATGCCTAACTGACGGTGGAGACGTCATCCCTACGTTCACTTTCTGCTAAGTTTTACTCCTAACTAAAAGACACTGATTCTGAACTAAACTAACTCAACTGAACAAACAGCTGATCATAATAACTACCCGAATAATAATGCTCATGGTATATCTAATATCATTCTAAAGATACTGAAATTATGTAAACAGCTAAGTATCAGGTGTTCATAACCCTCCAGAACTGAATAGAAATAGCAATACGGACACATAAAAGCTTTGAAACCATAGTAGGGTATCGTTATTCATAATCAAACACTTAGGAATTTCATCAAACACATGAGAGTCATGAACTTAAGCATGGGAATGGGTAATCATGTGATAATAACATAATTATGATATTAAAACTATGATTTAGGGATTTAACATTAAAATTTTATCATTTAAATGTGTAAAAGCTCATTCCCTCAAAACACTTTTAAACACAATACATAAATCAAAATTCATAAGAGCTTCATGGAAATAATTCAACATAAACATGTAAAATTCATTATTTAAAACATAAAAGGGGATTCTTGGACTCCATGAGTGAAAAGGGCCCATGGATGAACATCACACATACCTAAACCTTAAATCTTGAAAGAGAAACACAAATCTTTAAGCTTCCGTGAAAGTTCTTGGATTTGGGAACTTGATTTATTGGTTTTCTTAGAGGGAAGGTAATTGAGTTTAATGAACTTAGGAGATGGTTAGGGTTTGCTTCTAAGAGGAAATTGGAGAATACAGGCAAATAATGCCCTAACTGAAGCTTTAATTCGTATTTTTATGAATTGGGTCGATAGGAAAAGACGTAACTACCCCTCAGTAAATTAAATTTTCAACTGGAATGCATATTGGAAGGCCACCACAATGCGATATAGGGATCATTGCTATACCCACCGCGACGCGCCACTAATACGGTGAGGTTCTAGAATCAAAATCCAAACACGACCCAATCCTCATTTAAAAAATCCAAAACTTCCCTGAGACATGCTCCTTACACCCCTGAACATGAATTAACTCAAAACGAACATCTCGGGGTTGAAAAGACTCGCTTAAAATTCTTCGAAGTTAAGAGGCCAAAAATAAGACTAAGTCCCCAACACTTAGTGAAATTTTCAGGCTTTAAGCCTCCTATGCAGCTTAGAGCTAAACTAAGCTAAGTATAATACAGGGTATTACAAATAAGATCTTAGGAATGCCTCCAATTGCAAGGGAAAATTTACCCAAAATATCAACGGTACCTGAGAGGGCCACCCAATTTAAAAACATTCAATCAAACGGGCCATCATATCCAATAACTAAGAGAATTGTGTCTATAGTTATGAAAAATATTATCTTCTAAAAAGCTTAGACCAAAAAGGATGTCACTAATGGTCAAAAAAAAACCTCACGTAGAGACCTGGTAAGAACAATTTATCTATTCGTGAATTATATTTGTCACTAACAATTTTATTTGAGATGTTGCTGAGAAAATCCAAGAGGATGAAAAATCTCAAACCAAAAGCACATGTGAGGACTACTCCAAAAAAGACGTATGCACAATGTGAAACTTTTTCTTAGCAGTAAACTGAAACATAGTTCGAAGAGGAATATCAAACTCTTTGGATGCGAGCTGAAGGAAGATTCCACTGTCATCAAGCCATTCCCCTATCAAAGGCTTGTGGGTGTTTTGGGATATTTTCAATTTTAGTTTTACCTTCAGGGTTATTTTATACTCACACCAGAGGTAGTTTTTCCATTTCATCACATTCGGGTGACAATACACCTTGAGCTATGGAAATTATGTCAATGTATATCTTAGTTCTGAGTGCAAAGCACATCGTATTTATAACTGATACAATTACAAGCCTTTTTTTCATAGTGCAATTTATTTGTCACTCATCCGAGCCAAAGATTTTCTAAAATAAAATACTATCTTTTGTACTGGTAGGGTTAAACTATAAGCAGTTTAACTCCCTAAAATTGGAATATGTAGGTTGGGATCTTTATTGAGAACTTAACTGCATTCTAAACTCCCCCCCCCCCTCAATTTCTCTTATTTCCTAGCTTTTCGATCTCTTTAAAATTTAATACCAAAATAGTTTTTGAATTTTGTGAAATTCCTAGTTAAAAATCAAGCATCATGAACTATAAGTTGTCTGAATTCGTATGTAAGCTAATATATTTAGGAAATTTGATTTCATGGTTTAGCCAAAGTTTTTGAAATTCATAAGAACTAACCGCTTTTAAGATATGAATTTATAATCTGACTAAATTAGGGATGTCAAACTCTATTTGCCCAGGTTATTTGCATCCACCCAACCTAAAGAGAGGGATCAATTATTGACACCTAATTTTTTCACTCTACAACTTATTTTAATTTTGAGTTTTTTTATTTTAAATAAAATTGAATAATTGCTTTATCAGAATAAAGAATGTTTTTATGATAATTTTTAGGTTAAAGTAACATTTATGTATTCCTATATTTAAATATATGGGATCATATGGTTTTATTATTTAAATAAAATTAATTTTATCAAAAACTGGCTTTTGATCGAAAGCCACCTTTAGAAAATTAAGTAAATCGAGGCCAGTTTAGTTTAAATGTATTGTGTCTTAAAATAAATTATTTAAAAGGTAATTATTTCAATTTTTCAAAACAAGAAGCACATAATTAAATTAGATGTCAATTTATTTCAATTTTTTTATCAAATTAAGTCAATTTCTAAGTGTGGTTATGTTTGATAAATTTATTTAAACACATTTTCAATGCAGTCGACCATAATTAAATTTGATTTGGCTAATTGTAGCATGAATTTGGTTATGTCCTAAACGAGTGTGCCTATTTCCTAAACATCCCTTCTACCCACTCCTTAAAATCATTAGTCGCCCAAGCCATTTCCCTCTAGCCCGCTCCAACCCAAACCCATCACCCATTTATTCCCTCTTCTTCCATCAACAATAACGTACGCAACCTGTAACACCCTCAACCACATGAATCCTACTTCCCAAGTCCCTTTTTTGCCTCAAAACTCTCAGATTCCATCATATTTCACCTCCATTTCTCATTGTACAAAGGAATCATGTGATTATCATATAAATTTTTATACGAACTAAAACTCAAAAGTTTCTAGAACCTACCCGGATAGAATTACAAAAGGACTAAGTCCTTGTACCAATTCGTACAAAATGAGTTGGCAAACTTTATCCCTATCTTGAATTTGAATTTCCTCAAGTAAAATTCTAGAAAAAATTCTAAAAGTATCTCATCTCACATTTCTCAAATTGTAAAATTTTATTTCAAAGTTTTGTTAAATATCTCACTTTTTTTCTAAATAGTGGTCAAGCATTGGTGCCTTAGAGTTTGAAAAGTAAAAAAAAATCTGATTAAAGTAGAAGGTTTTGCTAAGTTCGAAGTTTCTAAGCTAGAATCGTTGTAAGACTCCATTGAGCATTGGATCCTGGCTAAGAAGTATGTGGGTTTTCTGATGGTAGAAATTAACTCCGAGAAAGTTTGTAACTTCGGAATTGCTACTTAAAAACAGGTGAATGTTCTTTCCTTTATATTTTTTTAGTTTATTGCTTGAGTTGTGTTACAGTATTTATTGTGTGCTTCCTTTTCAGTAGTATTGGTGTTGTTATTTTTTAAATTTTGATTATAATTCGGTTGTAGTAGTATGTTGTAATAATAGCCTTAAATGTTGAATCTCATACCAATTGTGAGAATGAGACTAATTTTGTTTGTTTTTTATGATGGTTGATTTGAAATTTCTTTGAATAATATGTTAGGTTTCTCTTCTTAAATGTTTAATTTTCATTTATGAATTGATTCAAGATGTCTAAAACTTCAAAATTTCCTTCTTTTTTAAAAGAGTATTATTTAGAGTTTGTTCATGTTATTTTGTACTAGTCGTGTTTGATTTATCCCTAGATATAAATTTTGTTCATGTCTGTTTTAAATTTATCATTATATGTGTTTATTTTTCTCTTATTAGCATTATGCAGGATTTTCAATCAAGTGCTTTCCAGGTCTAATATTTGGCTTTCTTTTTGCCTAATTTTTCTTAAAAAATGCAGTTTCAAAGTTCACTCTTTATTCTTGTTAGTAGTGTGATTGTTTGTTGTCTTCTTTGATTTATGTGTTGAAAATGTGTAGCTCATCATATCTTTGATTCTTAATATCAATTGAAACTTGAACTTAGTGATGGTGCGAATGTGGTCAGTCTCTTCATGAATTCTTAACTCATGATTCTATACTACTTGTCATGGAGACAGATAAGATTGGCCTAAGGTCGGTAGTTTGATTCTAATGGCTATCATTTTTTTCTTTGGACCTGTTATGCTTAATCTTCTTCTTTTTTTCTTTTCTGGGTGTATTTTATTGAACTATGACCAAGTGTAGTGAAGAGAACACAAAATTTATATCCTTAAATTGTTCAAAACTTAAAAATAACTACATTCTTAGTGCGAGTTCAAGCAGAGCTTTTGGTTATCTATTTAAATAAATGGTGTTGCTTTAGTAACCCCTTAGTTTTACTTTGTGCGGCATGAGTTATTCAAGTTTTCTCACTTCTTCTTTAGAAATTCTAAATTGTTTTCATTTAAAGACTGTAGTAGCGGTTTCAAATACTTTTTTAGACTTATCCGAATTAAGGATTCGTTAACGAGTACTTTTGATTTTCAATTCGTTAAAAAGAGAATGAACTAGTAAAGTTTTGATTTTAAAATTGTATACTTTTTAAAGGTGGTCTAAGTTTTGTTAATCACTGATTTTTGAGTTAAAATTTGTTCATATATTTTTGATGTATGTGTGTTATTTTCATTAATTGGACTCCAATTCTTATTTTTTTTCTTTACATGTGAAACTTTTTTGGAGTCTAATTGGACTCTGTTTCCTTTGCATTTCCTTAATGGACTAATGAAACTCATTACTTCTTGAGTCCAAACCCTCTCCAAGTTCAAAAGATAGTTTCGTGGAACATGCTATAGTATACATAGTATACAAGTCTTTGGAAAGATAAATGGGCCAACGCTCAAAAATTAAAGTGGCTGGTTGATATTTTTGACTTAGAAGAGTTTAAGAGGGTAACCTACATAAATGACCCTGATAGTGGGTGACTTTTTTTTTTCGTCTCTCGTAACAAAAGTACTTTAAAATAGTCTTCCTTCTTTTTTATGTATGGAACAAATACATATTTCCTCTTCAATATTTCAAATATTTTCAAACAACTCTCCATGTTCATTTATCCTTCAACTTCTATTTTTTTTCTCTTTTTTATTTTGCTTTTATTTTTTAGTTTTGATTTTCTCTCTTTTTATAAAATTTTCTCAACCTTTACTTTCTTCTTTTTCTCCTCTCAATTTTTATTTGTTTCTCTTTTTTATTTTTTATTTTTTACTATTTTTAAAATTTTTTCCTCAGTCTTTATTTTTTTATCTTTTTTCTTCACTTTTTTAATTTTTTCTTAGTCATTCTTTTTTCTTCTCTCAACTTTTTTTTTCTCTTTTTCATGTTCTTTGATTTTTATTATTTTTATTATTTTTATTTAAAATTTTATCAACCTTTATTTTTTCTTTTCTCGTGACCTATTTTTCCTTTTCTTTTCTTTGTTTCCTTTTAAACAACAAGTTACGTCCCATGGACAAGGATTGACACTATCACATTGTGTCTTGATTTATGAGATATTTATTAGTCTTGTCTTAGAGGCGAGACTTAACCCAAGGACTTTTCAAACAACATGTTACATCTCATGGGCAAGAGTTGACACTACCATATTATGTTTTGACTTATGAGATGCTCTATAACTCTTGCTTAGAGACAAGACTTAGTCCAATGACTTTCAAACAATATATTATGCCTCATGGGCAAGAGTTGTCACTATCGCATTGTGTCTTGATTTATGAAATGCTCTATAATTCATGGCAATACTTAGACCAAGGACTTTCAAACAATAAGTTATGCTTCATGGGTAAGAGTCAACACTACAACATTGTATTTTGGTTTATGAAATGTTCTATAACTCTTAACTTAGAGGCAAGACCTAGCCCAAGGACTTTCAAACAACAAGTTACATCCCATGGGCAAGAGTTGATACTATCACGTCGAATATTGATTTATGAAATGCTCTATAAATCTTGTATTATATGCAAGACATAGCCCAAATACTTTCAAACAACAAGTTACGTCCCATGGGTAACAGTTGACACTGACACATTATGTCTTGATTTATGAGATGCTCTATAACTCTTGTCTTAGAGCCAAGACTTCAACCAAGGACCTTTAAACAACAAGTTACATCCCATGTGTAAGAGTTGCTACTACCACATTGTATCTTGATTTATGAGGTGTTTTATAAATCAAGAACTTTCAAACAACATATTATGCCCCATAGATAAGAGTTGACACTACCACATAGTATTTTGATTTACGATATGTTCTATAAGTCTAGCCTTAGAGGAACTTAGTCCAAGGTCTTTTAAACAACAAGTTATATTCTATGGCCAAAATATGACAATACCACATTATATTTTTGATTTATGAGATGTTCTATAACTCTTGCCTTAGAGGAAAGACTTAGCCCACACGTTATTTTTTTATAGACAATAGTTGACAATACCACATTATGTTTTTGCTTTATGAGATGCTTCTTAATTTTTCCTCTAAGACAAGATTTTGCCCAAGAACCTCCCAGAAAAATAAGTTACGCTCAATGGACAAGTGCTGACACTACTACATTGTGTCTTGATTTATGATTCTATAACTCTTGTCTTAGAGGCAAGGCTTAACTCATAGATTTTCAAACAACAAGTTATGCCCCATGAACAAAACTTGACACTACCACATTATGTCTTGATTTATGAGATGTTCTATAACTTTTGCCTTAGAGGCAAGACTTATCCCAAAGGACTTCAAAATAACAAATCATGTCCTTAAATTCACTTTGATGTCAAATAAAGAAGATCCCTTTGTGGATTATCCAACTTTCTATTTATTATCAAAATATAATAGAAGTTGAGAAAAAAGAAAAAAAATAGAGAAAATAAAACAAAAGATTGAGAAAAGGAGAAAAAAAATAAGGTTAAGAAAAAAGAAAAAATAATGAATAGAAAATAAAAATAAATAAAGATTGAGAAAAACTAAAATGAGAAGAATAAAACAATCACAAAGTTTGAGAAAAATGAAAAAATAAAAAAGCATGAGAAATGATAAAAAAAAAAAGGAAAGAAAAATTAAGGCCAAGAAAAATGAATTTTTTGTTTTAAAAAAAGAGAAATGAAGAAATAAATAATATTTAAGAAAAAATAAAATAAAATAAAAATTGAGATAAATGAATTAAAACAAGAAAAAAGGAAGGAAAAATAAAAATAATAATAAATAAAAAAGTGAAAAAAAATAGAAGTAGAGAGACAAATGAGCATAAAAAATTTCAATATATTTGAGTTGTAGAGGGGCAAAAATGTACTTGTTCTATTCATAAAAAAAAAAAGGAAGGCTAGTCTTTAAAGACTTTTCTTATGAAAGATAAAAAATCAAGGGAAAAGGACACAAATGGTCACTCAGACGAAATTAATACCACGAAAATGGTTATAGAATTCAAATTCTATTTTTTAGCCATATTAATTTGCTGGCTTGTTCTATACAGTTTCTATACATATTTTATACAGTATCTATACATATCTTATACATATAAATACTCTATACGAAAATTATATAGTTTTGATACACAATTTATATAATAATTGTACAATTTTTTTACACACTTTATATAAAAATTATATAATTTTGATAAGATTTCTCTCTCTCTCTCTCACTATATATATATATATATATATATATATATATTTCATACATACACATATTTGATAGGACTCTACAATTTTTATACATATATCTTATATAGATAGATATTCTATATAACAATTATATCTTTTTTATACAATTGTATTTATTTATTATTTTTAATCAACCAAAAAAACAGCAGAATATTTTTCAGTTAAAAAAATTGTAGCAAAAAAAACTGAAATATTTTTAGGAAAGGACCGAGTGACCCAAGTTGGAAACCGTATCAATATTGTATGTGGATTGTATCAATATGGTATATAAACTGTATCTGAATTACATTGACCAAAATGATCCAAATTAGAAATGGCTATAATGTGGAAATAATATACCCGACTGGCTATTTTTTGACAAAATGTCAAATTTGGACCATTTATTTTAAAAATATCATGTAGTGTCTTTTTCCAAACATCAAAACCCCCTACTATGAGGGGTCATTTCGTGTAATTTTTTAAGTTCAAGAGGCAGCAACTATGGGCCTTAAAATTTCAAAACTAGTCTAGGACAGTGGGCTAGGCCCAATAGATAGGACAGAAACGGGAAGTACAAATGCTCCAAGAATTGGACCATGTTAGGGGTTTGGGCTTGGAGTTGCCAAATCCAACTTCTTTCCTTGACTCTTTATTCATTTTTTTAAAATTGCATACATGGCAATATTGTTTTGTGCCAACTCTTTTAACTTGGCGGTTTTCCTTCAGCGTTCCTATAGTTATGTGCAAATTCATTTTTGTTTCAATTTAAAACCTTTTTTCCAATCAATCCTTGGTTATGAGCTATCTCTTATATTGTCTTAAGTATGTCTTGAAATTTAACTAACATTTTTGAAAATTGAACCAACTCTTTTTTTCAAATTAGTTCTGCTCTACTTCCAATTGTAATATTTTATACAAAACAAAGGAAATTGCATTTTGTCAAGTTAATCAAACAAAATTAGTTTCAAATAGATTGGATAACCGCAAGTTAGTGAATACCCCAAATATCTTAAAAATATTTTCGGGGTACTAGTTTGAACCCTTAACTGAATCTCTTAAACTTTGAGAATTTTTCTATTTTAAATCTTTGAACTTTTCTTAATTTTTCTTTATAAAATTAAGTGGTGATTCTGTTTTTGATAAAATTTGAAAAATTCTTTAAGATTTGAAAATTTTATCAAGTCAAAATTATTTTCATGCAAAACATAGCTATCAAATTCTAATTCACTTTCCGAAATAAAACTAAGATATTTATATAATATGTTAATATTTGCAACCATCAATTAATTAATAAAATAAAATAATAGGTTGATACCTTAATACTCAAAAAAACATACAACACACGTAAAATTTGTGAACCGTTAACCACCATTAGGTTCACTACTTCAGTAAAAAAAAAAAATTATCCACTTACAGTGTGAAAAAAATAATAGCAAGAATTAATTAGAGTCACAAAACTTACTTTTAATTTAAGCTGGAAAGAGTAACTTAGTGTTTTTCGTTCTTTAAACTTTGAAACTAAAAGAGAAAATATCAAAATTGAAAACTACTCAATTCTGATAACTTTCTACTATAGAACTCTATCAAAAAATATCTATAATGACCCACAAATTTAAAATTCTAAAAATAATCAAACTGCTCGCCAACACAGTTCGCAGATTGTAAATTGATTCGTGGTTTGTGATGTTTCTTTAAGTCCTCCGTAAAATTTGTCTAGAATTTCTGGACAGCTACAATATTTTTATTTTTATTTGTAGACCATAAATATTCTATAATCCATCAGTTTTTCTATAGATATTCCTTCCAACTCAGTTTTCTCTAGATGTACGGATTGTGAATATGACATACATTTGTACTTTCCACCGTTGGTTATTTTCTAAAAATCTAATAAGTACATCTCTATGTTATTTTCCACAATTGGATTAAAGATTCATACCTTCATTACAGGGGTCGTGGATTTCCTTTTTCAGACAGCTTCTCAGCTTTTCTCTTTTTTTGTCATTTTGAAATTTAAATACCTGCAAACCAATATTTTAACATTTAAAATACAAAGAAACATGCAAAAAGAATATCAATGTTATGAAATATAAATAAAAAAATAAGAAGAATAGAGAGTAATTCTTATTTCTTTTGGGGATTCTCTTAACGGATTGAATTACAATGAAGGAAAACCTCTTTATTTATAGCGAAAAATCAACCTTAGGGTTTATTACTTTTCCATAAATAGACATTCACTATATATATGGTAACGTAGACATTTACTATATATGGTAACATATTTATAGCACTCCCCCTTGAATATTTAATTGATAAATAATGTGCCTCGTTAAAACATTACTAGAGAAAACTAAGTGGGAAAAAACTTTAGTGAAGAAAAAAGAGTACACATCTCTAACAATATGCATATAGGTTGCCTCATTAAAAACTTTACAAGGAAAATCCAGTGAGATAAAACCTCATAAGGGAGAAAGAGTACAACGCGTATTAACTCTCTCTAATGAGAACATCCTTGAACCTTTGCATCCCGATCTTGTGCATCATTTCTTGAAAGTTGCAATTGGAGGAGACTTGGTGAATAAATCGGTCATATTGTCACTTGAACGAATCTTTTGCACGTTAATATCACCATTCTTTTGGAGCTCATGTATATAGAAAAGTTTTGATGAAGTGTGCTCCGTTCTAAGTATTTTTATGAATCCCTCCTTAAGTTGTGCTATGCATGTTGCATTATCTCCATATAAAATTATGGATACACTGTCACATTTTAAACTACATTTTTCTCGAATGAGATGTATTATGGACCTTAACTTTCTCGAATGAGATGTATCATGGACCTTAACCATACAAATTCCCGGCTTGCTTCATGAGTAACTATTATCTCAGCATGGTTTGATGAAGTAGCTAGATAGACTGCTTTGTATATCTCCAAGATATGACAGTATCCGCACATGTGAACACATTGTATGTTTGAAATCGAGATTTACGTGGGTTAAATAAGTATCCAGCATTAGCATAATCAATAAGATCGAGACTACAAACTTTAAAATAAAATAAGATCATGTTGATCGCATTTCGATGTCCTTAATAAGAGTAGAATTATACCTTGCCAACAAATTAACTGAAAAAAGATTATATCAGACCTTGTAATATTTGCAAGATATATGAGTGAACAAAATGCACTAAGATATGGTACTTCATAACCAATCCAAATTGGTATATTTCTCATTTTAGCAAATAATCTATTGCTTTTGAAAACTCTCTAAGAGTTTCAATAATTTTCAAGCTATAAACTTATGTAATTTAAGAATTACAAATAAGTTTCCCAGAAACTTTTATATGCTTCAAACATTTTGAATCCTTAAAAAAAATTTCATATAAATTTTATCAACTGACAATATTCAATATTTCATATGAGACATCTTCAAGTGTCTGGACTGCAAATCAAATAAATTTTATACTTACCAAGATGTATCCTTTTTCATCACTTGATAAATATTTCTACATCAGCATGCTTAAATAAATGTAGAATACAGATCCTCGTGATCTTTCACAATATTATGTCAATATTGTATCAAAGATATTGATGGTCTATTATTTCATATCACAATGTGACATAATATTTTGAGATCTCATCACTTCATTATTTTCAGATACCTGAACCTCTTATAAGGTTTCATAAAGTGTTATGTCATAGGCTCTTCAAGAGCACATTGCCTTTTTATTATAATTTTTTGCTCCTTATTCTCTTCAAGAATTATTTTATTTGAAATCAATTGGTCTATCATGCTTCACGCGTGCATTGACTTCGTCCTTTAGGGACACAAAATAGGAGTACTTGCAGCTTAAATATTATATGCTTTCGACATTTGACTTGAATTATCTTTTGAATGAGGATCTGATGATAATTCCTAACATATTTTATTGCTGATTATAATCTCCCCCTCATGTTAGAAAAATTAACATACATCCTCCATCTTCTTTGAGGAATTCATCTTTGTGCATCATGGTATATTTATTAATTGTATACCACACATCAAAATTATTAGATGCACAATATGTGGTTCCTAACTTAGAACCAACTTTGAGGGAGAATTAATCATAATTTATTGGTTTGATGCGTAGAAGTACTTTTGTATGTAATATTTCATATTTTAAACCAATACATGAAGTTTTGTTCTCGTTAGCAATGATTCAGCTATTTATCAAAGGCATTCAATGTCAAACCATCATTTTCAAGATGAATTGTCTTGATTACACAATCTGAAAATTATGCTCTTAACTCAATTTTATTGAGCAATCAACTTTATGAATGTCAAACTGCAGGCAGAAAATAAATATACATGTGATTATCTCATTGATGCATCTTTTCAACATCACATGATAGGTGAACGGACCCTTATTCACCTTTTATACTTTTCAGATTTTAAGGAACCAATCCCAATATCAGTTGGTCCAACCAACTTATCATGAGAATAAGCGACATAAATATTTTTTGAAGAATTTGTTAGTTCTTTAATACATGTCTAATACTCAATATGCATATATTCTAGATGTCACAATCGTTCGTATCAACTTATGAACTCATTTATAGTAGTAAACACAGGTTTACCACGATATATATTTTTTTCTTTAGTAAATTTTATATTTGTTCTTACATGAATAAATTTCAGATTTACTACTTTAGAAGTAGATTTCAAAATAACTCTTCACAGTTATTCTGCCTCTTTCGGAGGTGAGTTGTGATACCATCACAATCAAGTGCACATTTGTATTAATAGGCTTCTCATTCCCAGGAATAAAATATAATCGTGCCTTAAGCCTAGTAAATTTTGATAGCTTATAACTTCTTTCATGATATTGCTACTTCAGGAGTAAATCAAGGCATACATATAATGTCGAAATTTTTTCTCAAACATATCTTATAATCATAATAAGCATGTGCAATTGCTTTTGATTATTATAATTTTGTCCCTTCACGTTCATATTCATACATATGATAACTTGTCATCTTTCAGACATATTGTGCACCGCTACCACATTAACTTTAAGGAATAGAGCATATTTAATAGGACAAGTTTCATGATTTTAAACCAAATATATATTATTTTGCCTTAGCCATCATAATATCATCAATATGGTGCACTGAGTTTCAAATTCAATGTCTTATCCATATAAAAACGTCTTAGACATAAATCGATGAGGTTTAAACCCAACATCTTATCATAATAGAGCATCAAGACTTTAATCCGATGTCTTATTCTTTTGATGCGATAGAACTTGAATCCACCATTTTACTCATACTAATGACATAATAAGTTAAATAAAATGAAACTCTTGCTTAACACGTCACTAGACCATGCATTAAGCTACATCACCAATGTCACCTGCAGATAAGAAAGCACCAACACAATACACGCACCACACATAAGAATTTATTATTTTAGATATATGAATATGGGTGAACTTGCTCACTGGCTACAACAACGTTAAATCCTTGATTTATATCCTCCACCTAATTGCAAATACAAATTAAGATTATGGAGACTCATGCAAGTTGGCGTCAATGTAATAACTTTTCTAATAATAGCTTTCCTCAATAATCAAACCCTCTACTATATGATGACACACCAATATAACCTATGATGGATAAAGTAGCACATAACCTCTTACAGTTAATGAACACATAAAATCAAAATTAATATTACAGTAGTTTACTTACATATTAGATCATGTAAAGTGTATATCCCAATAATACTTTACTTGATGAACTAAAAATAATAATCGAAAATTTAATGATAGTGACAGAAACATAAAAGTATAAGAATCGACAATGTAAGCATGCCAACCAATGAATGATAAAGATGATACCATGAAGTATATCGGCCATACTCGATAACCTTAAAACACGAATAAAAATTTAAAGAATATTACCCACTTCTTCTTTGATGAACAATAGAGACTCGTGCTAATAACATGTTATAAAAGATAAAGTACGAACAAGAAGAATAGAGAGAGAAGAGAGAGTAATTCTTATTTGGTGTAGCTCATACTTTTATTGAAAAAGATTAAGCTTTTAATCAAAATAAAATTAAAAGAACTTTATTCTTTGAATAATTTAAATAAATCAAAACACCGTTCAACAAATATGAGAGCATTCAGTCAAAGAGTTACTATATATTATATATCTATTCAAAAATAAAAAAGAAATACTTATACATTATAAGAATTGCATTTAAAATGTCTAAATAATAAGTTAAATTTAGCAAAGTTTGGTATATAGATGTTTATTGTAAAAGGTATTTTGAAAACTAAAAACTTATTGGGTTCAAAATCGAGAGGACGTCATGTGGAAGCTATTAGTTGCAAACCATCGTGGTGATAATTTAGACGACAAAGAAAAATATACTAAAAACATATTATTGATAGAATTTGGTCAAGCAACCTACATATTGAAAACTAATATAAAAAATATAAAAATATTATTTGGTGAAAATCTCCTCCTAAACAAGATTCATAGCGACTACATTGTGGATGCTATTGTATTATGGTATGAGAAGGGGAGTCTTCTATTTATAGAGTTCTAAAATCTTTCCTCCAAGAAAGAGGTTTGCCAAATATAAAAAGTTGTATATTTTTCTTTCAGGAAAGTAAAAATAATTGTGGTATTACTTTTATTTATTTTTTCAAGAAAAGTAAAACTTAAAACTTGGTAAGAAAATCAGGGCAAAAATTCTAACAAATTTCCCCTTTTTGGTTTGATTTTCTTGACATAATTTGATCCACCTTCTTCACATGCATGATCTTTGTTCTTTACATAATCTTTATCACTGTTGCTAGCCATGGTTAGAAATAAGATTTAATATATTATGGTTAAAAGTGGGTTAAAAATAAATATTATTTTATTTTTATTTTTAAAGATACAGCAACAGTAATGTTGAAATATGCTTAAAACTTCTTCTCCACATATAGTTGGACAAAAAATCTTCATTATCATCAAATTAATTATAAATTGATTAGAATCGCCTCGAACTTGTCTTCAACCTCGTTTTATCAAACCACTGGATCTTTGAACCACAGGCTGATACCACTTGTTGGGTTCGAAATCTAGAGGGTGTCATACGGAAGCTATTAGTTGCAAACCATCATGGTAATAATTCAGGCGACAAAGAAAAACATACTAAAAATATATTATTGATAGGATTTGGTCAAGCGACCTACATATTGAAAACTAATATAAAAAACATAAAAAACTATTTGGAGAAAATCTCCTCCTAAACAAGACTCATAACGACTACGTTGTGGATGCTATTGTGTTATGGTATGAGAAGGGAGGTCTATAGATTTCTAAAACCTTTTCTCTAAGAAAGAGGTTTGCCAAATATGAAAAGTTTATAATTTCCTTTTAGGAAAGTAAAAGTAATTATGGTATTACTTTTATTTTTCTTTCACAAAAAGTAAAACTTAAATTTGGTAAAAAAATCAGTGAAAAAATCCTAACAAAACTATTTCTACTTTCTAAAAAAGCTACTTTTGAACTTTTGAAAATGATTTCTGTTTCTATACAAAATATTTTTTTCTCTTTTGAAAGCTTGGGTTTGGGATGATGTAAGGATGCATAGTCTACAAATAAATAAAATATTGATATATGGCTAATATGTTTGTTAAACAATTGATAATGAGTATATTGATGCTCCCCTTCGCTTTTGAAATGGATCATCTTCAGTAAATTGCTCCATTTTAAAATTTTGTTATCTAAGCATCCTCAAAATACGCAAACGAAAAAATCACACAAACAATTTTATTTGAAAAATAACAACTGGCATGCATTCTATAATCTACTACCCTAATGGTTGATGATATTTATCATGAGTCCTCAATAAAAAAAACAAGAGGTTGCATTCTCTTTCTCGTCATGTGCTTTGTATTCCTTATTCATGTCTATCTTATTCTTCAAGTAGTATAAAGTTATGACAAAGAACTCTTGAGAAGTACAATGATTAGCGATTACCCAAAAAGTTACGCTTCTCTTATTTTTCCTTTTTCCCGAATGATATTCCTAAGAAAACTTTAAAGAATGCTTCATTTTAATCAATTATATATACACAACCTTAGGTATATGCAATATGAAGTGCAAAAATCATACCAGATAGCATTTCAACTTTTCATTTACGCGCACCACAAAGTAAAACAAAGAAAAAAATAAGTCATTTTTTCTACAAGCTCTCGTGGTGCACGTTATCTAACATGCACAAGCCATGGCAGGAGGCCTAAGAACACGACATTGAATGTGGACCAACAACGGTGCCGATGAAGGGTGTGCAATTGGGAAAAGAAGGTTTGTCACAGGTGGGGGAACTCAGGGAGAATGGGACTGCAAAATTAACAACGAATGTGGCAAATTCGCAAGGTATGATATTGTTCAGCATGAAGATAGTGTTAGGGTTTGTGCCCTGATTTTCTTACTATATTTAAGTTTTACTTTCTCTTAAAAGGAAAATAAAAGTTACCATAATTACTTTTACTTTTCCTGAAACAAAAAATATAATTATTTTCCATATCTAACTAACCTCTTTCTTGGAGGAAAGGTTTTAGACATCTATAAATAGAAGACCCCCTTCTCATACCATAACATAATAGCATCAACAATGTAGTCCTTAAAAGAGTCTTGTTTAGGAGAAACTTTCCCATTGTTTTCATGTTTTTTAATAATATTAGTTTTTTAATATGTAGGCCAATTGGCCAAACTATATTCAATAATATGCTTTTAGTATATTTTTTTTTGTCATTTGAATTATCACCGTCTTGGTTTGCAAACTTTAAGCTTCTACGTGACTCCCTCTTAATTTCGAACCCAACAAGTGGTATTAGAGCTTATGATTCAATGATCCGATGGTTCAGATTGAGGACATGTTGAGAACAAAGTTGCAACAAATTTGATGATAATGAAGATATATGTCCAAAAGATATATGTGGAGATAATTGTTAATCATATTTTCAACAATCCTGTTGTTACATATTTGAAAACAAAGCTCACTTTTAACCCTGCAAAAGGGCTCCAATTTTTATAACCCGAAAATGGCTCATATACTTTTAACCCAAAAGATTAATTTTTAAAGCATGTCAAACAACAGTGATATATGAAGAATATATATAAAGAATGAAGATCATGCACAAGAAGAAGGTGGATCAAGTGAAGAAAATCAAGCCAAAAAGGGGAGATTTGTTAGGGTTTTTTCCCTGATTTTCTTACTAAATTTAAGTTTTACTTTTTCTTAGAAGGAAAATAAAAGTTACCATAATTAATTTTACTTTTCCTGAAAGAAAAAATATAATTCTTTTCCATATTTGGCTAACCTCTTTCTTGGAGGAAAGATTTTGGACATTTATAAATAGAAGACCCCCTTCTCATACCATAACACAATAACATCCATAATGTAGTCCTTAAAAGCGTCTTGTTTAGGGCAGACTTCCCCATTGTTTTCATATTTTTTAATAATATTAGTTTTTAATATGTAGGTCAATTGGCCAAACTATATTCAATAATATGTTTTTAGTATATTTTTATTTGTCATCTGAATTATCACCATCTTGATTTGTAAACTTTAAGCTTCCGCATGATGCCCTCTCGATTTCAAATCCAATAGATAGGACTAGGGTTTTGTTGGTACAAACTCGATGAAAAATTGACTCCAACAGTGGAAGAAGAATGTAGCTGGAAGAAGCTTGAGGATTTCATGGGCGGATAAGGCTGAGATCAAATCAAAACTGAATACTAGAGGAAAGGATCAAAATGCTAAGGTGAGCTCAATTTGGCATGATTTTGATATCCCAAAACTTGTGAATGTTGGTTTTAAGCTGGAATAGGTGAATCCTGAATGTTGTGATGATCAACTGATTAGGGATATTGAATTAGATGACATTAGCTCAGAGGTTAAGTACTAGAAAATGCAGCTGTATGCTATGTATTGGGTGCATATCTCTCATTCTCAATCCTAAATGGTAGATACAACTAATTTAGAGAAAGTATGGGATCAAGAGAGTAACAATGATGATGAATGGAATAATATTAGTATGTCTTAGTGATGATGAAGGAAAGTTTAAAGTACTACAAGGGGTATTTACCATTTCAATAATAAGACGTTGATTGTGAAAGATTGGACTTTAGATATGGAGTTCTCTAAGGAAGAATTGTTAACAATACCTATTTGGATCAAGCTTCCCGAGCTTAACTTTAAATATTAGAGTGCCTGGGGGTTGAGTAGGATTGGTAGTCTCATGGGGAAGCCTCTTATGGTGGATAAGCAAACTAAAAAGAAGTTAGGATTTAGTTTTGCTAGATTATTGGTGGAGGTTAAGAAAGGAAAGCCATTCCTAGATGAGGTGAAGTTTTAGAATAAAAAGAGGGTTGTGCTGACACAAACGTAATCAACAGTTGGGAACCATATTTATGTGATCACTGCCATAAATATGGATATTCAAGGGAAGATTGCAGGAATTTGAAGCCAGGAAAGAAGTCTGAAACTAAATATAAGAAGGAGGAAAGGCCTCTAGGAAGACAACCAAAGGATTAAGGTAAGGAAAAGGTATAGTATCAGGGGAAAGATAATACATAGGTAATCCAAATATATCAGAGAAGAGGTGTGCTGGTAGTGCTGGTACTAAGTAGTAGAAATGTCACTGCAACTAATGCTTTCCAACCTTTAACAATTGTTGATGCAAATGAGCATGTTAAAAATATGCAGAAGTCCAATGTTCCAGTACTAACCTTTTTGGGAAATGGTTAACTTACTGTGTTGAAATATTAGGGGCCTTAACAAATAGAGGGAGGTCCAGTTCCTCTGTGCTTAGTTAGATGTTAGTATAGTAGGACTGGTAGGAATAAAAATAAAATCCAAAAGTATAGATAAAGTTACTAATAGTATGTTCAGAAGATGAAAGTGGTTCCCTAATTATATATTTCATCACAATGGGAGAATCTAGGTGGTGTGGAGGGAAGACAAATGTTAAGTGACTATATACAGTGAAATTGATCAAGCTATGACATTTTTGGTGAGAGATATAGCTTTACATAAGGACTTTTATAGTACAATTTTGTATTCTTAGAATGGGAAGAAAGAAAGGAGAGCCTCATGGTCTTATTTGTCTCAGATAGGGGCTTGTGTTTGGTGATTTCAACAATGTGTTACATAGTGATGACATAATAGGTGGTAATCCGGTTATATTGGCTGGGTTTTGTTATTTTTAAGACTATTTAGAGACTTATAAGCTAGAGGAGATGGCAAATAATGGTTGTGTTTATACTTGGAACAGTAAAGGAGCTACTTCTAGAGTATTTTCAAAAATTGATTGGTCATTTGTTAATGGGGATGGGCAGATGAAATGCTAGATTGTAGGACTATTTTTTGGAATGAAGGAGAGAGTGGTCACAATCTAATTCATAGTAGGTATATTAGTACTCATTTGAGAGTGAAGTTGCTTTCAAGTATTGTAATATGTGGGGAAAACATGATCATTTTAGGAGCATTTTTATGAGATGTTAGCAAAGACAGGTTCAGGGGTGCTACATGTACCAGGTTATGCATAAACTAAGAATGTTAAAAGGAGAGCTCAAGAAGCTGCATGGCCAATATTTTAATAATGTGACATAATGAGTGGCAAATTTACCACTCATTTGCATCTAATCTCTTACACAGTATGGTGAAATAATTGAATATATAAGAATAATTTTGTGTAAAATGCACTAAATTTTAGTGTTTGCGATCCTACAGGTAAGCATGATGAAAAAGAGTTGAGACAAAGCTGGAAAAGAAGAAAAATGGCCAAAAAATTGACAAAGACTGAAGATAAGTTCCAGGAGATGAACCTCAAGTACTGCAATTGCAACCTGAGGGTCACGATCACGATTAGTCCATAAAGTCAGAGGTGGCGATCATGATATAATGCCATGCAATTGGCAAATCGCGGCCACAATTGAGGGAGTGTGATTGCGATAGGTAGAGCAGATTTCAGGGGTAAAATTAGAAATTCATAGAGCTCAGTCCCAAGATATAAAAGGATCAACCCCCAATATTTTTTATATCCATTTTTCCAGTTTTGGAGAGAAAAACACTTCATAGTTAGAAGAAATGATTGTTGCTATTATTCTAAGAGAGATTAGGTCGTAGATTAAAATTAAAGTTTGGACTTATCGTGCTTATGATGAATGAATTGCATGCCAATTTGGGTATATTTCTTGTCTTTAATTTCATGAGTAACTAAACTTATATCTTGGGGTTATGTTTGATTAGGTAGTGAATAATGTGTGGTTGTTGATTTTTAGTTCAAATAATTAGTTAATTATGATGGGTTTTGCTCTTACTCCATGTTTGAATTGAGAATTGGGAGTGAAAACCCCAATTGTCTTGGATCTCATATAATCTTTGAAAGAGGTATATGGGTGAGCATTTGGAACGACCTGAGACTACCCCTTAGTCGTCACATGATGCTTACAGTCCCAAGGGATCACAAGCTAACCCATGAGTTGGTACCTGTTTTGAGCACTGAATAACATGATCATAAATGCGAAAGAATACTGACATGCCATAAGGTTTTAATAACCGGATTTAAAACTGAAATATGAGTCTATATAAACAACTGTCTGAATCTGATAAAATAAAGATAAACTGGATCACTAATTGTAATATCTGAATACTGAATAACTGACTCTAATGTTTGAAAAACCTCTATAAATAACTGACTAAATATGAGTTGATGGGATAAGCCCCAACTAACTCCAACTAACTACTAACTGAGACATGAAATAAAGTAAGCCTATCCTTGAAGTATGAGGAATCACCACTGCTACTACTGAGAATTTAATGAGTTTACTCATGAGCTAGGAACTGAGCATCAAAACCTAGGATATAATACATCATAGTACAAAAGAAAAAGTATGCGATCAATACTTTGAATGTACTGGTATGCTAAATGAGGTAAGCTGATATGCATGGTTTCATGAACAGAACTAATGATTAACTGGATATGTATGTAAAGTATGAAGTACTGAGTATAGAACATGAAATCTATGGATACTGATGATGTATGAAAATCTGTAAATACCGAGGATGCATGACCAAGCATATAACATAATTGAGTAAAATCTAAAAACTAAAATACTGAGATAACTGAAATCTGTATGCTTTGGTCAACCAACACTAAGATAGAATAACTAAACTGGGACTGTAACTGAGACCATATTTGAGACTGTGGAAGGTATCATCTAATCGACATTCCCCAATTTGAGCTAATCAGGATCCAACCTGTAACCCTAGCTGGAAGGGTGTTAATATCGTGACACGGGTACTAATAATGGCTGTGTGGATCCACTAAACTGATATAATGTCCAAATGACTAAGGATGTCAAGCCTGAACTGACGGGTGACCCCTGCGAGATAGTCAAGCCTAATATAATGGGTGACTACTCATATCCTACGCTGGCTACATAGTTCTGGAGTATAGGGACTGATAGTAATGAATCTGCCTATCTGATGGGGAAAACACCACCCCTATACTCATTCGGTGCTAAATCCTACTCCCAACTGAAAGACACTGAGGTACTAGACTGTTCTGAGTTAAATAACTGACATCTGACTATTCTGATAATGCTCATAATATAATTTGAAGACTATTCTGTAATGAACTGAGGCTAAACTAAATAAACATCTATGGTTTTTGGGTATTTAATACCCTCAGGACTCAAAACAATAATACTAAAAGGACACTAAAGTTTGAAGGCCAAAACAGGAAGGCTCTTAGTAAACAAATCGCTCTTGTAGGCATTTTATCAAACACTTGTAGTTCATGCTTTTCAAACAATCATAGGAATGTCATGAAACTTGTAGAAATAGCATGAATTCATCATAATAACATTAAATCATGGTTTAATTTAGTAAATCATAATATTAAAACATGAAAGATTGAATAATAATAATAATTTCACAGTAACAAAGTATAAAATCACAGTTCATGGAGATTCATGGATGAAATCATAATTTAAAATATGATAACTCGAAAAGATCATAATTTTATAATTTAAAAAGGTTACTTGGACTCCATGGATGAAAGGGATCCACGGATGAACATCTAACATACCTGGGTTAATGAATTTGAAGAGATGAATGGAGAGTTCTTGAGAAATTGCCTTGAATTTGAGAGCTAGGGTTTCTTGTTCTTGAAAGAGGGATTTTTGATTGTGAGAAGAATTGAGATAATGATGACTACTTAGGGTGTTCAGGGGTTAAATTTAGTGTTTTAGGTTAATTAGGGCCATAGAAAAAGACCCAAATATTCTTAAATGAATTTTAAAACGAAAGCTGAAAACTGACTATCCCGATTTTTTGGCCTTGGCGTGATGTGCCACTATCGTACCAAGCCACTGGAAAAGGGACAACTGGGACCTGGACAGATGGTGCGACACGCCACCATCATGGTAAGCCTGTGGATTCCATTTTGGACATCTCCTTGACATGCCATGATCACGGAGGCCCATTGGAAATTGACAAATAGGAAATTAGCCTGCTCCGCGATGTGCCATGATCGTGGAGTCACACTAGAAATTGACAATTGTCATTTGGACTGTCTACGCTATGTGCTAAGGGTTAAAATAACGGCGTTTAGCGACTGAAACTTAAAATCTCCATAACTTCTTACCCAGTTATTAGATTTAGGTGAATTTTATATCGTTGGGAAGCTAACAAAATTTCCTATCCAATGGCAGGATCTAAACTGAAAAATAATGAGTGTTTCAAAAAATTCATATATGAATACTCAACTATTGGGACTTAGATTATGCTAGGAAAATATAGAGTGTTACAATTCTCCCCTTGGGATCATTCATCCCCAAATTAAACTGGTTAAGCTGAGGGAGTTGATTGTAAGACCCCGTAAAGTTCCCTTATAGTTCGAACCTTAGAGCATATCAAGTGAAGTGTAATTTTGGCCCTAAAATTTGAGAAGATAATTCCCAAGTGATTGGTATTTAAACCATATAGAATTTTCTTAAATTTGACTTTTTGTCATGTAGAGAATTGAATTAACTTTCCAACGATGTCAATTTCATCTAAATTCAGCATCGGGATAAGAAGTTATGGCGTTTTACTGAGAGTTGTTGGAACTGCCCAGGTGTGATGAACGATACGATGGACCATCGAGTCTACGATGGACCGTCGCGACCAGGGCAGAATGTCTCTTTTCTGGCCTAAGTGTGATGGCCACGACAACGGACCGTCAAGGCTGTGATGAACCATCGCTGAGACCGTCGCCACTAAGGTAGTGTGGTCTCATCCTGACCATCGTGCCACGAATGATCCAACAAACCATCGTACCTGCGATGGACCATCGATCCAACTATCGCATCAAGGCAGTATGTCCATTTTTTGGTCATCGTGTGATGGACGATCCGGCGGACCGTCAGACTTGTGACGGACCATCGCTTCGACTGTCGCAGACCCCGTTCAGTATGTTTAGCTCATTTTTGAAAGGGATTTTTGGTCTTTCCACTCTTTTATCAACCAGATATATTCCAAACGAAGCAAATGGCTTTATTCATCATTCAAAACATAAGAGAGCTAGGGTTTCTCCATTAAGATTAAATCTAAAACCCTTCTCCAAGAAATCCAAGAACTCACCATGGATTCTACAAATTGAGTTGAAATCTAAGTTTCCCAAGTTCAAGGGTTGTAAGAACCCTCTCTCAAGAGTAAGAAGAAGAGTTTGAAGTAAGCTTGTTTATCCAATTTCATAATCCAAGGTATATGGGGTTTTGAACAAGGGTAATCTTTTCATCCTTGTGCCCTAAGGCTTATTTAAACTATGATTTTCTGTAATCTATGAGATTTTACATAAATTTGAATTAGGTTTTTTCACCCACTATTATTGATTGCAATATTTTGATGTTTCCCATGAATTTAGAGTCTAATGGCATAATTTTCACATGTTTTCTTGAGAAATTGGAGCTGGGCCTATATCCCATGATTTTAATCCTTGAAAAGTTAATAGTTGAAATATTTGAGATATTAAAGTATATGAGTATGTTGAGATTTTGAGACAAATTGCTGAAATTTCCAGATTTCTACATGAGTTATGAATCTATATGCTATCTATTATGCTTTTGATGAGTTTTAACTTGAGAATGAATTATGGGTTATTGGGACCTACTTGAGATTTGTAATTTTATGAAATCTTATGCTATAAACACCCATGATTTGAGTATTATGAGATTATTGAGAAATGTTTTGACCTAGTGGTCATGGAGTTTTGAAATCCACTTCACTACATGAGATAACAGATTTGATTATTGGGTTCTTATTGAACCATGAGATTATTCTAAAGTAGATTTTTATGAGATGAGTGAGATAATCAAAGGAGAGTAGTATTTAGCACCGAGTTGGGTAAGTTACTATGGTTTCTTACCCCAAAACTAGGTGCCACAGTAGGTTGGGCCTGATACCGAGATGATTTTTGGGCGTAAGGCAAAGATATTGGGATCGAGGTTGAGATAAGTGATCACTGAATTAAGGTTATAATCCCTGACAATAGTCTGACGCTCCTCCCCAGTGTGGGATCTCTTCCTTAGGAGGACAAAATATTGGAATCCATGTAGATCTCATGGTTTATGCCGGTTAAGAGAACCTCCCTTGATACAAGTTAATTTCCAAATAGTAAAGTTGCGGATTTTCTCCCTAAGACTAAAGTATTTTCCCTTAGTATAAGTATTTTCTCTAAAACCACGAGATATGTTATTTACCTAAACTAAAGTATTTTCCATGGAGATAGAATATTTTTCCTAAAGCTTTGTGATAAAATATTTTCTAAAGTGAACGAATTGCTTTTGAGTATTTTCCAAAGAAGGAAGTAGTTTTCTCTACTAATACGAGTTGATCACCGATTTTCAAATGAAAGTTATATGATTCTGAGTTCCAAGTGTTTGAATTCAAAAGATTTATAAGTTCTTGAGCGTTAAAGAAGTTTTACTCTCCATGAGATATATGCATGGGTTGAAAGTATTATTTAAAGTTTTCTTCAGCCTATGAGTAATGAGAATAAGAGAAGAGTACAGATTTTAAAGCCAAAGTATAATGACTCACAAGATTTGTGTTACATGCTTCATTCTACATGATTTATGAGCTTTATATTTTAGACTTATTCAAGCCATGTGAGTCATTCCTATTTGCATGGATGATTTGATTAAAGAGTATTGATATAGTTTTATCTAAATTCATACACCCACTCATACTCAGTACATTCCCAAGTGTTGATCCACAGATACGTCTATGTGCTACATTATCTTATAATGAAGGTTCAGGTGCTTATCCCCAGCCTCATTAGTGATTTCCAAGTACCTTTATCTACATTCCCTAGTGGTTAGTCCTCATGGTTCGTGGACCTATCTTCAGACATTTTAGTAGTTGAGTTTTTATGTTATTACTTTTAGTTTAGTTTGAGTCAGTTGGGGACCTGTCCTAACGGCTCTCGAGTTTATGAAATAGTAGAGGCTTTGCCAGACTAGTTATAAGATTATGGTTGTATTGAGATTTCTAGTATTGTGGTCATTTGGACCGAGTAATATCTTCGTATTTCCTTTCATTTGATATGACAGCACCAGTGTTTTGTATATTTATTCTTTAATGAGTTATTTTGAGAAGTGATAGGCTCAAAGGGTTAGCTTGGGGCTACTTGTAGCCCTAAGCACCGTGTGACATCCCGGGAGGTGATTTTGGGTCAATACAAACTTGGTATCAGAGCTTAAGGTTTTCAAGGAGTCCTAGGGAGTCGACAAACTGCATTGAGTGGAGTCTTGATCATCGGTTTGTAGCGGACCACATCTATGAGAAAGAGACTATAAGATATTTTAGGAAAAAGTTATTTCTTTCTTTCAGATTCTATCGTGCCTATAGTTGTCCCTCTCATCTAATAAATCATGCTCTCCTATTTCAGAAAATGCCTCTCCGAAAAGCGAATGCCCATAGAAACGATAATGAGAAACCCCCACCTATTGATCCTTTGAATAAGATTGTCTCATATTGAGTTTCGGGTGGCCTTTCAGGAGTTAGCCCAAGTAGTCACCTCTAATGTTTAGGCCAATAACTAGGCCATAGTTGCAAATCAGTAGGGAGGTGATGTTGCTACTTCTAGGATCCACGATTTCATACGGATGAATCCGCCAGAGTTTTATGGGTCCAAGGCTGGTAAGAACCCACATTTATACCTTGAGGAGGTGAGAAAGATCACGCAGGTGATGCATTTTTTTGAGGAAACAAATATCGATTTTGCATCTTACAAGTTAAAGGATATTGCTTATGACTGGGTTGTATCATGGAGGAAGAGTAGAGGTGATGATGCTGCTCCTATGACTTAGAAAGTGTTCCAAGATACATTCTTGGAAAAGTTCTTTCAGCTTGAGATGAGGGAGGAAAAGATTGAGGATTTTTTAAACTTGAGGCAGGGCTCCATGACTATTAAGGAATACTGCTTGAAGTTCAACCAGTTGGCTAAGTATGCTCCTGATTTGATTTCTGACACCCAGGCTAGTATGAGCAAGTTTATGACCGGTGTTTCTGGGTTGGTACTGAATGAGTGTAGAGCTGTGATGTTGCATACGGATATGGATTTGGCTAGGTTGATGATGCATTCCCAGTAGATAGAGGTGGGTAGGATTAGAGAGAGAGAGAGAGTGAGGGGTAACAAGAGGGCTATATGTGAGCAACATGAGTTTAGCCAGCCTAGGTTCCATGGAGGGAACTGCCCTCTGTTTTAGAGACGTCCTTCTATGCCAACACTTTCATCGACTAGTGCTCTCGTGCCTAGAGGTAGGCAGGAGCAAAGGGGTAGGTCTTTTATGTCTAGGTCGCAGAACAGTATTAGTAACAGGCCCCGTTGTCCTCCTTGTGCTAAGTGTGATAGGTATCATCCCAGTGTGTGTTTCATAGATTTAAGGGGCTATTTTGGTTATGACAAGTAGGGACACAGACTTAGAGATTGTCCTCATGCTAGATAGGGAAACAGAGATGCTCGACCTCAGGCACAGGCTACTAGTGCACCAGCTTCTGTACCCCATCCCACCCCTACTCAGGGCGCTTCATCTAGTACTGCTGGCGGTCAGCGCCAGAACAAATTCTATACCTTACCATCCCATCAGGATCAGGAGGACTCTTCTGATATTATTACCGGTATGCTCCCTGTCTTTTACTTTGATGTCTATGTGTTGTTGGACCCCGGGTCAAGTCTCTCTTATATGACCCCACTGGTAGCTGTAAATTTCAAAATGAGACTCAAAAAGGTTTTTGAGCCCTTCCTAGTTTCTATACCAGTAGGGGAGTCAGTTGTTGATAAACAAATGTATTGATATTGTCCTGTTACTATTCTTCATAGAGTCATACTTAATGATTTGATAGAGTTAGACATGGTGGACTTTGACCTTATTCTGGGTATGGATTGGCTTCATTCTTGTTATGCTCTATAGACTGTCGTACCCATATGGTCAAGTTTTAGTTTCCTGATGAGCTGGTTTTTGAGTGGTTCGGGAGTTTGGTACTCCCAAGAGTTATTTTATCTCCTATCTCAAAGCCAAAAAGCTAATATCTAAGGATTTTATCTATCACCTAGTTAGAGTAAAAGAAACTAAGTTCGAGGCTCAACTATTTAATCAGTCGAAATTGTTAATGAGTTTCTAGATGTTTTTCCAAAAGATCTCCCAGGGGTACCTCTCGATAGAGAGATAGAATTCAGATTGACCTTCTTCCCGACACACATCCTATTTCTATTCTGCCATACCGTATGGCACCTACTGAGCTTAGGAAGTTTTAAGAACAACTCAAAAATCTTTTAGACAAAGGTTTCATAAGGCCTAATATTACTTCTTGTGGCACACCTATTCTATTCGTGCGGAAGAAAGATGGTTATTTCCATTTGTGAATTGACTATCGTCAACTTAACAAGGTCACGATCAAAAAATAAGTATCCTTTTCCAAGAATTGATGACCTGTTTGATCAGTTGCAAGGTGCAAGTTATTTCTACAAGATTGACCTTAGATCCAGCTATCATCAACTTAAAGTCAGGGAATGTGATATTCCAAAGACATCTTTTCGAACCCGCTATGGTCACTTTGAGTTTCTAGTCATGTCTTTCGAGCTAACCAATGCCCCAATAACTTTTATGGACCTCATGAATTGAGTGTTCAATTAATATCTTGATAAGTTTGTCATAGTGTTCATAGATGACATCCTTGTGTACTCTCGTAATGAGAGTGACCATGCGAGTCACCTTAAAATTGTCTTGTAAATTCTTAGAGATCACCAGTTGTTCGACAAATTCAATAAGTGTGAATTTTGGCTAAATTTTATAGCCTTTTTAGGTCATATTATTTCAGTCGAAAGTATTAAAGTTGATCCTCAAAAGACAGAAGTGGCAAGAAATTAGCCTAGACCTATCTCTCCATCTGATATTAAAAGTTTCTTGGGTCTAGTGGGATACTACCGCCTTTTTGTTAAAGGTTTCTCTTCTATTGCATCCCCCATAACTCGTTTAACCCAAGATAAAGTTAAGTTCCAGTGGTCAGATACCTGTGAGAAGAATTTTCAAGAGTTGAAGACTCGACTTTTATGGTGTATTGTGATGCCTTTTGAATTGGTTTAAGGTCTGTGTCGATGCAAAAAGGTAAGGTTATAGCCTATGCCTCTAGATAGTTAAAGCAGCAAGAGAGAAATTACCCAACCCATGATCTTGAGTTAGCTGCTGTGATCTTTTCTTTGAAAATCTGGAGACACTATCTTTATGGTGTTCATATTGATGTGTTTACTGATCATAAGAGCCTACAGTATGTGTTTACTCAGAGAGAGTTGAATCTTAGGTAGGAGAGGTGGTTAGAGTTGTTAAAAAACTATTATATAAGTATGTTGTATCACCCGGGCAAGGCCGATGTAGTAGAGAATGCCCTTAGCAGATTTTCTATGGGTAGTGTTGCTCATATAGAGAAAGGTAAGAAGGAGTTAGCCCATGATGTGCATTGTCTGGCTAGATTGGGTGTTAGGTTGCTTGATTCAGTTGAGAAAAGTACTTTGGTGCAGAGTAGTTTCGAATTCTCTTTAATTGGAAGTGAAGGAGAAGCAAGACAGAGATCCTAGTTTGGTTTGACTGAACGAGTCAGTTAAGGACCAAAAGGTAGAGGTTTTCTCGCAAAGGGTAGATGGCTTGTTGAGATTGCGAGGTAGATTGTGTGTTCTGTGTGTTGATGATCTAAGGCAGAGGATTATAGCTGAAGTGCATGGCGTACAGTATTCTATTCATCCTGTCGCTACCATGATGTACCACGACTTGCGGGAGATCTATTGGTGGAATAGTATGAAGAAAGATATAGTCGAGTTCGTAGTAAAGTGTGCAACGTGCCAACAGGTTAAGGTAGAGCACCAATGACCTGGAGGTGTGATGAAAGAGTTTGGTAGACCTACTTGGAAGTGGGAGGTGGTGAATATGGACTTCATGACTGGGTTACCTCTTTCGCGTCATCATCATGATTCTATTTGGATTGTTGTAGACAGGATGACTAAGTCCGCGCATTTCTTGCCCATGCATACGTCTTATACAGCGGAGGATTATGCTAGATTGTATATCCGGGTGTTAGTCAGACTATATGGAGTTCCCTCGTCTATCATTTTGGATAGGGGTACTCAATTTACTTCTCAGTTTTGGATGGCATTTCAGTAGGGTCTCGGTACCCAAGTTCTTTTAAGTTTTGGTTTTCATCCGTAGACAGATGGTTAAGCTAAGAGGACTATTCAGACCTTAGAAGACATGTTAAGGGCATGTGCTCTTGATTTCAAATGTAGTTGGGCTGAGCATTTGCCATTGATAGAGTTCACCTATAATAATAGTTACCATGCTAGCATCGGGATGACACCATTTCAGGCCTTGTATAGTAGAAGATATAGATCACCCATAGGTTGGTTTAAAGTGGGTGAAGCTACTGCGATTGGGCCTGTTGCAGTATTTAAAGCTATGGAGAAAATTAAATTGATTAGAGAAAGGTTGAAGACAACTCAGAGTCGTCAAAAGTCATATGCCGATGTGAGAAGAAGAGATCTTGAGTTTGAAGTGAGTGATTTGGTGTACTTAAAGATTTCACCCTTGAAAGGGGTGAAGAGGTTTGGTAAAAAGGGGAATCTTAGTCCCCGTTATGTTAGCCCATATAGAGTCTTGATCCGTGTTGACAAAGTAGCCTATGAGGTTGAGTTGTCTGCGGAGTTGTCTGCTGTTCATCCTATTTTTCATGTCTCTATGCTTAAAAAACATATTGGTGATTTCGTTGTGGTAGATCCTTCAGAGAGTACTGATATTCAGAATAGTCTTTCATTGGATGAGATTCCCATTGAGAACCTAGATTTTCAGATCCGTAGACTAAGGAACAAAGAGGTTCCCTTGGTCAAAGTTTTGTGGCGGAACCAGTCAGTTCAGGGCGCTACTTGGGAGGAAGAAGCAGACATGTGATCCAAGTACCCGTACCTCTTTTCCAAGATTTCAAATTGATCCGAAGGTATTATTCTTCCTTAATTCATCCCTTCTAATCTAAAGTTCAACTATATATCTATTCTTGCAATTTTTGAGGTATTCAAGAGTTTAGAGAGATTTTGAGCCGCTTAGCAAATTGCTTCAACTACGTGTACTCTATTTTTCCTGTGTTCCAAGTCTAACTAGTGACATTCGAGGATGAATGTTTCCAAGTGGGAGATATTGTAAGACCCCGTAAAGTTCTCTCGTAGTCTGGGCCTTAGAGCGTGTCAAGTGAAGTATAATTCCGACCCTAGAATAAGAAGAGACTTCCCAAGTGATTGGTATTTAAACCATATAGGATTTTCTTAAATTTGACTTTTTGTAATGTAGATAATTGAATTAGCTTTCAAATGATACCAATTTCGTCCAAATACAGCATCGGGGTGAGAAGTTATGGCCGTTTTACTGAGACTATTTGGAACCGCCCAAGTGCGATGGATGATCCGACCAAGCATGAGTCTGCGATGGACCGTCGCTCGGACCATCGCGACCAAGGCAAAAACTCCCTTTCCTGGCCCAAGTTTGATGGCCAGGATGACGGACTGTCAACGCTGCGATGGACCGTCGCCACTAAGGCAGTGTGGTCTTATCCTGGCCATCGTGCGATGGACGATCCAACATACCGTCGGACCTATGATGGACCGTTGATCCAACCATCGTATCGAGGCAGTGTGTCCCTTTTCTGGTCATCGTGCGACGGACGACCCGACGGACCGTCGAACTTGCAACGGACCGTTGCTCCAATCGTCGCAGACCTTGTTCAGTATTTTTAGCTCATTTTTAAAAGGGCTTTTCAGTCTTTCCACTCTTTTATCAACCAGATATATTCCAAATGAAGCAAATGGCTTCATTCATCATCCAAAACACAAGAGAGCTAGGGTTTTTTCCTCAAGATCAAATCTAAAACCCTTCTCCAAGAAATCCAAGAACTCACCATGGATTCTACAAATTGAGTTGAGATTTAAGTTCCCCAAGTTCAAGGGTTGCAATAACCCTCTCTCAAGAGTAAGAAAAAGAGTTTAAAGCAATCTTGTTCATCCAATTTCATAATCCAAGGTATGCGGGGGTTTTGAAAAAGGGTAATCCTTTCATCCTTGTGCCCAAAGGCTTATTTAAACTATGATTTTCTACAATCTATGAGATTTTACATGAATTTGAATTAGGGGTTTTCACTCATTATTATTGATTGTAATATTTTGATGTTTCCCATGAATTGAGAGTCTAATGGCATGATTTTCACATATTTTCTTTATAAATTATAGCTGGTCCTATACCCCATGATTTTAATCCTTGAGAAGTTAATAGTTGAATGTTTGAGATATTAAAGTATAAGAGTATGTTGAGATTTTGAGACTAGTTGCTGAAATTTCCGAATTTCTACATGAGTTATGAATCTATATGCTATCTATTATGCTTTTGATGAGTTTTAACTTGAGAATGAATTATGGGTTATTGAGCCCTACTTGAGATTTGCAATTTTATGAACTCTTATGCTATAAGCACCCATGATTTCAGTATTCTAATATTATTGAGAAATTTTTGACCTAATAGTCACGGAGTTTTGAAATCCACTTCACTACATGAGATTATAGATTTGATTATTGGGTTCTTATTGAACCATGAGATTATTCTAAAGTGGATTTCATGAGATAAGCGAGATAATCTAATGGGAGTAGTATTTAGCACTGAGTTGCGTAAGTTACTACGGTTTCTTACCCAAGAACTATGTGCCACCGTAGGTTGGGCCTGAGGCCGAGATGATTTTTGGGCTTAAGGCCGAGATATTGGGCCCGAGGTTGAGATAAGTGATCAGTGAATTGAGGTTATACTCCCTCGCAAGAGTATGATGCTCCTCCCTAATGCGGTGTCTTTTCCTTAGGAGGACAAAATATTGGACTCCATGTAGCTTTCATGGTTTATGCCGTTTAAGAGAACCTCCCTTGATACAAGTTATTTTCCTAATAGTAAAGGTGTGGATTTTCTCCCTAAGACTAAAGTATTTTCCCTTGATATAAGTGTTTTCTCTAAAACTATGAGATAAGTTATTTCCCTAAACTAAAGTATTTTCCATGGAGATAGAATATTTTTCCTAAAGCTTTGAGATGAAATATTTTCTAAAGTGAATGAATTGCTTTTGAGTATTTTCCAAGGAAGGAAGTAGTTTTCTCTACTAATACGAGTTGATCACCGATTTTCAAACCAAAGTTATTTGATTTTAAGTTTCAAGTGTTTGAGTTCAAAAGAGTTATAAGTTCTTAAGAGTTAAAGAAGTTTTACTCTCCATGAGATATATGCATTGGTTGAAAGTATTGTTTAAAGTTTTCTTCAACCTATGAGTAATGAGAATAAGGGAAGAGTACAAATTTTAAAGTCAAAGTATAATGACTCACAAGATCTGTGTTACATGCTTCATTTTACATGATTTATGAGCTTTACATGTTAGACTTATTCAAGCCATGTGAGTCATTCCTATTTGCATACATGATTTGATTAAAGAGTATCGATATATTTTTATGTAAATTCATACACCCCCGCATACTCAGTACATTCCCAAGTGTTGATCTACATATACATCTATGTGCTACATTGTCTTATAATGTAGGTTCAGGTTCTCATCCCCAGCCTCGTCAGTGATTTTTTAGTACCTTTATCTACATCTCCCCAATGGTGAGTCCTCATGGTTCGAGGACCTTTCTTCAGCTATTTCAGTATTCGAGTTTTTATGTTATTACTTTCAGTTCAGTTTGAGTCATTTGGGGACCTTTCCGAAAGGCTCTAGAGTTCATGAAGTAGTAGAGTCTTTGTCAGACTAGTTATCTGACTGTGGTTGTGTTGAGATTTCTAGTATTGTCATCCTTTGGACCAAGTATTATCTTCGTATTTCCTTTTATTTGACATAACAGTGCCATTGTTTTGTATATTTCTTCTTGAATGAGTTATTATGAGAAGTGATAGGCTCAAAGGGTTAGCTTGGGGCTACTTGTATCCCTAAGCACTGTGTGATGTCCCGAGAGGTGATTTTGGGTCATTAAACTGATGGACTAATATTACACACTGAATATGCATGTCTAATGCATGGAATGCATGACTGAACTGATTCATGAATGCACGACTGACAGGAACATGATGTACGGCTGAAACTGAGCATGACAGAGAAAAGAAAATCTAAGAAGATTAGTACCTTATATTGAATCTTTATTCACAGAGAAAAGATGAGGGTACTTGGTCCGCATATCTACTTATGCTTCCCAAGTGACTCCCTCAATTGAATGTTTCCACCAAAGAACTTTGACTAGTGGAACTTCTTTGTTCCTTAGTCTACGAACTTGATGATCAAGAATTTTGACTGGAACTTCCTCAAAGGAACGATTGTTCTGAATATTTGTACTTTTTAGGGGAACAACTACAACTGGATCACCAATACACTTTTTCAACAATAAGACATGGAATACTGGGTGTACTGAGGCTAAATCTGAAGGCAACTCTAGCTCGTAAGGTACCTTTTCAAAATAAATGAGGATTCTGAAGGGACCGACATATCAGGAACTGAGTTTCCCTTTCTTGCTGAATCTCTTCACTCCCTTTATGGGAGAGATTTTCAAGTACACATAGTCACCAACCTCAAACTCGAGATCCTTTTTTCTCACATCAGTATACAATTTCTTTCGGCTTTGGGCAGCCCTAAGTCTTTCTCTGATCAACTTAACCTTTTCAAACGCATCAAATACCAAGTCAGGCCCTACTACTGCAGCCTCACCTACTTGAAACCATCCAATTAAAGATCTATATCTCCTACCATAGAGAGCCTCAAACAGAGCCATACAGATATTAGAATGATAGTTGTTATTGTATGCGAATTCAATCAAAGGCAAATAGTTATCCCAACTACCTTTAATATCAACAACGCATGCTCTCAGTATATCCTTAAGAGTCTAAATGGTCCTTTCTGCTTGACCATCTGTATGAGTGTGGAAAGTTGTACTGAGGTGAACTTGGGTACCAAGACCCTTTCTTAATGCTTTCCGAAAATAAGAGGTAAACTGGGTACCTCTATCTGAGATGATAGATAAGGGAACACCGTGCAACCTAACCAACTCTCTTAGATAGAGATTGGCATAGTCCTTGGCTGAATAAGAGGTATGAATTGGTAAGAAATGAGCTAATTTGGTTATCCTATCTATATCACCCAAATAGAGTCATGCTGAAGACGGGTATGAGGCAAACCTGTCACAAAGTCCATGTTCACTTCCTCCCATCTCCACATGGGATTACTGAACTCCTGCATAAACCCACTAGGTTTCTAGTGCTCAACATTAACTTGCAAGCATGTAGAGCACTTACCTACAAACTCTGCAATGTCTCTCTTCATCCCACTCTACCAATAGATCTCCCATAAATTGCGGTATATCTTAGTTTCCCCTGGATGAATAGAGTAACGTGCACCATGCTCTTTTGCAAGAATTCATTACCTCAACACATCTACACCAGGCACACATAATCTATCCTGGCAACGCAAAATACCATCTTCCCCTTGGGAGAAAACCTCCACTTTCTGATCTCTGATTCTTTCATCTTAACTATACTAGGATCTCTATCCTGCTTTTCCTTCACCTCAAAAACTAGAGATGACTTTGAGCTACTTTACACCCATACACTACCTTTTTCTGAATCGAGTAAACAGATACCTAGTCAGGAAAGCTGATGAACTTCCTAAGCTAACTTCTTCTTACCATACTTAACATGAGCTACACTACCCATAGAAATTCTACTGAGAGCATCAACTACTACATTGGCCTTGCCCAGATGATACAGAATACTCATGTCATAATCCTTCAATAACTCTAACCATCTTGTCTAACGCAAATTCAAATCTTTCTAAGAGAACACATACTGAAGGCTTTTGTAATCTGTGAACACTCTACATACACCTCATACAAGTAATGCCTCTAAATCTGTAAGGCAAACACTACAGCTGGTAGCTCAAGATCATGAGTTGGATAATTTTTCTCATGAGGCTTAAGTTGTCTAGGGGAATAGGCTATGAACTTACCTCTCTACATAAGGACACAACCCAAACCTACTCTGGATGTATCACAGTACACAACAAAACCATCTGAACCATCTAGTAGAGTAAGAACTGAGGTTGAGGTGAGTTGAGTCTTCAACTCCTGAAAACTCTTCTCATATGAATCTTACCACTAAAACTTCACTTTCTTCTAAGTCAATCTGGACATGGGGGATGCAATACAATAAAACCCCTCAACATACCAACGGTAATAACCAGCTAAACCCAAGAAACTCCTGATATCTGATAGAGAGATGGCTTTAGGCCAGTTTCTAACCACTTCAGTATTTTGAGGATCAACTCTAATGCCATCACCGAAAATAATATGACCAAGGAATGCTACTGATCTTAGCTAGAATTCACACTTACTAAACTTAGCGAACAACTTATGGGCTCTAAGAGTCTGAAGCACTACACTGAGATGGTCTACATGATCGCTTTTGCTACAAGAATAGAAAAAAATGTCATCAATAAAGACTATGGTGAACATGTCCAAGTATTACTTGAACACTCAGTTCATCAAGTCCATGAAGGTTGTTGGGGTATTTGTATGACCAAAGGACATGACTAGAAATTCAAAGTGACCATATAGAGTTCAGAAAACTATTTTTGGAATGTTACGTTCTCTAAATCTAAGCTGATGATAGCCTGATCTGAGATTTATCTTGGAAAAGTAACTGGCACCCTAAAGTTGGTCGAACAAGTCATCAATTCTAGGTAGTGGATATTTATTCTTGACTATGACCTTGTTTAACTGATGGTACTCTATGCACATTCTGAGAGAACCATCTTTCTTACGTACGAATAGAATAGGTGTGCCTCACGAGGAGACACTGGGTCTGATGAATCCCTTATATAAGAGATCCTTCAACTTTTCTTTCAGTTCTTTGAGTTCAGATGGAGCCATTAAGTATGGTGGAATTGATACAGGCTGAGTATCTAGGTGAAGGTCTATCCGAAGTTGATTTCCCTTTCGGGAGGAACTCTAGGAAGATCTTCAGGAAAAATATCTGAGAATTCATTTACTACTAGAACTGACTCAAGAGTAGGGGTTTTTGAGTTAGAGACTTTGACTCATAAAAAATGGTAGACACACTCCTTGGATATCACCTTTCTAGCTCTAAGGTAAGAAATCAACTGACCCCTAAGAGCTGTAGTATTACCCTTCCATTTAAGGACTAGTTCATTTGGAAACTGAAAACGAACTATTCTATTTATACAATCAACTAAGGTATAGCATGAGTAGAGCCAATCCATGCAAAGAATGACATCAAAATATGTCATCTCTAACTCCATGAGACCAACTGAAGTAACTTTTTGAGTTATTATGATCGGACAGTTCTTCTATACTTGTCTGGATATAATGGAAATGCCTACTAGGGTAGACAGTGAAAAGGGCTCTACTAGATTTTCAAGACTGACTCCGAAATTGATTGCTATATATGGAGTTACAAAAGAAAGAGAAGCTCCAGGGTTTAGTAAAGCATAAAAATATAAGTGAAAGACCTGCAACATACCAGTAACTACATCAAGAGAATTTTCCTGATCTTGGCGGGATGGAAGAACATATAATCTGTTCGGACGCTGACCACTAGTAGCTCTGGAAGTGGCACCTTGCTGAGTCGGGCGACCAGATGGAACTAATGACTGATGGTACTGGCCCTGTTGGTATGTATCCGTACCTTTCTGAGAAACTACCCGATACTCCCAAATCTGATGGCCTGGCTTTCCACACCTAAAGCACATATCACTACCCACTCTACACTTACCCTAATAGTTTCTATCACACTTCTGACATAAAGGATTGGTATGAGATCTGCTACCAATGACCTAGGACTTAGAGCCTGGTGAACTATCCCTATTGTCATTTTTGAATTTGGGTATTGGGGCTCTAGCTGAAGAAGGTACTGGGGATGAAGACCTCTGGTGAAATTGAGAATGACTACCACCTTTTGACTTTGGCTGATTGAAATTAAAACTACTCGTCCTAGCTCTCTTGTTTCCTTCCTCCTCCTCCTTAATATTTTGCTCCTCTATCTATTGAGTATAGATCATCAGTCTAGACAAGTCCATCTCAATAATCAGCATTGCGGTCCTACACTGCTTGACCACACTATCAGAATGCCAGACACAAATTTACTCATCTTGGACCTACTGTCAGCCACCACATGAGGAGCATATCTAGCTAACTGAGTTAACTTGAGAGAATACTCCCTCACACTCATGCTACCTTGCCTTGCCTTAAATTAATAAATTCTAACACTTTTGCCTCCCTCAACTATAATGGAAAGAATCTGTTCAAGAAAGCCATGGAAAACTCTTCCCATTCTATAGGCCCTGCATCAACACCTCTATCAACTTTCCACTTCTTAAACCAAGTATAGGCTACATCCTACAATTGATATGTAGCCAACTCAGCACTTTGACTAGACGTCACCTCCATAACATCTATTAACTTCTGAACTATATCTAAGAATTACTGTGGATTCTCTTTAAACTTGGATCCCATGAAAGAAGGAGAATTCATCTGGATGAAATCTTGAATTCTAGTTGCAGCAGTATTGGCTACTGAGTTGGCAAGAATAGTGGCTATTTGTTTATTCTGTACTGCTATGGAGTTTGCTAAAGTAGTAAACACAACACTGAATTCTATGTGAGAGACATACTCGTCCAGAGGATCTACTTGGACGAGATGTGGGGATGACTGAGTTCCTGTTCTTCTTGGGAGGCATGTTCTATAAATGAAATGAAGAAATGGATTAGACTGAGAGTTTAACTTGAGCTTATGCTTAATCGCACGACATGAATACTTGAAAGAAGGAAAAATTTTCCTAAACGCCTTGTAGCCTCTCATCCATAAGTGTGGCACGCTACACACCTATGCACAAGACTACTCGATGAGACTTTCAGACTTCCTAGGATACTTTAAAACATTAGGCTCTGATACCAGTTTGTAGCAACACGAGACTACCCCTTAGTCGTCATACGGTTCTTATAGTCCCGAGGGACCATAAGCTAACCCATGAGCTGGTACCTGCTGTGAGCACTGAATAACATGATCATAAATACGGAAGACTACTGAGATACCATAAGGTTTTAATAACTAAATTTAAAACTAAAATATGAGTCTATAGAAACAACTGACTAAATCTAATAAAATAAAGATAAACTGGATCACTAACTGTAATATCAGAATACTGAATAACTGACTCTAATGTCTGAAAAGCTTCTATAACTGACTGACTGAATATGAGTTGATGGGACAGGCCCCAACTAACTCCAACTAACTACTAACTAAGACATGAAATAAAGTAAGCCTGTCCTTAAAGTATGAGGACTCACCACTGCTACTTCTGAGAATCTAATAATTCTACTCACGAGCTAGGAACTAAGCATCAGAACCTATGATATAATACATTATAGCGCAAAAAAAGGTATACAATTAGTACTTTAAATATACTGTTATGCTAAATGAGGTAGGCTGATATGCATGGTTTTATGAACAGAACTAATGATTAACTGGATATGCATGTAAAGCATGGAGTACTGAGTAGAGAACATGGAATCTATAGATACTGATAATGCATGGAAATCTATAAATACTGAGGATGCATAACCAAGCATATAATATAACTAAGTAAAATCTAAAAACTAAAATACTAAGATAACTAAAATCTGTATGCTTTGGTCAAGCAACATAAGACTGAATAACTGAACTGAAACTGTAACTGAGACCATATCTGAGACTATGGGAGGTATCATCTAACCGATATTCCCAAATTTGAGCTAATCAGGGTCCAACCTGTAACCCCAGCTGAAAGGGTGTTAATACCATACCACGAGTACAAAAAATAGCTCTATGAATCCACTAAACTGATATAATGTCCAAAGGACTAAGGGTGTCAAGCCTGAACTGACGGGTGACCCTTGCGAGATAGTCAAGTCTAATCTAACGGGTGACTACTTATATCCTATACTGGCTATGTAGTTCGGGAGTATAGGGACTATTACTAACAACTTTGCCTATCTGATGAGGAAGCAACCATCCCTATACTCGCTTTGTGTTAAATCCTACTCCCAAATGAAAGACACTGAGGTACTAGACTATTCTAAGTTGAATAACTGATAGCTGACTATTCTGATAATGCTTATAATATAATCTGAAGACTATTCTGTAATGTACTGAGGCTAGACTAAATAAATAGCTATGGTTTTCGGGTATTTAATACCCCCAGGACTCAAAACAACAATACTGAAAGGACACTAAAGGTTGAAGGCCAAAACATGCAGGCTCTTAATAAACAAATCACTCTTGTAGGCATTTTAACAAACATTTATAGTTCATGCTTTTAAAACAATCATAGGAATGTCATGGAACTTGTAGAAATAGCATGAATCCATCATAATAGCATTAAATCATGGTTTAATTCAGTAAATCATAATATTAAAACATGGAAGTTTGAATAATAACACTAATTTCATGGTAACATGGTATAAAATCATAGTTCATGGAGATTCATAGATGAAATCATAATTTAAAATATGATAACTTAAAAAGATCATAATTTTATAATTTAAAAAGGTTTCTTGAACTCCATGTATGAAAGGGATCCGCGGATGAACATCTAACATACCTGGGCTAATGAATTTGAAGAGATGAATGGTGAGTTCTTGAGAAATTGTGTTGAATTTGAGAACTAGGGTTTCTTGTTCTTGAAAGAGAGATTTTTGATTGTGAGAGGAATTGAGATAATGATGACTACTTAGGGTGTTTAGGGGTTAAATTTTGTGTTTTAGGTTAGTTAGGGCCGTGAAAAAATACCTAAATACCCTTAAACGAATTTAAAAACAGAAGCTGAAAACTGACTATCACGATTTTTGGCCTTGGCACGATGCACCACTATCACCCCAAGCCACTAAAAAAGGGATAACTAGGACTTGGATAGACGGTACAACATGCCACCATCACAGTAAGACTATGGATGCCATTTTTTCCACCTCCTCAACGTGCCATAATCGCGGAGGTCCACGAAAAATTAACAAATGGGAAATTGGCCTACTCCGTGATGCGCCATGATTGCGGAGTCACACTAGAAATTGACAATTGTCATTTGGACTATCTACGCGATGCGCTAAGGGTTAAAATAATGGTGTTTAATGATTGAAAGTTAAAATTGCCATAACTTCTTACTCGGTTATCGAATTTAGGCAAATATTATATCGTTGGAAAGCTATCTGAATTTCCTATGCAATGGCAGGATCTAATCTAAAAAATAATGAGTTTTTCAAAATTTTCATATATGAATACTTATGTATTGAGACTTAGATTATGCTAGGACAATACGGGGTGTTACAATATTAATTGTGAACAATAACTTAAATTACCTTCTTTCCTAGCATCATCTTAGAAATAAGGGTGTTATTTGAGTTAGCTATTTTCATAAGCATCATCTTAGAAATAAGGATTATAGTTTGAGGTAATGGACTGGTAAATTTGCCATACTCATGAGGTGTTCAAAAGAATCCATGAGTTAAATTTTGTATTTTATCAAAAGGTTAACACTAAAACCCTAAATCTAGCATACCCAAAACCCTTAGATAAAACTTGGAATAACTATTGATTACCCATGCATGAATACCACCTAGAATAGAATAACCCCAAGGCCCCTCTCAATTTAAAAAAACCTATCAATTGTTTGATCTCATATTAATGTCATTTGTGATTTTGTTTAACAAAGTTCCATATCAAACCCTATAATTTATTTTCATGTATTGTTTAATTGTCATATTATGGGTGAACACATAGTCAAATCTCAAAACACATAATCTTTGAAAGCTAAGTTTGTACTCCTTGAAGATTCGACCCTGACTCATGTTTGATATTTATTGACAATGTCCGCCTTGCACCAAATTTGTAGTATAAGTTGAGCTTTATAAAAAATGGCATCGCTGTCGAGAGTGAAACATAATTTTCACGATTTTGGTGCTGTTAGTGAACTTGGATTAGTCATAGTATTTTTGTTTACATTGTTTGTTTTTTGTATTCTTAGGGAAAGATAATAGACTACACGATACCATAAACCAACATGGTAGCAATGTCGGTTTATTATATAGGCTAGAAGATATGGACCAACTTGGAGATGCAGGGCGAGCTAGTTCCATCTGTATCCCACCAACTAAGAGGAATATGGTCTTCCAAATGACTAGTGTAATTATTCATTTGCTTCAAATAAAGGGATTATTTGAAGGTCAATCCCATAAAGATGCGAACCTCCACTTGAAAAATTTCATTGATGTATGCTTACCCTTTGATATAGCCCACATCACTCAACAGTCAATTTGACTGCATCTTTTCCCATTCTCTCTGATAGGATGTGGTTGAGATTATTGCTTGCAGATTCTATCACTTCATGGTTTGAGCTTACAGAAGCTTTCTTGGATCAATATTTTTCTCCACCCCAGATGTTACAACTTAGATATGAAATCACCAACTTCCGCAACTCAATGGAAAACTGTTGTATGAAGTGTGGAATGCTTTAATGATATGTTGATTCAATTCCCTAATAATAAGGTTATAGAGAAGATTTTTCTTCAATTTTTTATAGGACATTGGACCAAATCAACAAAACAGTGGTGGATAATGCATTCGATGGGTCTCTTGTTAAGTTATCTTATAGTGTTATGTCAACTTTGCTTGATCAAGTAACAAACAAAAATGGGGATGGCATACGAGGGATACCGGGATGTCTATGGGTCCCCCACAACATCTTTTATGGATATAGAGCAAAAAAAAGGGATGAAGAATAGGATAAAAATATGGCAAAAGTAATGAACCAACTTGACCTTCTTACTAAACATGAGATGGGTGCCCCCTCTAAGGCGGTAAATACTGTAACCTCCAAGAGACCTAGGTCCTATGCTGATGAAAAAATGGAAAACTTGATGACGAGATTTGATTTTTGTCAAACAATTTGGGGAGTTCCCGCCCCGCCTATAAAAGGCAAGACAGGAATCAAGTTTGGAAATATCATGATCAAGAGAGAGATTGAAGGGATAGAGACCATAATCATGACCTAGAATAGAGAGACAAAGAGAGGGACTATGATCTATATATCTCTCCTTATGATAGGACCAAAGAGAAGGAGTCAAGCTCTATTGACCCTAAAAAATTCAAGAGTGAGGATGTCTTGGCTATAATTCTAATGCTTTTTGAAAAGGCGGGACCAAAAAAATGGTCTGGGAAATGAAAGGCAACTTACCATAACTAAGCCATATTGTGACCTCCCACTCGGCATCAATTAAGCAATTGGAAACACAAGTTGGCCAAATCTCAATGCAAATCAATGTTAGGATGAAATGAGGTTTGCCTAGTGATATAGTGGTCAACCCCAATGACATAACTGACCAAGGTCCTTATCATAAAGGGTGTCCCTAGTCCAACCAGAATCAGGGACCACCCCCTATTACCCAACCCAATCACTATTAGCATACCTTGAGTTGGCTGAGTACCAAATATATAACAAAATAGTATAACTGGATGAGGACTGAATATGGGATAGATTTATTCCTAGACCAACCCTATCAAGTTATATCGTCACACCAAGCAGTACTAATCATACCAAGCAAAACTAATACCAAAACAAGGGCAATAAACCAGGCCATAACCAAATATGTTCCAAAACATACTATAATAAAACATGGCACATTTGATTCTTAAAACACAAAATTTATGCTTGGACTTAGATTATCCTGTTTGATATGATGTGGTTTTGTGGGTTGTTGCAGGAAAATCAAGTAAAAAGTGGTTTGAGCTGAAAATATTAAAGAAAAGTCTGAAATTAATGAAATGCTGGTCAAGCTACGAGTCATTAAGACATTATATGACTTGTAGCCCAACTTGTAAATATGGCAGTGGCTAAGGCTAAGATGGAAGAGCTAAGTATCAGTTGATAACGACTTATAAGAAGTGAATACGATTCGTACCATGCATCCATAAAGAAAATAGAAAGCTATGTTGAAGTTCAGAAGTGAAGTCATAGACTATGATTCATAGTGAGCAATCGTAACGAGACCAGTGTGCAAGGTCCTAAAGTTTGGGGCTCAAGTGAAAACAAGGGAAGACCATAAGTCATAAGGTCTGACTATGACTCATGGTGAGGAATCGTAATAACAATAGAAGATTGAAGCCCTTAAGATGAAAGTTCACTAGAAAACCTATAACTAGCAGTATACGACTCGTAAGAAGACCTTATGAGTCATAATAATTGTCGGCTTAATTTTCCTATTCCATTTTTATTAGGATTTTTATTATTTTGAGATACTATAAATACCTGAGGGGTATTCCTTTATGAGGTTATGCACTTTTACATTACTTTTTATACTTTTAGCATACTTTGATCATTGAGATTTTGTTCTTGAGATCTTAGGTTCGCATTTAATTCGAGATTTTGGATTTTTACGCTTTCATCATTGTGCAATTAATTACATATGTTATTTATTTATTATCATGGATTGTTGCATAAATATGAGCTGATAAATTCCTTAACTAGGGTTGTGGGAACCTGGACTGATTAGCTATATAAGGGAAGTAAGAGATTTATCTATTCTACTATAGTTGCATATATTGAAACCTTCTTCATAATAATTAGACTAAAGCTATTGTAGAAGCTTGGGAATTGCCTCTATTCAACAATGTCCTCACAAGGGAATTTATGATTGGGAAAAAAAGGTTACAACAGTGATTCGAGGCTATCAACACTCGTCTAATCAACTCAAGATTCAAAAGGTAAGAGTTGTACTGAGGTTATAGACATGGGACACTAAGGTGACACCTTGAGACTCACAAGGTAAATCGTTCAATCTATCAATGCATTCACAAGATGGTTGGTAGTACCTAGGTTGTCAACTTTTCATGCAAAATAGAAGGTTAGATGGATTGAACATGAGCAACTTACATAGCTATGAAGCTAGGGGAACATAGTCCTAGTGTTCATCTTCTGTTATTTACAAACTCAAGCCTTCAAGTTCAGCTACTGGTTATATTTGACTTCAAATTCCCCCTATTTACTCATCCGCACTGCTCGTAGATTTCGTCAAATTTGAGATACTGTTCAATATTTTCCTTGTGCGTTCAACCCCAACCTGAGTTAGGTTACTATATTTGGCATCAACCACAATATACTTCTTTGGAGGTTAGTTTTGGGCGATATTAAATTTTGGCACCGTTGCTGGGGAAGGGGGTGTGAATTATTGATTGAAGTTGGTGAAGTTTACGAGTTTTTATTTTCTTTTTTTAGTTGGTATACGCCGGTGTATGCCTAACACTAGGAGTCAAGGCAATCCTTACTCCCTATTACTCTTGAACCAAAGAGAATTTACTAACACCATGAAGGATGTCAGAGCAAGTTCGTGATGGTGTTCATGCTGGGTACGAGATCCCCAGAATGTGCCTTATTCTCCCCTTGCTGATCCATGGAATATAGCCAATAGGTAGATAGAGTAATTTTTAGTAGAGGAAGCTAAAGTGAAAAGAGTAGTCGAAGAGGCTTGATTGGCTCAACAATCTTATCTGGCTTTGCCAAGACTAGTGAAAGATCATCGAGCACCACTTGATGCAAACCGAGATAGAGAGCATAGTGGCAGAGCTAGAGTAGTCCCAGCCTATCAGTATCTTTCACCTTATAATAACGATGAAGACATGAGTTATGCAAAGCCTGTTGAGACTGGAGCCATTGTTCGACCTGCTTTACCCCTAATATGAAATTTGATATTACTAGTGTAATGATCCAGCTGTTGAATCTGAAAGGTGTATTCTCGGAGGAACAACAGATAATGCAAACTTGCATCTAGAAAATTTTACTGGGATCTTCACTTTATATACTATCCCTAGGGTTGATTAGGATGCATTGAGGTAATGGTTGTTCCTCTTTTCACTGACAGGTGAAACATTATTGTGGCTGGGAGAACTTCCTAGAGGCTCAACCATGACTTAGCATAAGTTGCGCAAATAGTTTTGTTAAAAGATGAGATCTATAATTTCTAGAAGTTACTTGTAGAGTTTATATTTGAAGCTTGGTTTCGATTCAAAAAGAAGTTGAGCATGGTACCTCATCATAGGATTCTAGGATCCAACTTATTGGAGATATTCTATATATCCTTGAATGTTAGTTCTAGGTTGATGGCAGACACAATATCTGGAGGTACACTTATGTATCTATTTTGGGAGATAACCCAAGAAATATTAGAAGAGATTTCTATCACTAACTGAGGATGACATACTCAGAAGGCTGATAGAGGGGATGGTACATATGCTATTGGAGCTGCAAGTGACTACAAAGATAGTGATGATATGATAGAAAAAAAATTGCACAACTCCAAACTGATATTGTGCTACTTACAAAACAATTTACAGCAATGACGGTTGAAAATGTGAAGACAGTGGGGGCACAGAGATCTACTTGTAGAGCTTATGAGTTTGATGTAGATGAGGAAACAAAGTATTTGGATCACGAAATGGCAGGTTTTCAAGACAAAAGGCAAGGAAATCAAGGTCAAAACTACTATGGTGATAGGTATTGAGATACGAGCAGAGAATGAGATGGTTATTATAGGAACAAGGATGACTACAAAGAGAAGAACGACAAATATATTCCATGGATAGCTGAGATACCGAGTCAAAAATGGAAGAAATATTGTCAAAATTAGTAAAAGGCTAAGAAAGTCAAGACAACTGTCACAAGAAGATTAAGAAAGATCTATTAGGGTTGAATCAGAAGGTTGAGTCACATGTTACTGCGATCAAATAATTGGAGCAAAAATTTGGCCAAATATTAATCATGTTGAATTACAGGCATCCTGACACTCTTCCATGTAATACTATACAAAACCTGAAGAATGATAGTCATTGCCATGCCATTACAACTCAGAGTGATAAAACTACCATGGATCCACTTGTGCCCACTGTGAATGAGTCATAGAATGATGTTGATCCTGTTGCTGTTAAGGAAGTGCCTGATGTAGAAGTAGAGAAATTGTTAGATATTGATGATAGTAGTATGAAGACAAAGGTAAGAATAAGGTTGAGGAGCCTGTTCTGAAAACCATTCTAAGATCCCAACCATTGTATCCTTAGAGATTAAAAAGTAAGAAGGAAGAGTAAATATTAGAAATTTTGGTCTATGTTGAAGGAGTTGTCTGTAAATAATCCATTAGTTGAGGTATTAGAGCAAATGCCAGGCTATGCAAAATTCATGAAATATCTGGTCATTAGAAAGTGGACTGTTATCTATGATCCTACTACCAATGTTCATCACTGTAGTGTTGTTGCCTCTAGATCATTAGTAGAAAAGAATGAGGACCCTGGAGCCTTCACCAATCCATACACTATTGGGTCTTTCAACTTTATTCAGTCTTTATGTGATCTAGGAGAAAGTATTAGTCTCATATCACTAGTTGTGTTTAATCAATTGGGGTTAGGATAACCTAAACAAACATTGATGGGGTTGTTGATGGCTAACCGAACCATGAAAAAGCTAGTTGGTGATGAGTAGTGAATTTACCACTCATTCGTACTAAAAATTCGTGCATATTACCTTGTTTTAAATCAATAAATGAGACATATTTATGATTAAATGCACAAATATCCACTCTTCGTAGACATAGAGTTGAGGAGATCAAAAGATATGAATTGGAGCATAAAATAATCAAAAGGGAGAAACAAAAGTGCAGTTGAAGACTTGAAGTAGAAAGGCCTCAGGTACCACGATCATGGTCTGCTGACCGCGATCATGACAGTCAAGCAAAAGTAAATCAACTACGATCGTGAAAGTTATCCACGATCCAGTCAGACCCCTGCGATCGCAGCTTAACAAAAGAAATCAGCCCAAGGGCAAAATTAGAAATGCATGTGGTTGATCCCAATTTGACAAAATGAATCAAACCTTATCATGATGTATCATATTCAATCTTCCCCAATAATTTTTTGGTTTTAGTTATTGGAAGTCATAGCCTTCATTTTTGGAGAAGAAAATATTGTATAATTTTTTAGGTGAAGAATATATTGGAGACTTTCTAAGTAGAAGATTAGCTCACTTCCATTATTGATTTGTGGGAGTGTCAAGTTTGAAGTAACATTCACTTAATCTTCAACAAGTCATTTCAATGGATATTTTGGGTATATCTATGCTTATTTATCGTATGTGTAGCTAGATCTCCCTCTAGGGGTTATGTGTAATAGGGGTTAAAGTGTGTGTGGGTTGTTATTGATTAGCTTCTATTTAGTAGTTCATGTTTATGGGTTTTATCTTTATTATGAAAACTTGGCTAGGATTTGATGGGTGAAAGCTCCAAATACCCAATAGGTATGATGAGTGAAAGCTCCATACTCTAGAAAACTCGAAGCCATCTTTGAAAGAAAGGTTTTGGGTAAAGTTTAGAAATCCATATCATCCTCAAAAGAGGGATGTGGAGACCAAAGTAATGATAGACAAATATGTGTAGTTTGCTAAATTCTCACTATCTTAGACATAAGGGTAAATGTGAGGTTTACTACACTATGGGCATCATCCTAGATATAGGGATGCCTAGATTGAGGTTGTGGTTACCAACTGTTGAACACACCTATTAGGTATTCAAAAGAATCAATGGGTGAAAGTTTGGTCTTTTGTTAAAAGACTAGTTGACTTACTAAATTGATGTTGATCGCTCACACCCACATATCACTCCCTTAGTAGTGCATAATTTTGAGATTCGTGCATACCTGTTAAAACTCTAATTATTCCTAGCTCTAAATTTAGACTAAAAAACCCAAAAAGAAACGTTAGTGTAGATACCAATACCCCCCATTTTTACCTTCTTGTAACATTGGTTTGGATTTAGCTCGTATCTATTATTTCAAAGTAACTTGATTGCCACTAACATTGTTCCTTGTGAATTTGACCCCGACTCCAAAGTTGGGTAAATATATTGACGATGACCGCCTTGCACTTAAACTGACGTGTAAGTTGAGAATTATCAAAAATGGCATCATTGTCGGAGAATAATTTGGCGTATTAAGTTTGTTTGAAATTTTAGAAACTTGCTTGAATTCAAGCTTGTATATATTTGTTTGTGATTTTTCTTTGTAGTTAGATTTAATTTAGTTTAGTTTTTCTCTGTGGCATCGTCTAACAAGTATGATGTGAGTATTTGGGATTCCTATCCCGACGACCTATGTCCAATCTATGAAGGACCATACTTTAGGAGAGATTGTAACTATGCTCCCTATAGGGAGTATAGGTGATCGTTATGTAGTGGTTGAGATAGACATTGGGATGATTGTCCAAATGCCCCTTCCCTTATTATACTAACCAAATTGATAGGTATTATGATTAGAAGAAGGAGGCAAAATAAATCACATCAATTGGTCTTGGAGCAATGCTTCAAACTATTTTGGATTGGGTAACTATAGCCAGGGAGAATGCGCAAGACTTGAATCAATCTTACAAGGTGTTTGACTGGAAAATATCAAGGCAAGGAAATTGGGAAAAAACATCATTATTACAAACCTCACAACCTTGCCCATTTACCAAGAGGAGGTTCATCAAGAAGAGAAACCAAGCTACGATGATGATCTTGGTAGTGAAGAATCCTCGGTAATTTCCAATCCACTAAGTCGTATGAGGAAAAAGAAGCCACAATAAAAGAAATGCTACTGAGTCTAACGATGAATTGAGGCAAATTGTTTATGATGACTCTAGTTCATTTCAAGATGGAGATTCTTTGGAGGAGGCTAACCCAAAATTAAGTATTGGACCTCATTCAAACCATTTCAACATTATGCTTAGAGAATGTGATGAGGATCTATACCTCCAAACAAATGGTAGATTGTGGAAAGAAGGAGTTCAACTCTTATATATTAGAGTTTGTCATTCTAAAGGAGCATATAAAACCCCACCCATCAATAGCCAAGGAACTCAACTTTTGATGTACAAGGAATGGCCTATTGATGTTCTTACTTTTACCCAAGGATCCAAGCTGAAAGTTTGATATCAAGTTGGGTAAAAGGTTCAGGTCTTCAAAATGGCAAGATCGAAGCATGCTCGCCATTTTCTCACATCTTCTAAGTTTCCACTTGGAAGATTTGAATCTTCTATCCCTCTGCTGCTCGTTGCAGAGTGAACGAAATTTGGGATGGAGATTCAAATACTCTAAGTGGAAAAACATAAAAAGAAGGGGTGAAGGCATCATGGTGAGAAGTTAAACTACGCGCTAGATGGTAGGTAACCCATCACGCCACAAAAAGTGGCCCGTATCCTTTTTATTTATGCATGATAGAGTAGATTTTGTTTTATTTTTTATGCATTGTATACTCCATGAAATGTGGTGCTACGAGGTATTTTGATCAAAATTTGAAAGGGAAACATATGAAATTGGCAAGTTTGGAAATACAGGAAACCCGGTTGCTTGGTCTTAGTTACCATAACCATCGTCCGTACCTCTACGATTGCGGAGGCTGTATGATTGCGATCACAGAATGATGACCGCAATCTCGGTCAAATTAGTTTAAAGACAATCTGATTTCCCATTTCTCCCCATGCCCCTCTTTCAATTTTTCTCAAAATTCTCTCCAATTTTTGGCATTCCATTGCGTATCCAAGTGTCAATTCACCTCTTTTGCATTATCTAAATTAGTAAGCAGTCTCATTTTCCTTGGTATTGATACAATTGCATGATTAGAACTCACCATGTAGAAAAAAGGCCCAAAATAGTATTTTCATTGCTAGATACGTACTTAGTTGAAATTATTGATGTGGTTTGTTGTTGTAGTTGATGTACACGCTAATGGGGAAGTCTTGAGTACCCAAATTTATTCTTTAAATGGTCCAAGTAATCAGACACCATGTGTTCGATTGAATTCCCCAATGAGTTCAATTTGAATTCTTTCAAGTCTAGGGGTTATAATCACACATTCTAGGTTTAATTTATTTTTTATAATATTGTCATACTTAGTTGAAATGAGGGAATGGGGTTAAAATTGCATTTTAAACATTGTCCAGAAATTGGTAAACCTGGTCTCAGGTACCTCTATCACGATACCGATGACCGCGATCATTGTACCGCAGTCGCGATTATAGCTCCATGATCGCCATACCTGAGGGCAACTTTTGGCAGACATCAAAATTTTTGTAGGTGCTTTTTTGCCCTCAAAACCTTCCATAACACTACCACATGAGCTTATCTATTTGTTCTAGGATATTTTTGGTGTGAAAATACTAATGTTGGCCTAAGCTGCATTGCTTAGAGGTTCTCAGCCTAAAAGATGAAAGATTTCAATGACACCCGATTTATGGCCGCACAATGCCAACACCTCTACTATGCAGATTTTATCAGGAAAAATCTACTCCCTGGAAGGGATATTAGCTTAGACAAGGTGGAGGAAAAGATCCCAGAATTCCATGCTAGGATCACTGCAACCATGTGGATGTATTTTAACCCAAACCCTGCTATACTAATAAGCAGTGGGTGCGTGATTTTTAGACAACCCTCAGCATAGTTTCTCTCGTAAACATAGTGATGAAAATTCAGGGTAAGTAGGTGAACTTTAGAGCAAAACAAATTAATATAGTATATGGGCTCCCAAATGCTGACATGAGGTAGTTTCATGCAAAGGCATACGAGCCAGGGACCTGGATAGCTAATATCTTATTTTCTAAAAAGGCAGTTCCCTGGGCCACCACCAAAAGAGATATTCCAATGAATGACTTCAAGGCTGAAGCAAGGCAGTGGCTTAACATCATCTATAGCAGGGTCTCTCCTTACACTCATATGACCATTGTCACAAATACCTAGGCTAGGATGGTGGCTTGTATTCTATCTGGCATCGCTCTGAATATAGGAGAGATTATGATTTTAGAATGGTGGTACTTCAAAAACCATGGAGATACTCATTTTCTCTTTACTTCTCTTATAACTGAGCTATGTAAAAGCACAGAAGTGGAAGAATATGCTGCAGACACTTGGGTGCGCCTAGGTTCCCTCATCTGTCCACTCAAATTTAGAGGCGAAGGAGCCTTAACCTAAAGTGAAAAGAGAAATATGGACTTGGGCAATTCATTCTAAGAGGACACAGACTCTTACAGACCCTCTTCAGCCAATGCTTACGATGACATCTCTATTCAGATAAAGAGGATGAGGGAACTATTGTCTAGATTACCTCAGGGATTGGGAGAGCCCTCCACTGCCCATCATTCATATATAGCTTAGTCAAATTATAAGAAGTATATAGCATAGAAGAAAAAGTAGGTTGCCACAGTAGCCAATTTGGAGAGAGCCTACTAAGCCTTGGATGCCTTCTACAGGGACCTCAAGGAGTCACATGAGAAGATGGTTAAGAAAGAGAAAAAAAAGAGAAAAATTATTCAAAAAGTGTGGAAAGGGGTAAAGGGCATCTTCAAGGTGCTTAAACTTAACCATCTAGTACCTTCACCAAGATTGGATAGTGAGGATAAGACCCCTGCAGAGTGGTCAGCTGATGATGCTGGTGGTGGTGATGCCGAGTCAAGAGGAGAAGATATTTCTTGATACATATCTAGGGAGACCCCTTTTACTCTTACTTGCTTACACATGCAGTGTGGACACTGCATTTTTTTAGTTGGGGGTGCCCCCGGATGTGTATTATTTTGGTGTTGTCTGTCGGATATTTCTATTGGTGATTGTTTTGGGATGATGATTTGGATATTATTTTAATTTTTTTTAGATGTCATATTTTGTTTATGCTACATTTTTGGGTACCTAATTGGTTCCCACGTTTTATGGATTATCATATTTCTTTTAGTGTTTAGTTTCTCTTTTTTAATTTAGCTATTATTTTGATTTTGATGATACCCTATGATGGATTGAGTGACAACATTCTTAAGGGTAAAACATCATGTTTGGATTTTAAGTCATAAATACAGGGGAATTTTGAGTACCTATTGCATGAATATTATGAATGCAAGGGAAGTTTGAGTGCCTGTGGCATCATAAATTATAAATGGGATCACTTTATACACCTATTGGAGGAGGCTGAGTAGCCATATGGTTAGTTGACCATTTTGAGATGAATTTTTGAGACTAAGGCTTTGGTTGTAGCCATAGTTTAGAAACTTGTCTGTGGTGCTATTACAAATCAAGAAACCCCCTCCGTCCAAAATTTTTGAAAAATCAAGGGGCATAGACTTGAGCAGTGTTGTAACAAAACTTTTTATCTTTTTGTGGCTCCATACATATTTGACTTGTGAATAATGATAGATACTACATTTTCATCTCTCACGGGAGGGACATTTTAGCTCCGTTGGCAAATTTTGCATACCATGTATGGTGAGCTACTTGCATTCATCTCTTGTATACTTGTGTGATCTAAAACTTTCTCTGTTAGTATTTCAAAGATAATTTTTTTTGAAAGTAGTTGGATAAATGATCATAGGCTATATTTCGTTGTTGAAAATCACTCTAGCCTAAAAAGCCTTTCCTTGCATAATTGTAATCCCTGGTTACCCACTTTGAGCCTTTGAACCTTTCTGTGGCAAACACTCTACAAGTCGTGAACTGCTCTTTTTATCCCTCTTTTGAATCACATGCTCCTTGAACTTGAAAAGGCAACTTGAGGCTAGAAGCTTAAGTTGGGGTTGTTGAAAGTTGATGGAAGGAAGTTTGGGGCCATGAATTGTTAGTGAAATATCGAATGTGCGTAAGTGTTGAAAACAAAGAAATAGAAAAAGAAAGGATTCAATAAAGGAAAGAATTGCATGAGAATTGCAAGAAAAAAAATGAAAGAAAAAATGGTGAACAAAGAAAGTGAAAAGTACGCATAAAAAAAGAAAGAAAATAGAGAAGAGTGGCCCTTAGTTAAAAAGAAGGATTGAAAAGTGTGAAGTAGATGTTCAAGGAAGGGTGTAGACATGTTTCTCCCAGAAGATATTCTACCCTAACCTGAACCTATGTTACAAACTTAGAAAGTGCTTTGAGATCTCCAACAATGTACTTTTTCTCATAGTGGCAATAGAAAATAGGGGCAAGCCTATGGTATGACACTTGTTGCGTAGAGATTTCTTTTATGAGGGAGAGAGTTCTTGCATGTAAAATTCGTTGTTGTATATTTGGTAGCTTCGTGTATGGAATTTTATTTCTTGTGAGTTTGGCATGCGAAACAAGTTGACATGGCTGATTTTGTCACCTCCCGAGCAATGAGGCAAATGGAGTATAGTTTAGTTTTAGTCAAATGTGAGCCATTTCTAGAGTTTTGGTTTTTGTTCCTTGGTTTCTCTTTAGTCTTATGTATCCTTGAATGTTGCATCTTATGATGAGGAGTGTAGTGAAACTAGCCTAGCACATGTACAATGAGCTACTTGTGGTTGTAATTAAAGTTGAGGTCATTGTGATCTTTAAGGCTTAAAGATTGGGCATAAATAATTCTATATCACGGTAAGAGGTACTGTTGCTTAAGGAAAAGAAATAATTTTAAATTAGGGGTGTTGATGTGTGGTGATTTTACCACTCATTTGCACTAAACATTTGTGCATATTACCTGATTTGGATGAATAAATGAGACATATTTCTAATTAAATGCACTAATATCCACTCTTCGTAGGCATAGAGTTGAGAAGATCAAAAGATGTGGATTGGATCATAAAATGATCAAAAGGGAGAAAGAAAAGTGTAGCTGAAGACTTGGAGCAGAAAGGCCTCAGGTACTGCAGTCGCGATCTACTGACCGCGATCACGGCAGTCAAGCAAAAGTCAATTAACTGCGATCACGTAAGCTATCCACGGTTGTGTAATCACAGTTGCAACTAGACCCGCGCGATAGAAATCAGCCTAAGAGCAAAACAGGAAATGCATGTGGTTGATCCCAATTTGACAAAATTACTCAAACCCTATCCTCATGTATCATATACCATCTTCCCCAATAAATTTTAGGTTTTAGTTCTTAGAATTCATATCCACCATTTTTTGAGAAGAAAATATTGTATAATTTTTGGGTGATGAATATATTGGAGACTTTCTAAGTGAAAGATTAGATCACTTCCATTGTTGATTTGTGGGAGTGTCAAGTTTGAAGTAACATTCACTTAATCTTCAACAAGTCATTTCAATGGATATTTTGGGTATATCTATTCTTATTTATCTTATGTGTAGCTAGATCTCTCTCTTTTGGTTATGTATGAATAGGGGTTAAAGTGTGTGTGGGTTTTTATTGATTAGCTTCTATTTAGTAGTTCATGTTTATGGGTTTTATCATTGTCATACTAACATGGTTGGGATTTGATGGGTGAAATCTCCAAATACCTACATAGGTATGATGAGTGAAATCTCCATACTCTAGAAAACTCAAAGCCAACTTAGAAAGAAGGGTTTTGGGTGAAGTTTAGAAATCCATATCAGCCTCGAAAGAGGGATGTGGAGACCAAAGCAATGATAGATAATTGTGTAAGTAGTTTTCTAAATTCTCACTATCTTAAACATAAGGGTGAATATAAGGTTGACTATACCATTGGTATTATCCTAGAAATAGGGATGTATAGATTGAGGTTGTGGTTACCAAATGTTGAACACACTTATTAGTTATTCTAAAGAATCAATGGGTGAAAGTTTGGTGTTTTGTTGAGAGACTAGCATCAAAATCTATAACCAAAACTACCCATAGTTGACTTACTAAATTGATGTTGATCACTCACACCCATATATCACTCCCTTAGTACTGCATAATCCAAAGATTCGTGCATACCTGTTAAAACTCTAATTATTTGTAGCCCTAAATTTATACTAGAAAAACCCAAAAAGAAACATTAGTGTAGATACCAATACCCCTCATTTTTACCTTTTTGTAACATTGGTTTGGATTCAGCTCGTATCTATTATTTTGAAGTAACTTGATTGCCACTCACATTATTCCTTGTGTATTTGACTCTGACTCCAAAGTTGGGTAAATATATTGACGATGACTGCCTTGCACTTTAATTGATGTATAAGTTGAGCGTTATCAGTTGGTATTCTATATGATGTGTTGGTAAAGGTGGCATCTTTCATCTTCTCAGTTGATTTCATGATACTTGATTATGAGGTGGACTTACAAGTCCCTATCATCTTGGGTAGACCCTTCCTATTTTTTAAAAAAAACCTCCCAAGATATTCATAATAATTCATAATAACATCCATCCAAGACAGAACTAGAATAATTAATTAATATAAAAGCAGTCACAGTCAACTCTAGACTCATAAGGACCAAAAAAACATTATTTATTATTCCATAATAACATTCATCCAAGACATAATTTAAATTAGTAATTAATAGTTGGCTCGATCTCTTGATGATATTGACATATTCCTTGGGTAATTTCCATCTAGTTGTAGATTGTCTTGGTGGGAATGATGAATTTGTTCTCCATATTAGGTCCACCACAACGTCTTGTATCTGCACTATTCAGGCAGGAAATGAATGTTTTTACCCTCTTATCCAAACAAAAGTGGATTCTATACAAGAAGACGTAGGAGCTATTGGCTTGCTGACATGATATATAAACCTTATAGTCCTTGTTATGCACCACATCAATTGAAATCAAAGTCATAAACTCCATACTATTCTAACAATCATGATTTGATAGATTCATCTTAGAATTAATCAACATCTCAATCATTTCCTCACATATTATATTTTTTGCATATCTTATTGCTTCCCGAAAGTAGTCAGCCGGTGAAATTGTATCTTCAACTCTTATCCAAACAAAGGTGGGTTTCATGTAAGAAAATATAGAAGAGAAGACCCTTCCTCGCTATGGGTAGGGCATTAGCTGATATGAAATTTGGCCAGATGAGGTTCAGACTCAATGATGAACGGGTGATCTTTAATTTATGCTAGTCAATGCAGCAATTGGATGATATGATAGTTGTGTCTGTGATAGATACCATTGATGAAAAATTTGATGTAGTGACTGTTCTAATTGAAGAGAGGCTGAGTGTTGAAGCACTAGCAATAGTGATTATGAATTTCGACAATGATAAAATTGAGAAGTACGATGAGATGGTTGGTGATCTGTATGGGAGAGGTTCTTATACTTATGCTTCAAATAAACTTGATCTAGATTTGAAGAATAGAACCACTCCTACCGCTTATCCATCAATTGAACAACCACCAGTATTAGAGTTGAAGGCCATCGCATCCCATTTATGTTATGCTTTCCTAAGGGCCAACAACACATTACCAGTAATTATTACAGCAGATTTGATGAAGATTGAGGTAGAGACATTATTATCTATATTGCAAAATTCATTGTAGGTATTCCACTAGGAATCTACACTCAAAAAATCCAACTTGAATCGGACTGTACACCGACTATTGAGAACCAGCGATGATTGGACCCTCTTATGCAACAGGTGGTGAAAAAAGAAACTATCAAGTAGTTGGACACTAGTGTCATTTATCCTATTGCTGATAGCAAGTGGGTCAGTCCTATTCAATACATCCCCAAAAAAGTGGCATTACAATAGTCCAAATGAGAAGAATGGCTTAGTGGCGATGAGACCAGTCATAGGTTGGAGAGTGTTTATTGAATACAAAAATTTGAAAACATGTACCCAAAAGGATCACTTCCCAATGTCCTTCATAGATCATATGTTGGATAGACTTGTGGGAAGGAGATGGTATTATTTTCTGGTTGGATATTCAAGGTACAATCACATTACGATTGCTCCCGAAGATCATGAGAAGACAACCTTTACCTGCCCATATGGAATATTTGTATTCAAGAGAATGCCATTTGGGTTTTGCAACGCTCCAACAACATTTCAAAGATGCATGATGTCCATCTTCTCTGACATGGTAGAAGACACCATTAAAGTATTTTTGGATAATTTTTCTGTAGTTGATGATTCTTTTGATGACTGTTTGATTCACTTGGAAAATGCTCTACGTCAATGTAAGGAATGACTCGTGGTACTTAACTAGGAGAAGTACCACTTTATGGTGAAAAAAGGAATTGTGTTGGGCACAAGATCTCAAAAAGAGGTGTAGAGATTGACAAGGCAAAAATTGTAGTGATTGAGAAATTGCCACAACCAATTTAGTTACGGGAATTTTAAGCTTCTTGGGCCATGTAGGTTTATATAGGTGATTCATCAAGGATTTCTCAAAGATGACAAATCCTTTATGAAAAACTTCTTAAGAAAGAGGTGAAGTTTTATTTTGATAAGGCATGTCTGAAAGCTTTTGAGTGTTTGAAGGAGCAACTGGAGTATGCTCCTATCATTGTGTCTCCTGACTGGTCTATGCCATTTGAGATCATGTGTGATACAAGTAGTGTGGCTCTAGGTGCTGTCCTAGGCCAAAGGCAAGAGATGATTCTGCACCCTATATATTATACCAGCAAGGTATTAAACCCTGATTAGAAGAACTATACTCTAATTGAACAAATGCTATTAGTAGTGGTTTTTATTTTTAATAAATTTTGATTTTATATTATTGGAACTAAGGTTATTGTGCATATAGATCATTCAGCCTTGAGACACTTGATGGGGAAGAAAGATGCAAAGCCTAGATTGATTTGTAAGGTTCTCTTGCCATAAGATTTGGATTTTGAGGTAAAAGACCGAAAGGGTATAGAGAATTAAATTACTGACCATTTGTCCAGACTTGAGGATAAAGCAATGAAAAAAGTAGGGAATGGACTTGAAATCAATGATACTTTTCCATATGAGTAAAGTTTGGCAGCATTGCAAGACCTAATTCCCTAGTTTGCTGATCCAGCAGAAAAAGAGATTCATGCATGAGGTAAGAAAGTTTTTCTGGGATGAACCTTAATTATTTTGAATTTATATGGATGGGTTAGTTGTAGATGCATCCCTAAAGTGGAGACGATGAGCATTCTTGAGACTTGTCATGCTTCACAGTTGGGGGTCTCCATGAAGGAACCTGCACAGCCCACAAGATCTTAAAATGTGGGTACTACTAGCCTATGATATACTAGAATGATTATGAATTTTCTTCAACCTATAACCAATGCCAGTGTTAAGGAAATCTCTCTAGATGCCATGAACTCCCTAAGACACCCATTGTGGAGTTAGAGTTATTTGATATATGCGGGTTGATTTGATAAGTACATTTATGAGCTCCTTTAGTATGAAGTACATTCTGGTGGCGATGGACTATGTGTCCAAATGGGTGGAAGCAGTTGTGCTCCTAAATAATGAAGGAAGAAATGTCGCCGGCTTTCTAAATAAATACATCTTTTCTCAATTTGGCACATCGCGTGCAATCATTAATGATAGTGGGTCACACTTTTGCAATCGCCTTTTTAAAAATTTTCTTGAGAAGTATGGCATAAAGCATAAGTTGGCAGCACCTTATCACCCACAGACTAGCATACAAGTTGAAGTGTCCAACAAAGAGAAAAAGTTAATTCTGGCAAAGACTGTTAATGCAAATCAGACTGATTGGTTAAGAAAGCTAGATGATGCATTATGGGCCTACAGAACATCTCTTAAAACCCTCGTAGGTTCTTCTCCATATCACACTACAATATTTTTGGCCTAAGGCCACACTAAACTTGAGCCACACTTTACAAGTGTGGCCTATACCATTAAAGACAGCACTTTTAAAGCATAACCTTAGTTTTTTACTTCTGGCCACATTACTTTTGGCAACACTTTGAAAGCGTGGTATTTAATGATGTAGACCACACTTTACAAATGTTGCCAAATCATGATATAATTGACAACGCTTATTCACATATATGGCTACATTTTTTAAGTGTAATTTTATTATAATTTAGAAGACAACATTTTAAAAATATGGCCTAAAATTTTCATTAAAATCTTCTCTCCCTCCCAAATATTTTAATTTCCTTCCAATTTATAATTCACCTAAAACATTGAAGTATATTGAAAATAAAAAACCTTACACTATCATTTCACCTAAATTAATTATAGGTAGTAAGTAGCCTAGAAATGAACTGTTGCCTTTCATAGGGATCTTCTGGTAAGAATCGTGGCTTGTTCTTCTATATTTCATCGTTGTATTCAAGAATTACAAGTGATAAATTTTGCTGCTCAAATCTTCTTCCACAAAATCAAATGTTATGCCTTTGATTTTGCTGTAGGTCGAATAAACCAGGTGCTCTCCACCATTAAATAACACCGAAACACCATCAAACTAGTCAAAGACGCCATTGGCTTGGAAGGGAAACCACCGACGAGGGGCGAGTAAGGGCAACTAATGGTGAGGAATTGTCAACCTAAAGGTGATAGTCAATCACTCCTTTTGGTCTTTTTTTCTCAATCAGTGAATTTGAAAACCCTTTTCATTATTTTGTCAAGTTTTTATCTGGGTTTTGTGAATTTGTTATTCTTTTGAGTTTCTTGGATTTTAGGAATGCCAACTTGGGGTGTGTTGTGATTCCACTTAATACGATTAAAGAGAATATGAGGAGTTTGGTTCCGTTGATTTATGATTCTTGAATTGGTTTTTTATCGATTCATGAATTTGTGTTTTGGGAATTTATTGGTTCTTTTGAGTTTATGAATTTTCTATGATGTTGCATTTTTTAAGCTATAAATTGCCTGTTTTCATTACATAGATACAAGAGTTGGTGCAAATACCGTGACGTTTCTACTATAGGATAAATGGGAAGCTCAGTGCTCTAAGATCACACTATGCGTGGGTCTGGGGAAGGAACAGACCACATAATCCATTGTATGCAGCCTTACCCTACATTTCTTCTAGAGGTTGTTTCCACGGCTAGGATAAAATATGAATAACATATATAAATTGGTAGCCGGGCACCTTAGTTAGAGAAGGAGGTTAAGAACCATGATAAAGACTCCTAACTTATTAGCAATGTTTAGAAATTGGGGTGAAAGAATGACATAGGCATATTGATTAGAGGGAATGAGTGTAGAGCTTTTCTGAGGCAAGAAACCCAACTCTTGTCACTGATTGCAGCATATCGTTATATATTCATTACACTCTTCCCTTAGGTGGCCATCTGTTCGTCCTTGTAACTTACCATGAGTATCACATTCTATCAAAATGTCTCTAGTATTAGGATAACTTAATTAATTTGCGGGAATTGAATGAAGTCTTTCCTTTTAATCAGTAACCAAACTTGTTGTGAGCTGAAAGGGTGTTGCCATTTAGAAGCTATAGTCTATGTTGTTTGAACTCTACAAAAATATTATTGCACCTGTGTCGAATCTTCCTAAAATGCACTACTTTTGGAGGATCGGACACGCATACGGTGACATTTTTGAAGAGTCCGAGACAAAATCTATAGTAGACCTAAAAGCTTCTGGAACAGTAATGACCATGGTCCACACACAGTTTTTGAGAAGAGGCGTTTTAGAACACTAAAGAGAACTCCTTAGTTAGCATTGTCTATACTATTTTTTCTTTCTTTTGCCACCTATTTGGGTTCCCTTTATTCATGTAATGTTTGTGTGAATTTAATATTCTGGCAATCTAATATTCTTTGCCTCTATTTGCAGTTAGTAAGGATGAAGCAGGCATTAACTCTAAAGAAAAAAGTTTTGAATCAAAAAAGAGCTGAAAGTCCTCTGAAGAATATGAATTCCGATACTCAATACCATTCAAGTGCTGAACTAGTCAAGGAATATAAGATTAAGAGAGAACAACTTTCAAAAGAACACAATGATAAAATTAGGAAAGCTCAGACACCGATGACACAAAAAAGAAAAAATCTTCAGTAGCCCATTGCACAACAAGGAAAGAATATATTTCCTGTTCACAAGTCAATGATCCAATCATCCTCAAGGAAAGAGATTAATGCTTCATATTTGATCACTACAAAAAGACAAAACAAACAACGGTTATTTCAACCTCAATTTGGAGAGCCCATTAAAAAGAGAGGAGTCGAATCACCTATGCATAACATCATGTTCCATGGATTTTCAAAGGTCGATGTTAATACTTCAGATATCATTGGAAGTTCACAAGTTGAACAAGAGAAACAACATACTATTAAAGAACTAGAAAACTGCAAACAGATGAAGAGGAAGTCAGTCCTACCATCAAGTAGTCTTGATCAGTTTTTAGAAAAACAAGGGATACACATAAGCGGTGAAAAAGAACATGATGTTCACACAACAGATGGTGTTAGAGTTCTTCCCACTGAAGATCTAGATGAACATAATACGCGATTGGATGATCCTGCGGAACAAGAAGAAATTGGTGAGGATGGGTGGTCGAATAGTGATGAGAATATGAATGTTGATTGTGGCACAAATAGTATGTATTGAATCCTATAATTTTATTACTCATTGTATTTGTTTCTTATTTCTTGGTTGTTACATTAATCTAGGAGTGCCACAGAAGAAAAATGTTCGAGGACCAACAACATGCAAGAAAATTCATGCGAGAACTTTAGATGAAAGAGAGGTGGTGACATTTGACTTAGGACAAGTAGTGGGACCAACTGACAGGGCAATTTGTAATTTAAGAAACTTCATAGGAACAGTTGTAAGGAATCCCAAATTTATCACCTTGTTGTACACTAGTTGGCATGGTGTTCCAGATGAAACTAAAAATGCATGTGGGATTATGTCAATGTAAGAAAAATTAATATTTGATATTGTACATATATTATGTTTATTACTAACCGAAGCTTAATATATTTATTTCGTATAGTCAAAGTTTCTAATTCCAAAGGAAGGACAAAAGTGGGTGATGCATGGTCTTCGTGATGCTTGGAGTGGATTCAAGAGAGAAGTTAAATGGAGATATTTTGATAAAATACTTAATGTTGAAGAAATGCTAGAAAAATTTCCCACTGGCGTTCCAGCTGTTAACTTATGTCAGTTGATCGAGTATTGGAAGCTTCCAGAAGTTGAAGTGAGATTAAAATAACACATATATACTCTTGACATATTTTGTATATTTAATTTATGTTTTTTTTAGGCCTTGAGTGAGGTAAATTCTCAAAATAGGAAAAAACAAAAGTGGAGACATCAAATGGGACCTGTTACTTTTGGAAGAGTACGTGTGGCATTGGTAATATTTAGTAGGCACTTTTAAAAAAATTCTATTTTTCAATTTCTTTTTTACTTTGTTATAACATGTTTATATTTGTTTTTACTTTAATTTGATATAATTTGTAGCACCGGACAAAAGAAAATAATGAGGAACCATTAAAGGCTAAAATGTTTGTTGCAGCTTGTACAAAGACGGGAAAAAAAGTTTAGGCAGATATCCAAATTTCAATAGTAAGTAATTGATTTCAACTGCAGCTAAGTTCATATTTAATACTTTATATGAAGATGTTTAAGCCTGTATAGTAGAAGAATGGTATCTTGTTTATTATTGATGTGTGTTTATCCTGTATAGTAGTAGAAGAATGCTATCTAGTTTAAGCCTCTAAATATACACTAAGCAAGTAGCGACCAATATATATCTTTATATTTTGATGTGTGTTGAAACCATTCTTCAGATTCCAACAACTGTGGATGATAAACTAAGGGGAGTACTTGTTTTATTGCATCAGGAGAATACTATTTAGTGTAATTGGAAAAATCAACCTTCTTTCATTCTATCAGTAGAGTACTACTTAGTCAAGTTGACCACTCCTTTCAACTACATCAGGAGATAACAATGACAACATGTAGATGCTAAACTAAGGAGCTAATAATGACCACATGTAGATGCTAAACTAAGTGACACTACAGTGAATTATTATAAAAAATATACCCCTTTCCATTTGTAAAATGGCATTTGTGCTAGAAAATTTCAAAAAATACATGGAAGATTTTGGTGCAGGGATTACAGGAGGAGTCCTCAAGAAAATGCGTTATGTTCATGCAGCTTTGACAGAAACCTTTGAGGCTATATTTGTATAAGAGGCTGCAATTTCACAAAATTGAAACCAAATAACCAAAAATCATTCCTATTCTCTTGTGGGACTATTTGACATATCCAACATGTTATTTCTTAATATTCACGAGGATAACAATTGGTTGTTCAAAGAAACACCAAATTCATTTCCCTTTTATTCTAAAGAAGATATTCATATATACATATTAGTGTACAACAGCATATAAGCTTGCATTCTGGAAAAGGTAAAAAACAAAGTTGCTTTACATCTGTGGATGGGAACAACCGAAGTAGTATAGTGCATATAGATAGAAGAAAAGGTATTGACTGTAGGCTAATATTATTCCTTCTCTATTTAGAATGGGTTCCTGAGTCTTTAGGAACTGAAATCTGCTTTGGCCTTATGAGACTGATTTTATTCCCAGGAGTATTATTGTTAAGAAAGACGGATTTTTGCCCTGTGACTGAGGAGTCTTCTTTCGAAATGTATCTTATATATACTGCATTATTTCTTCTCCTGAAAGCTATTGTTTTACTTTTTTAACAGTCTGAACTAGAGAATCATCAAAACACTGGGAAAACACCAGATGATGCATTCACGACAGTATTTGGAAAAGAGAAGCCAGGTTGAGTTAGAGGCTATGGTAGATCAGTGACAAGAACTTCTCTGGAAAAAGATGAGGAAATGAATGAGCTTAAACAAAAGCATGCTAATGAATTCACTTCTATAAATGAAGAAATTATAAGTGAAATGAGAGAAGAAATGCGACAGATTTTTAGTCAATTGGTGCAAAACAATCCTGGATTGAATTTTCAAGATATACTAGGGAGTGATGGATCTAACATTCCTTCACCTGATGTGAGTAATGCACAAGCTGTAAGAGGAAAAATTCTTTCAAATTCTTCCGGCTCAGCTCATGCTTCGGTACATGAAAAGGTACTTTTTCTTACAAATACACAAGAAATTTAAATCCTGAACTATTAACTTGATTGAATGAATTAAAGAAACTTTGGATTCACATACTTCCTCATATCAAGATTGAAAAAATATTTGTATTTCCTTTGTTTGTTTCATTTTGAATGTGTAGGATCAACGTGAGGGATCAAATTTGAATGGTGGGCGCCACAACTCAACTTGATCGAGATTGAAGTGAATGATGAATTTTTGAAATATTTTGATATTTTTTTTTATATACATTTGGTTTTGTGTGGAACTTGATACAATTTTTTATTATGTTGCCTTTTCTTATTAGTATGTAAAAGACATATTTTGTAAATCAAATCTCTGCACTTCAATTATTTATGTAATGTGCTTAGTGATACATATATTTCGATCAAAATAATTATTTTTCAATTAGAAATTACATATGAACATTTGATATGTCTAATGCCATTTTAGTGAAATGTGGTTTGAAATGTCAAATTTTAGGCAATATTGCTACAATTCAAAAGTGTTGCTAAAACGTGCTTACACTTTACAAGTGTTGTCATAGAGGATGTATAAAAGGCTACATTTTTGAAGTGTGGCTAGTAATAAATAAAAGGCCACGTTTTTAAAGTGTTGTTGTATAGGTGCCACAAAAGGCTACGCTTGTGAAGCGTGCCCAATAATGAAACAAAGGCAACATTTTTTAACTGTTACTATAGAGATGCTACAAAAGGCTACACTTGTGAAGCATGACCATAGGAAAACAAAGGCAACATTTGTAAGTGTAGCGTTATCAAATAAAAGTGTTGCCAATGACAAGCTATAAAGCGTGGCCTTTATACCTTAAAGGCCACGCTTTTAAAATATAGTTGCTATGGCAACACTTGAAAAGTGTTGCCTTTGAGAAAAGGTCACGCCTCTTTAGGCCACCCCCCAAAAAGTGTTGTCTAAAGTAAAAAAGTGTAGCCTTTGATCAAAGGCCACACTTTTTGCTATTTTAGGCCACGTTTTGCAAGAGTAGCCTTAGGTAAAAAATGTTGTAGTGTCATTTGGTGTATGGTAATGCATGTCAGTTGCCCATTGAACTTGAGCACAAAACACTGTGGGCGCTGAAGAGGTTGAACTTTGAGTAGCATGATGCAATAAAGGAAATAATGAGTAAAGTGAATAAGTTGGAAGAATTTTGACTTTGGGTTTATAAGAGTTCTGTAGTATACAAAGAGAAGATGAAGTTGCATCATGATCGAAAAATTGAGAAAAGAGTATTTGAGTCAGGTAACCAGGTATTGTTGTATAATTCGAGACTTTGCCTGTTTTCACACAAATTAAAGTCTAGATGGTATGGACCATTTACTGTGGTGAGAGTGTTTCCATATGGTGCTATAGAATTGAAGTGTGATGGTGAATCCCCATGCAAAGTAAATGGGCAAAAGGTAAAGCACTATATGGGTAACACTGAAGAAGTTAAGGTAATTAAGGATTTGAGCCTTGGTGAGTCTGAGTAACCATGGAAACTGAGTCATGCTGCGATATTAAATTAGGTGCTGCATGGAAGGCAACCCATGGGGATAGTTTGTGAAGTTTGAGTATCCAAACTAGCCACGTCATACTACAACGTTAAATCAAGTGCTTCATAGGAGGCAATCCACGCTTTGTACTTATTAAATTATAGGGTAACATATGTGTTCAGTGTGCAGGAATGGATATTGGAGGAGTCAATCAGAAAATTATTGAAGTCAGGCCATACGGGGCTCTTTACGATTCGTAACTAGATATTATGGCACGTAAATAGGAGTTGTAAGGACCTGGAACTCAAATCACTTTCAGGTAATTGGTCTCTGGAGTTATTACGACTCTCAAAAATGAGTCATAGTCAGGTAACATTCTAGTTTTTACAAAGGAAGTCTAAAACTCGTAAGCAATGGCTACGAGTCGTAATCAAGACTCGTAACCAAGCTTCACAGTTTAGGCATCGCGGGTCGACCCGATCCAAATTGCAATTTAAAATAAAAAGGGCAACCAAAATGGGCACCCGACCTTTAAATTTTCAAACTCTCTTTATTATTCTTGGCTTGCAAAAATCCAAAGCACTCCACATTCCTCCCATAATATGAAAATTTCATTAAGAATAAGACCTAAAGTTGTTTGAAGTTAAGAAATTGGCAAACAAGTAAGTGTTTATTCATAAAATCTATATTTATTAAGTTAATTCTAAAAAATTATACAAGGTTCTTGGAATTCTTGATGCAAATATGTGCATACATGGGTAATCAAACACTATTCTTTAAAGTTGTGCTATATATTGTGGAAATGAGAGTAAAAACAGTCTTTATGCTTTAAAAGTGTGCTTAGGAGTGAATGTAGGAAGTATTGAGTTGTGTTGTAATGTATATTGTTGTTGTGAGATTGAGTATTGGAACCAACTAAATCTAAAACCCTATGTTGCAGTGGATACGGGACTTCTAACAACTCATAAACACACTTAACAAGTAGTTATGGGATCGTAACCACTGACAACATGAAGGATTAGAAAAGTGTGGGTTATGGATCACTACGACTTACTTGAATGAGTCATAATCAATCCCTATGACTCGTAGTAAGGAGTCATAATAAATGGGGATGTTTAGCAGTATATGAAATATTTTTGGTCAGCTTACGAGTGTTGGTAAAGAGTCGTGGTCTAATATTGCAACTCATTAGGGGGACTTATAATCTGACAAGGAACTACTAACTTGGCCTCTGTCTACATTACAACTCATCCAAATGAGTCGTACCCAGTCGTTACAACTCATACCCCTTAGTCGTAATGAGTTCAGTACATGTACACTGATACTAAACTTTCTTATTTTTCTTTCTTCTTTAAAGAATTCACTAATTAATCTTATTCAAATAGGTACTCATCACTCCAAAGAGTGATTTATCATCAAAACAAATGCCAAAGAAGAAGAACAAGAAGAAACCTACCCCAAAGTCTGATTAAAAATTAGTAAACAAAGACATGAGTCCAGTGGTGATGTAACATCCTACATTTTTAAGCTAAAAAAATCAGACTGTCATTCCTACGTGTGTAAACTTTAATCCCATTACTCATATTTAAATTCATGTGTCAATCTTTATCCTAGTGTATTAAGTGATTATGAGGTGAAAATTGTTAATGGAAATCACTTAGAGCAAAGTTGAGATAAGAGCTTTTGAATCGTCCTAAGTTTGGTATTTGATTCTACAAGGGTCAACTTTGAATGTGTATAACTTTTGATATATGTAGAATTTTTTATCTCAAGACCCACCAAGTTGTATATAATTGAGTCAGCTTTCCAACGGTGACAATTTAGCCTTAATTCGATACTCGAGCAAAAAGTTATGATCATTTTCGTCTGAACCAGTAAGCTACCACGATATTGGCGCATTGCGGTAAGCTCCAAAAGCGAGATTCTACTGAAATTTTAATTTTGAAGGGCAGTTTAAACTTTTTGCCATAACCCCAAGTCGTATTAATAGCTTATTAAGTGTTATTAGGGCATAATATACCCAAAAATTACTCAAAATCCTCTCAAAATAAACCTTTAACTTCCCTCCCAAAGATCAAGAATCCATCTTTAAATTCAAGATTTCCAAGAAGCAAATCAAGATTTGGGTCCTATTCCTTAAACTAAGTAATCTAAGGTACGTGGGGTTTTTCCTAAACTTCATGGGCATGGTGAAATTGATTTAATAATATTTGGTATGTTGATAAATCATATTTTTATGAAAGGTTTTGAATTACATTAAAAGGTATGCATTGTGAATCTTTCTAATGATATAGAGTTTTGGTCTTGAGGCCTTCCCTTGAAATAGAATTTTTACTTGTGTATATATGTGTGTTTCCAATTTTTAAATATGAATTGAGAGCATGAATAAATAATTTCCCTCTCTCATTGTGTTATTTCTTGATTTACTAGTTATGGGTTACTCAATTGTATGTCTTATAGCATGAACAAGGGTTTTACTATCATTTATGAACTTGATGTTGGTAGTGAATTGAAGGAGGGATATTTCTTGTTCTGTAAATGCTATGTATGTGATAATTGAAAGAATTGCATGATTGTCTTGAGAAATTGACCACCACATGTTTAAGAATTGAAAGAGAGAATCTTTGCATAAGTTTTTATGTATGTTGAAATACAAATTCTCTTATACTGTTTGAATGATTTGGTGCTCCACACATTATATTTTGAATGAAAGGATTGTAACATCATATTTTATGGCTTAGAGATATGACTTCCAAGTCTTGATATGATGATACCAAAAAGCTGAATGCCATAACATAGAAAGAATTTTAAATTTTGATTTCAAAGAATACATGTCTTAAAAGGTTAAAAATGGGCTTAAAGAGAGTTAGGTGGTTGCTTGAAGAAGTCATTTAAGTGTAAGGACTCATTGTTGGAAATTATATTTTGTTGTTATGGGTTTATTATGTCCCTATGAGGGACCATACACTGGAGACTCCAGCCGTTGCGGCAAACTTGGATTGGGAGCTTGGCCACTGAGTTAAGGGAGGATTCCATATAGCCCGTGGGATTGTAAAGTTGTACGGTGTTCCACCTATCTCAGAAGTAAGATAAAGAGTGAGTTGTGTTTTAAAGAAATATTTCAAAGTCTTTTAAGTATGCTCATGTGTTTTCCTATATCGTATGTAAACTATTTTATGAATTGCTCTCACGTATGTTGTATAAAATTACATTATTTTGGATTGCTCTGCGTACCAGTACATCTGTATTGACCCCCTATATTTTAGAATCTGAGGCACAGTCTTGGGGTCTCGCTGAGTAGTAGACTATTTTTCTGAAGTTCGCAGTTGGTGAGCCTCCCTTATTTTGGAAGGCCTTGGTTATTGAAAATTACCATTTTATTTTTCCTTCATGGTCCAACTGGGGGCCTTGTCCTAGTATTTAGAAAGATATTGGTTTTCGTATTGCTAGAGATTTTGCAGATTATTTCTTATGGTGTTTCGAATGTTTATAAATTAAATTTTGTATTGTTCACTTGAACTCAAAAAATGACCATGATTCTATTTATCTATTTTTTCTGCTGTTACTTATAATATGACTGGTGTGCATGATTGTCATATAGAAATGGGCGCTCGGGCCTTCATGGTTTAGGATGCTCATTGCGGCCAGGGCCTCAGCTCGGGTCATGACAAACTTGGTATTAAAGCACTGTTCATGGTCCAAAGGTGTTTGCGAGATTGTGTCAGGTAGAGTCCTATTTATGGGTGTGTAGTGCGCCACACTTATAAGTAGGAAGCTACTAGGCATTCAAGAATGTTTCACTTATCTTTATATTCTAGATCATGTTATTGTGTTGTCCATGTGGGAGTTATCAAGATTCCTTCTTTACCCTAACCTTATTAACAATGTCTCATTGTCGAGTCGGTTCAAGTCCAGAATCTTAGAGTCTAAATAATATGGTCCTTTCTAATTGAGTCATAAAAGATTATGAAATTGGACAAGGACTTGAGATGAGTCCATAAGTTCTTTAAAGTACATTGATTTAATCTTATACCCCTATCTATATCAATCATACATTTGAGCCTGAGGTATGAAGTATATTCAGTCCCCTTTAAGATTCTTGTTGCAGATGTCATTCTTAAGGGTAGTGATATATGTTAGAATGTTGGAACAATATTTCTGCCTAAGTAGTAGTATGTGCTAAGGTGTCATACCATATTGGTAGTAAGATGATCCCGAAGTTAGCGATATGACATCACAAGCTTAGAATTCAGAATGAGGGTGAATTTTTAGTAAGGAAGCTAGTTTAGTTGTATAACTATTGATTGAGGGATGGGTTGGCATTTGATAGTGATAGACTAATGTGGTAGCAATATTTGTAGATTGTATGATAGTCTGTGGAGAAAGTTTTTGGCTATGATATTATCTATTCAAAATAGGGAAGGAGTCTAGAGTGGATAGTTATGATGGCTACAGAAATCCTTTATAGGTTGTAAATGGAAATGATTAGACTCATTGCTGTATATGAAATTTTGAAGGTAGTTGTGATGTATGCGTGGTTAAGTAACTATGATGTGAGAAAGTGGAATATATTGATAAGATCGTAACGGCTTGTATTATAAGATTAAGATTAACTATCTTTATTATGTGACTTTACCCCCTGGATTGCATTTCTCTAGTAGTTGTAAACTAGTACTACATGGGAGAAGGTAGGTAGTAGATTTTTGAGGTATAGTAGAAATGTCATGGAGAGGATGAACTTATGGGCCATAGTTGAGTGAAATAAGAGAGATAGGTTGATATTTCTATTCTGACTTAACTCTTAGTTGCATGCATGGGATGTATAGGACCTGAAAATTTTTCTAAGTTTTGGAAGACTTAGGAATATTTTAAGCCTCTTAACTTTGAAGATTTTTAAATTGGTCTTCTCGAACCTGAGGCATATAATTTTGAGCTTACTTATGTTCAGGGGTGTAAAGATCATATCTCGAGGAAGTTTCAAATTTTTTGGACGAGGATTGGGTCATGTTTGGATTTTGATTCCAGAACTTCACCGTGATGGTGGCGCATCGTGGTAGTAATAGTGATAAGACCTTCACCACATCGCGTTGACCTTGTCATCAACGTACCAGTCACGAATTTAATTGCCAAAAGGGCAATGTAGCCTTTTTCTCTTATTACAATTCGTAAATGGACAAAGTGTATCATCAGTTAAGGCAAATATTGCTCATTGGTATATTTTATGGCATGCTTCATATGATTGGTGTTGCTAGACTATAGGCTTGAACTGTAGATGTGGTTTGTGGTGATAAGAATAGTAACTTAAGATTTATGATACATGTTTTGTGGAAGTTAGTAATAGACTTGATTTGATGGGTGGAATGGCCGAGATTGGCAACTTGTGGAATAATGAGTGGAGAATTATGATGTATATGCATACATGAGAAAAAAAACATTGAATTATGGTTGAACCATTAAGTGGTTAAGAGCATGGGTAAATAAGAATAAGTTGAACCCCCCCTCCAGGTAGCATGTTGTTAGGTAAGGTTTATCTATGTATAAGTGTTACCGAGTTCACATTCTTGAAGTTTGTAGTACGAATAAGTTTGGGGGGTTGTTGTATGGTGATCCTTAGAGTTGAATTAAAGAAATATAGGTAGGCAATATATGCCTTTGGTATAGTTCTACAAATTTTGTTAAGATTGTAAGGATGCAAGTAGAGGTCTAGTGTTGGCATGTAAAGTAGTGAAGAATGATTTATTATGTGATAAGTGTTTGGATGTATATAATCACGGGAGTGGGAGTGATAGGGTGATAGCTGTAGAGGCTAACGAAAGTTAAGAGTAGCATTTTCGAAAAACAATGCCTTTAGAGTATAGTTTATCAGGGGGAGTTTAGCGGTTACGTGTATGGCGATACCCCATTGTGTTTAATGTTGTACTCATAGATTTAGTGAGAAGATATACCCTCAAGTTTAGGATTGTGACTTTGATCTAAGGGGGATATGGCGAATTAAGGTACTTCCTAAATTTTCTTGAGGTGTCCAATTTTAGGAAGGAGTTATGACAAAATCTATTCCTCTTTACGCAAGCTTCTTCTATTTTAATTTAATAAGGATATTCTACCAATGTCTTATATTTTGAAGTTGTGCCTATTCCCAAGGTCCGAGTTATCTATGCAACTTATGTTATGATCCAATGCCAAACTATAAGTAATGATGTCTCAGTAACCCAGTCTTTCATGTATTCAAGCCCTATGATATGTTGCTCATGATCCATAAAAATCCATATCTCACATCATGCTTGGACCTAAGAAATATATTTCTATATGTCACTGAATCATCCTATGTCGGGTTTAGCTAAAGCGATAAAGTTTATGCAAACTCATGGCTATCGTAGCTCTAAAAATGAGAAGCAATAGCTTTAAGTGGTAATCCTATCTCAGTTATTGACCCCTTGAGTTGCGCCTTCATATTATACCGTTCATGATATATGCACACATATTTCTCACTGTTCCCAGTCGTAGAAACTCATGTTGTGTAAGTTTACGTCCGAACGACTCTCTGTTTATGATCCAGGCACTTCATATCCTACCTTGAGTATTGCAATAAGTATATGTTATAATCGAATAGTGTTACTCTTTTTCTTGATGCATATTCTCAGGTCCCTCAATAACCCTCCTAATGATAGTATAATAGTTGTTATGGAAGAGTAGTAGTGACTTAGAAAGGGGGGAGTAAATGCTCTTGAATGTGAAAATTTTGATTTGATTTCTTTAGTTAAGGTTATTGGTAATAAAGGAAACAAGGGGATGGACTTTCATTATGAGAAGTAGTTAGGAAGGAGATATATGGCAAAAATCATTGTAAAAGTGATTGAATTTGCTGGTCTTAGTGGGGGAAATCCATGAAATGGGCTAAGTAATTATAGGCTTGAATGTTGTGATTGATGAAAATACAACCCGTGTACTATGTGGTTAGTATTCCCTGAATTAAAACCTGATGGTGTTTGATTGTAGTGATAAGGTAAAGTAATATTTTTATATAGAGTCCCATAGCTTAAACTAGCACCTTTTTTCATTGAGTTAGGCTTCAACCTAGAAGTACCATGCAGTGGGACTCAAACTCTGTGGTTAGATGTGTGATGGTAGAAATGTATGATGGAAATGACAAAGTATGTTGTTTAATGTTGGGGGCATAGCCGAGTAGGGTCTTTAAGTCTATTTTTTGCATCATGAAAGGTGGAAAATGCTTCTATCCCTATCTTGTGCGAAACCTTATTTCATGATTAGTACCAATGTAAATCAGTCCTATTATCACTAAATCAACTTATTCCTTATGTTGTGATGATTATGATTCATAGAACTCACGTGTAAGATCATCCCTATGTAAAGACTCATTACCTCACGCTTTATGCTTACATGATTTACTAAGGGTTATCATGAAGCTCCTTTGATACCTTTGCATATTTTGTTGGGAAAAAAATGTTCAATGCATGATTACATTCTTTGTTCTGCATTTTTAGAGCTTCAAAAAGTCCCTACCCATCATTCGGGGATGAATGATCCTAAGGGGGAGATAATATAACACTCCAAATTTTTGAGCTAGAAATCAAACCATCGTTCCTACATATGTAAACTTTAATCCCATGACTCATATTTAAACTCATATGTCATGATCTTTATCCTAGAATGTTAAGTGATTATGAGGTGAAAAATGTTCATGGAAATCACTTAGAACAAAGTTGAGCTAAGAGCATTTGAATCGTCCAAAGTTTGGTATTTTATCTACAAGGGTCAACTTTGAACATGTATAACTTTTGATATATATGGAATTTTTTAGATCAAGACCCTCCAAATTATAGATAATTGAGTCAACTTTTCAACTATACCAATTTTATCTTAATTTGATACTCGTGCAAAATGTTATGATCATTTTCGTCCGAACCAGTAAGCTACTGTGATAGTGGCACATCGCGGTGAGCTCTAAAAGCGAGATTCCGCTGAAAAATTTAATTCCAAATGGCAGTTTAGACTTTTCCCTATAACCCAAAGTCGTGTTAACAACTTATTAAGATGTTATTAGGGCATAATATACCTAAAAATTACTCAAAATCCTCTAAAAACAAATCCTAAACTTCCCTCCCAAAGATCAAGAATCCATCTTTAAGTTCAAGATTTCCAAGAAGCAAATCAAGATTCGAGTCCTATTCCTCGAACTAAGTAATCTAAGGTACATAGGGTTTTTACTAAACTTCATAGGCATGGTGAAATTGTTTTAATAAAATTTAGAATGTTGATAAATCATATTTTTATGAAAGGTTTTGAATTACATTAAAAAGTATGCAGTGTAAACCCTTCCAATGATATAGAGTTTTGGTCTTGAGGTCTTCCCTTGAACTTGAATTTTTAATCATATATATATATGTGTGTGTGTGTATGTGTGTGTGTGTTTGTTTAAAATTTTTAAATATGAATTGAGAGCATGAATAATGAATTTCCCTCTCTCATTGTGTTATTTCTTAATTTACAAGTTGTGGGTTACTTAATTGCATGTCTTAAAGCATGAACCAAGGTTTTACTGTCATTTATGAACTTGATGTTGGTTGTGAATTGAAGAGAGGGATATTTCTTATTTTGTAAATGCTATATATGTGATAATTCAAAGAATTGGATGATTGTCTTGAGAAATTGACCACCACATGTTTAAGAATTGAAAGAGAGAATCTTTGCATAAGTTTTCATGTATGTTGAAATACAAATTCTCTTATACTATTTGAATGATGTGGTGGTCCAAACTTTATGTTTTGAATGAAAGAATTGTAAAATTATATTTTATGGCTTAGAGATATGACTTGCAAGTCTTGGTATGACCATACCAAACAGATGAATGCCATAACAAAGTAAGCTTTTTAGATTTTGAGTTCAAAGAATGCATGTCTTAAAGAGTTAAAAATGGGCTTAAAGAGAGTTAGGTGGTTACTCGAAGAAGGCATTTAAGTGTAATGGCTCATTTTCGGAAACTGTGTTTTTCCTACATGGGTTTATTATGTCCCCAAGAGGGACCATACGTTTGCCTAGTGCCCTTTGGTATATTAGAGATAGAGACTTCAGTCCTTACAAAAAACTGGGTTGGGAGATTGGCCACCGAGTTAAGTGCGGATTCCATATAGCTTGTGGGATTGTAGAGTTGTAGGGTGTACCACCTAGCTCAGAAGTAAGATAAAGAGTGAGTTGTGATTTCAAAAAAATGTTTCAAAGTTTTTGAATTATGCCCATGTGTTTTCCTGTATGTAAACTATTTTATGAATTGCTGACACTTATGTTCAATAAAAGTACATCATTTGGGATATCTCTGCATACCAGTACATCTGTATTAACCCCCTATATTTTAGGATCTGAAGCACAATCTCGAGGTCCCGTTAAGCAGTAGATTGTTTATCCGAAGTTCGCAGTTGATGAGCCTCCCTTATTTTGGAAGGCCCTGGTTATTGGACATTGCTATTTTACTTTTACTTCATGGTTCGACTGGGGTCCTTGTCCCAGTATTTATACAGATGTTGGTTTTTGTATTGCTAGAGATTTTGCAAACTAGTTCTCATGTGATTTCGAATGTTTATGAATTAAATTTTGTATTGTTCAGTTGAACTCTGAAAATTACCATGATTCCGTTTATCTATTTTTCCTCTTTTACTTATAGTATGAATGGTATGCATGATTGCTATATAGAAATAGGTACTCGGGCCTTCATGGTTCGGTATGCTCATATCGGCTAGGGCCTCGGCTTGGGTCGTGACAGCTGACCTTAAAAAATACCCCATAAAGGGGCTGGTTAAGCCTAAAAAATAACTTCCTTAAGGAAAGATAGCAGCTGTAGAGTAAGACACACCTCCCAAAAGTCCAAGAAATAAGAATCCCCATACCTCACCACCATATTCACTATCCCAGTCTGAAGAGGACAATAACAATGACAACTAGGAGGTTGAATCTAGATTTGAACAAGATGGTGAGGGGGAAGAAGATGGTGGTAACAAAGAGAAGGTTGACTCTAGTTCTGAAGAAGAAATTGATGAGAATGAGAGTGAGGATCATGTGAATCCGATTGACATACAACCACCACCCCACCACAAATTTCATTATCCATCAAACCTGTTCTGGTGCCCATCATTGAACGGTAGGGGTACCTCGAGATGCAGCAAAATATAACAAGGGAATGGAAATAAACTCATCCATGGTAAAAATAAGAAGAGAAATATATATGGAGAGAAGGTTGACTGTGGCAGGCATGTCTGAGATGCCTAAGTACGAAGGTCGGTTCCAGCAATATCATTTTTAATGGATGACTACAGTTTCTAAGAAATTCAGTCTTGTACTAGTGCGGGAATTCAATGTGGCATACAAAGGGGAGCTGAAGAGGAAATACCTACAAGGAAAATTATGAAAAAGTGGTGATCCAATCATTTCATTGACTATTCATAGAGTTTGGGTAAATATCTCCTCTCAGACTATTTTGATATTGTTGTACGGACCTGATTTCCAACCACCGATAAATATGGTTGAAATTGATTACCACATGGATGAAATATGCAAAATAACAAAGAAGCAAATGGGTACGAAATATAATATGATGCATTTCCAGTGGATAGCAAGTATTATTACTACAAATGAAGAGGAAGCGAGTTGGTTGGTTGGTGGTCTTGGAGTGAACTCCCAGCAAATTGCCAAGAATATGCTGAACTTTGAGGCAAAGGTGTGGTGGACTCTTTCCTGACATAGATTATGTTCTATAACTAGGGACAATGTTCTCAGTCTAGTCCGCGTAGTATTAATAGCAGGACTCAGGGCTGGGTATGAGTTCAGTGCTACATAATTCATTGCCAAAGAGATATGTGATCGAACGGTGGGTACCAATATGATTCTGGAAATTCCCTGCTTATTGGCTCAAATATTCTTGGAGATAGAGGTGCCAGTACTTCCAGAAGTAGATAAGTATATTGAGCCAAAGAACACTACTAACTTAGGGTTGATTCGAGACGCAGCTAACCCCATGACTAGGTAGGAAAAATAAAAAGTGGTAGTGCTAGCTGAGATACTGCAAAACAGAAATAACCCGAGTACTACCACTACTAGACTCACTATGGTAGATGACACTTCGATAGAGGGTGAGCCATTTGAGATCCAGCTTTCTAATGTAGTTGCTACATCCAGTGCTCTTAGTCTCTTATAGACTGCATCACCATATCCATCCATGTCCAGATCAGTTTCGGCAGGCTATGTGATCATTACACAGGCTATGTAGTATGAGGTTATGAAAAGGCTAAGAAATATAGAGGCAAATTAATGGAAGAAGGAGTACTTCCCTGGGTTGAGAGAAGAATTAAAGAACAGAGTAGGATGATATAGAGGCAGATGGATACTTTTGAATGGAGAATCAGTTGACAGCTCGAATATGTTTAGTCCACTGATATTGCAGGGGTTAAGGGTGAGATGGCGCGAGCTAACAAAGTTGGTTTATGAGCTACATGAGCGGCCAGTTTACCCTATGCCTATTATTAAGGAGATTTATCCAGAAGAAGAGGTTGAAAATATTTGGGGTGTCGAATTTGAAGAAGAAGGAAGAAAGAAAAAGAAGAACAAGGAAAAAGGATAAAAACACCAAAGAAGAAAGCATTAAAGAAGTAAAAAGAGCAAGTGTGCAGTGTAAGAAAGACCAAAAAGTAAGGGTCTAAGAAATGGTGGCAGGTGCTGGTAGTTCGAAACCAAATAAAGCTATTAAGAAAGGCAGTGACACGACCCCAATACCAGATATACCACTTAGGGTGGAACTACTACTGTTGAGAAGAGTGGGGCCTGATCTAAGGGTCCCCATGATGATCTGGTATTAGCTCGCATCTAGGGAACCCAGGTTTATCCTTGAACCCTTTTTTACATTGCTAAATTGAATGGGGATAGTGCAAAGGTTTTAGTTGTGGGTGGTGGTGTACCACAGTCACCATGGTTTATGGTTGTCGTGTTTCAAAACCTATAGGCAATAGTCTAAATGATGAACCAGCATGTATGTGTGTGTTGTCATGTGGTGCTTAAGTAAGAAAAACGATGTGCATTGGTAGTCGATAATTTTTGCATACCATGTGCTAATGATTCTGTGTGAAAATTGATACCCCTCTTGAAATTTTTTGAAATTAAACTGTGTGATCTGTGTGCACGTGCGTTTACTGAGAATCCCTTAATGACATTAGAATTAGGAACAAGATAACGGTGGTGTGTAAGTGCATGAACTGTATAGGTAGTGACTGATAATGTAACCTTGTACAACGTGAGTGTGAGGAATTACTTAATTCCCAGTGTTTGTGATGTCCAAAACTTGCCCAGTTTCTTTTGACTAGGTTGTAGGATGGTCGGTTAGGAGATAATCATAGGGCATTTTTTGTGAATAGTCCTATTCCATTTTTATTAGGATTTCTTTATTATTTTTAGATACTATAAATACCTTAGGACTATTCCTTTATTAGGTTACGCACTTTTACATTACTATCGATACTTTTAGCATACTTTGATCATTGAGATTTTGTTCTTGAGATTTTGGGTTCACATTTAATTAGAGATTTTGTATTTTTACTCTTTCGTCATTGTGGAATTAATTGCATGTGCTCTTCATTGATTATCATGGATTTTTGCATAAACAAGAGAGGCTAAATCCCTTAGCTAGGTTTATAGGAACCCTAGCGGATTAGCTAATTGCAACCTTCTTCATATTAATTGTACCCAAGCTACAGAAGCTTGGGAATTGTTTGTATATGACAATGTCCTCAGAGGGAGTGTATGATTAGGAAAATAAGGTTACAACAGTGTTTCAAGGCTACCAACCCTCATCTAATCAACTCGAGACTCAAAAGGTGAGAGTTGTACTAAGGTTATAGACAAGGTACAGCAAGGTGACATAGTGAGACTCACAAGGTAAAGGGTGAAATCTATCAACGCATTCATAAGACGGCTGATAGTGCATAACTTGTCAACTTTGCATGCAAAACAGGAGGTTAGGTGGATTAAACACGAGAAGCTTACATTATTATGAAGCCAGGGGGAACAATATCCTAGTGTTCATCTTTTATTATTTAAAAACTCAAGCATTCAAGTTCGACTACTGGTTACGTTTGAGTTCAAATTCCCCTCCCCCCATTTACTTCTTTGTACTGCTCGTGGATTTCATCAAATTTGAGATATTCCTGTGGTTAGACCCCAACATGAGTTGGGTTACTATATTTGTCATCGACCACAACATACTTCTTTGGAGGTTAGTTTTGGGTGACACCAATGATCTTAGGACATCTTTATGATTATTGAAAGTCACTTTATCCTAAAAAGTCTACCCATGTATGAATGATATCCTTAGTCACCCCATTTGAGAATATAAACCTTTTTTTGGAAACTATGTTACAAGCCTCTAACCATTTAAAAGTTATCCCTCTCTTGAACCTTACCTTCCTTGAACATAAAATTGGCAACTTGAGGCTAAAAGCCCAAGTTGAGGGTGTGGTGAAACTTAAAAAAGGTGATCATGGCCATGGTCTTGTAAATGAGTGACTAAAATCAAACTAGTGATGGAAAAATAAAGAAAGAATAAAATAAAGAAAAAACATGAGAGTGCAATAAGAAAAGAAATGAGTAGAGAATTCTTTCAAAAGATGAGTGAACTAAAGTTAAAAAAAAGGCACATGTGTGAATTAGGAATAAATAGAGTGGCCAATGATCCAAGTTTTCTATGGTTAGAATGTTATGTAGAGTTCAAAGAGGATGTAGTCACTTTTATCCCAAATACTTATCCTACCCTTCTCCGAGCCCACATTATAAGCTTGAAAAAGTCCTTTGAGATATCCAACCAAGTGTTTTAGAGTTAGTAGCGATCAAAAATAAGGGCAAGCATATGGCATGATACTTGTTTGCATTGAGAACTTCTTAGTGAGTGTGAGTGCTTGCATATGCATCCCTTGTGATATATTGAATGATTGGTGTATTGGGACTTTCTTTTGTGAGGAGGCATGTAAACTAGGACAGATTAGTGAAATTGTCATCTTCCTAAAGCAAGGAAAAGGAAAAATATTTAATGTGCTATTGATGAAGAGTCACTTCATTAGAATTGGTTGTTGTTGCTTAACTATTCTTCAAATTTCTTTGCATCCTTAAAAATGTGATTGAATTTGAGGGGTCTGTGTAGTTAGCGCTTCTCATGCTTGTTGACTAATCATTAGTGCTAATCAATTTCATAGTTATGATGGACATGCTATTGAATAGTATGAGCTTCAAAGTTGAGTAGTCTCATTGAGTGTGAAGTAGTGTTGCTTGAGGACAAGCAAGATCTTAAGTTGGGGTGTTGAGCTCTAGAAGACAACCCTCAGGTGCTGTGATTACAACCTGAGGGTTGCGATTGTGATCAGTCCATAAAGCCAAGAGTGATGATCGCGATATGATGCCACGCAATTGCAAAATCACGATCGCAATTGAGGGAGTGCGATTGTAATAGGTCGGGCAGATTTCAAGGGCAAAATTGAAAATTCATAGAGCTCAGTCCCAAGATATAAAGGATGAACCCTCAACATTTTCCATATCCATTTTTTTTATTTTGGAGAGAAAAACACTTTATATTGAGTAAAGAAACAATTGTTGGTATTATTCCAAGAGAGATTTGGTTGTAATTGAAATTGAAGTTTGGATTATACTTATCTTGCTTATGATGAATGAATTGCATGCCAATTTGGGTATATTTCTTCTCAATAATTTCATTAGTAACTAAACTTATATCTTGGGGTTATGTTTGATTTGGTGGTGAATAATGTGTTGGTGTTGATTTTTAGTCCAAATAATTAGTTAATTGTGATGGGTTTTTCTCTTACTCCATGTTTGAATTGAGAATTGAGAGTGAAAACCCCAATTGTCTTGGATCTCATATCATCTTTGAAAGAGGAATATGGATGAGGAGTAATTGTGAACAACAACTTGAATTAGCTTCTTTCCTAGCATCATGTTAGAAATAAGGGTGTTATTTGAGTTAGCTATTTTCATAAGCATCATCTTAGAAATAAGGATGCTAGTTTGACATAATGGATTGGTAAACTTGAAATGCTCATGAGGTATTCGAAAGAATCCATGAGTATAATTTGGCATTTTATCGAAAGGTTAACACTAATACCCTAAATCTATCCTAACCAAAACCCTTAGCTTAAACTTGGACTAACTATTTGATACGGGACAAATGGCCATCTTATCTTTCGGTGCCATCTTTGGAGGCCAACACATAGAGGCTCAAGAATTGGTCACCTCGATGATACAAGAACATGCATGGAGGACCCGTTTTGAGCGTAACTCAAAGCCATCTCGCGTATGGAAGATTACTTGGAGCATTTAAGAGTGAGGCCTCACGGTTTTGGGCCTTAACTAAGGGCATGTTGGACATTACCATGGTGTACTTACACACCATGGCCGCACCTAGATGATACATGATACGGTTGGGACAGCCTCCACAAGTACACGACCCTTCACACGAAGCCGAGCTCGGGAATTACAAAAACTCCAAGCTTTGTTCATGCAAATGGGCCGTGTGTGAGTTGGTGATTGAACCAGCCAAGGACCTGAACGTTTTATGTATGAAGAGGGGTGTTAATGGGCCATAAACTAGTCTCCAAGGTTGGCCCAAGAGGCAAGGGGCGGATGGGCCTTTTATGTGTGAAGAAGGGGTCTTAATGGGCCATTAAAATAGCCTCCAAGGCTGGCCCAATAGGCAAGGGGTGGATGGGCCTTTTAGCCCTTTTGTTTGTAGTATAAATAGGTGCCATTAGGGTATTTTTCAGCATTACTTTGATATTGATAGTTATCACAAGAAAGACTTGTAACTTGTAACTCTCTCTCTTTCTCAAGAGGAGAACCGAAACTGTCCAACAAGTGTAGTGTCACTTGTGTTGAATCCGTGGCTAGAAACGTGGGTTTTGAGGTTGTAAAGTACCTCTTAGTCCTCGTAAGAACTTGGTGTTTCTCTTCAATAGATTTAGGGGTCCTATCTTGAGGTTAGGGTTCTTAGATTATTGATTGATTTATGTCAAGTTAACTATCTTTACTTTCTTGTTGTTGTTGTTCTTCTTGTTATCTTGAAAGTCTAGTGAAGCCGGGTGTGGCTCTTTCGATTCACTAGCATTTGTATCCATATTGTTGCTCTTGTTATTGTTGCTGAAAAACTGAAAAGAAAACACCTAAAAACAGCTTGTTTGCCTCTCGGATTGTGCTGAAACAGAAAACTGAAACTTGCGGATTGTTGTGTTGTAAACTGAAAATCCGAGATCTTGTTGTTGTGATTTTGATATTGTATCATTTGGTATCAGAGCAAGACCGGTTGTGTTCCAACATAACCCATCTTGGGCTAGTAGTTCTCGGCCAAAACCAAACTACACCAAGACAACTTTCTGAAAAATCTGTCCACTAGAAAGTTGAATCCGAGAATAGTGTTGTATACTTAGATCTAAGTGTTGTTTTGTTTGTTTAGTGAGTTTCTTGTGTTGGTTTCTTTCTCACCAACACTAAGGTGTCTAGATCCGAAAGTTGAGCTTGAAGACTTGAACCTTGTGTAGTGATTTGAAAGTGGCCGAAGGTGTATGTTGTTGTTAACCAAAGAAAATCGGTGGATGAATGTTATGTGCTGAAGTTGTGGAGTGTTCATCTTGAACTTATCATCTTGTTCATCTTGTTGTGTGTTCAAGTGGTGAAATTATAAAGTTGATTGTGAAAGACTTGCACCCATCACTTTGTAGCATTGTCAATCACTTCCCCTAAATCAAGGAACCTTGTTTTGTGGAAATTGTCAACCAAACCCACTTGTCTTGAGTTTGAAAAAGAGTTAAGACTTCAAATTTTCGTTTTTCCCACCAAATAACACTTTTCAAATTAGCACAAGTTGTGTAAATATTACATCAAGACAAAAAAAAAAAAATATATATATATATATATATAAATCCGAAGAGAAGAAGAACGTGTGGGCCATTGCTTGATGCCACGTCACTAAAGCTCAACTTAGGATATATTCTTTGTTGCTAATTGTTGATTCTTGGTTTCCCTTATTTGGACTTAGGACTAATTAGCAAACTAGTAATTTCCACTAGGTTGTCAATTAGTTCATTGAGCCGTCTATTCGTGTCAACGATTATTTGTGTGCTTTTTTATTCGTTTGAATGAGTTGCTGATTTTTGACTCTAGTCCGGCAAGTATTCTTTGAGTCTTCAAACAAGAATCCATTCCGGACAAGAGCTTACTCCTACCTTAACATCTCACGGTTACTAGCCAATTATACAACACTTGTGGGACACTAACTCGTGGTGATTAAGCGGCTAATACCTTGACAATGGAAGGAGCTTTACTACTAATATTGTTTGTTCATTTTTGTAGGTTTGAAGGGTGACATAAGAGGAAAATGACTTCGGTAGCCGGGGATTATTGTGACTACAATATGGGAGACTATGATTGTAGTGAGGGTTTTTATGGCTACGAAGTTGAGGAGGATTGCGGAGGCTATGGAAATGGCCATGGTGAAAACATAGGCAGATTTGAAGATTTCGGTTTTGAGGGAGAAAATGAGGTGAATGAAGTGCCTAGTGCTTATGGTGACTTTGGGAATGATGTAGTACCTCGTGATGGATCTTATGACGAAGTTGGGACATGTGAGGAGTCTTGCACTCTCCACTCCGAACCTAGATTTGGTGTTAGGTATAACCCTTTCATTTGCAAACCTTATGAGAGTTATGATGAAAGTACACGTGAGGAGTGTGAAGATTCATATTCTCCACCTTGTAGTACTTCTTATCAAGGTCGATATGGTGTGAATGGTTATACTAGCTATAGTGTAGGTTGTCCAATGGGAAGAAGAGGATCTACATCTCCGAAATCGAGGGGTACTCATGTGCCTTACAATGTTGATCCGAGAAGGAGTGTACACTCCGGGAAGGTGACCATTTGTGGGATACCGGGCTGCCTCGTTGTGTTAGACGATAAGTACTATAGAAACTACATTGTTCCGTCCATGGTTGATTACTTGGGGTTATTTTGTGAGCCTTTACTTGTTCCATACTTCTTGGACAGGTTTAAGGTTACCGAGAGGGTAAAGGTTGTCTTCTCCCAATTTAATTACCATGAGGAGGTGTGGTGTGATGTTTTTCCCATAACCTATGGTCATGTGAGTCTAGGCGCCGATTGGTTTGCACAACATAAGGTTCCAAATGTGCAAAATTGGCCTAATATTGTGAGAGACCGATGGGGAAATTGCCTCGAGACTTACATTCTGCCCGGGCCGCAAAGAGAAGTTCCTACCTACTCCAATCCGAATTATTATGAGAGACAAAAGATTGAGAGGAGTAAGGGAGTGAAAGGTGGTAATCCGAGAGTGGAAAAAGGAGAGGTTGTGTGGAGCGAAGTAAGAGGATTACCACCAAACCATGCTAACATTGTTTGTCCTTCTATTTCTAAGGACATTTGTGTAGGTAGCAACATGGAAAGCGAAGAAGAACCACGCCAAAAGGAAGTTGCTGCCCAAACTTTTGGAGGACCTTCACGCCATGACAAAGAAAAATCTACTCAAGGACTTCAAGGTAAAATGGCAAACTCTTACACTTTTGTACATGTGCATGATAATTGTGTGGCTAGTAGCCCATTGAGTGTGAGTTGTAGCTTGCCTATATGTGAGTGTATTATTTCTTTGCCACTTGATGATGATGTACATGTTGTGAGTGTGGATACACTAGTTGATCCTATTGATGACCGGATAGGCTCTTCTTGTAAGATCGATCCATGTCCACCTAGTGTTGAAACCATTATGATGAATGAAAATACATTATCTTCTGAAATTTGTGTTGATCAACTTAGGCGTGAAAGTTATCCACCACTTGAGGATGTGTTTGATGTAATTAACGAACCTCAAGTGAATGAGGATGTGGAAAATGTTGATCAAAGTGAGCATGAACCCGAGAGCTCTTCTTGGGGTAATATTGTGTTTGAAGAATCCTTAAAACTTGATATTGATCGTTTAGCGAGTGAGGAACTTGTTGGTTCCAAATCTGTCCGTGAGGTAGATCACACGCTTTTTAGGTACAATGTCTTGTTTGAAGATGATTTAAACACTTCTAATGAACCTAGTGGTGAAAATAATGGTATAGCTTGCCTTGGAAGCTATAGCCTATATGCTAACCCACTATGGTGTGACAACATTTCTCCTCAAGATGGAAATCTCTTCTCGGAAGATGAAAGTACTCTTAAGGGTAGGGAATGTGTAGTCTTGAAAGGGGATAGTCACTCGGGTGAAGATGACCATGATTTGCTTGATTACTTGGGAAACCCGAGATGTGGTCATTCTTGTAAAAATATTTTTGTGAATGATTCCTTTGCTGCCCATGGTGATTTATATCTATGTGGGGATTATTCTCTTGAAATAAAAGGTGGTGCATGCTTAGAAATTCCATCTACTTCTTCTTTATGTGTTTCCTATGTTGAGCATACTAGTGGTGATGGACTTGAAGCTAGTGAGTACATGCATAAGGACACCATAGCTGAAGTTAGCTTGTGTGACACCTTTCTCTACCATCTTTGTGCTCATGACATTTCCCCTAATGGGCTAGGGGGTATGCCTAATTTTGGGGACGACACCTTAGGGAAAAGTGAGCTTGGCCGAAACCCATGTCCATGGCTACTTCTCCCATTTGATCCCGGTACCACCTTAGGGCATGGTAGGAGTTGTCTCGGTCCATGCTCATTATTTATTGATGTTCATCATAGCCACTTCCTTTGTGACATTTGTACTGAGCTCTCCGCGATCAACCCAAAGGATTCTTGGTTATATTGCAAATATGTGCAACCTTGGCATGATGATGTTATTTGTTAGATTGACTTTGTTGCACTAACCCTAACCCTCATGTCATGAGGATGTGTACTTGTTTTGTCTTTTGTTTTGATTTTGCAAGGTTTGGATTCGAGGTCGAATCCTTTTCAAGAAGGGGAGGATGATACGGGACAAATGGCCATCTTATCTTTCGGTGCCATCTTTGGAGGCCAACACATAGAGGCTCAAGAATTGGTCACCTCGATGATACAAGAACATGCATGGAGGACCCGTTTTGAGCGTAACTCAAAGCCATCTCGCGTATGGAAGATTACTTGGAGCATTTAAGAGTGAGGCCTCACGGTTTTGGGCCTTAACTAAGGGCATGTTGGACATTACCATGGTGTACTTACACACCATGGCCGCACCTAGATGATACATGATACGGTTGGGACAGCCTCCACAAGTACACGACCCTTCACACGAAGCCGAGCTCGGGAATTACAAAAACTCCAAGCTTTGTTCATGCAAATGGGCCGTGTGTGAGTTGGTGATTGAACCAGCCAAGGACCTGAACGTTTTATGTATGAAGAGGGGTGTTAATGGGCCATAAACTAGTCTCCAAGGTTGGCCCAAGAGGCAAGGGGCGGATGGGCCTTTTATGTGTGAAGAAGGGGTCTTAATGGGCCATTAAAATAGCCTCCAAGGCTGGCCCAATAGGCAAGGGGTGGATGGGCCTTTTAGCCCTTTTGTTTGTAGTATAAATAGGTGCCATTAGGGTATTTTTCAGCATTACTTTGATATTGATAGTTATCACAAGAAAGACTTGTAACTTGTAACTCTCTCTCTTTCTCAAGAGGAGAACCGAAACTGTCCAACAAGTGTAGTGTCACTTGTGTTGAATCCGTGGCTAGAAACGTGGGTTTTGAGGTTGTAAAGTACCTCTTAGTCCTCGTAAGAACTTGGTGTTTCTCTTCAATAGATTTAGGGGTCCTATCTTGAGGTTAGGGTTCTTAGATTATTGATTGATTTATGTCAAGTTAACTATCTTTACTTTCTTGTTGTTGTTGTTCTTCTTGTTATCTTGAAAGTCTAGTGAAGCCGGGTGTGGCTCTTTCGATTCACTAGCATTTGTATCCATATTGTTGCTCTTGTTATTGTTGCTGAAAAACTGAAAAGAAAACACCTAAAAACAGCTTGTTTGCCTCTCGGATTGTGCTGAAACAGAAAACTGAAACTTGCGGATTGTTGTGTTGTAAACTGAAAATCCGAGATCTTGTTGTTGTGATTTTGATATTGTATCACTATTGATTACCCATCCATGAGTACCACCTAGGATAGCATAACCCCAAGGTCCCTTTCAATTTGGCAACACATATCCATTGTTTGATCTCATATTAGTGTCATTTGTGATTTTATTTAACAAAGTTCCAAATTAAACCCCAAATTTATTTTCATGTATTGTTTAATTATTGCATTGCGGGTTGACACATAGTTAACTCTCAACACACGTAAACTTCGAAAGCTAAGTTTGCATTCCTCGAGGATTCGACCTTGACTCATGTTGGGTATATATTGATAGCATCCGCCTTACATCAAATTTGTAATATAAGTTGAGGATTATCATGACACATGAAGTTAGTCTCTTAAGAGAGAAGCTAAAAGAGGCACATGATCAATTGGAGGTTGATCCTTTAAATAAACAACTACAAATAGCAGAAAGGGAAATAGGTAAAGAATTTAGGAAAGTAAGCTATTTGGTGGAAATATTGTTGATGCAAGAGAGTAAAGCAACCTGGATTAGGTTTGGAGATAAAAACACTGGGAATTTTATTCAATACTCAAGAAGAGGAGGTTGAATAAACAATCACTCAGATAAAGGATGAGAATCAATAGTTACAAACTGATCAAGGTCAGATTATTGCAATCTTCATGAGATATTTCTCTCAATTATTAGGGGAGCACGAAGCTGAACCTAGTCAAAGAGCTTCAGAGAGATTTCTAAAGAATGGACCTATTTTAATTGTGGACCAACAAGTCCACCTTCTCAAATAGTTCACCAGGAAAGAGATTAAAGATATTGAATTTTGTATCAAAACTACTAAGAGTGTTGGCCTTTATGGATATAATGGTAGTTTCTTTCAAGATTCTTGGGAAGTGGGGAAGGATATGACAAATATTGTTATAGATTTTATGCAAATAGAGAAATTATTGGGGCAGGCTAATGCTACAGTCATTGCATTGGTACCTAAAATTAAGAAACCTAAAAATGCCAGTCAATACAGACCAATTTCAAGTTGTAATATGTTGTAAAAGGCCATCTCCAAGCTCTTGTGTAGTAGACTGAAATAGGTGCTGCCTCACCTAGTTAGTCAATCTCAAATAACTTTTGTGAAAGATAGAACTTTGGTGAACAATATACTTACTTTCTATGATTTGTTAAGATACTATAAGAGGTAAACTACTCCAAAATGTATAATGAAGATTGATTTAAGGAAAGCATATGATATGGTGCGATGGGAATTCTTTAAAGAAATGCTAACTAGATATGGTTTTTTGCCTAAATTAGAAAGTTGTTAATGGTATGTGTTACCACCAGAAAGTTCTCTATTAGAGTAAATGAAAGTATTTATGTCTATTTCTAAGGAAAGAGAGGCTTGCGACATGGGGACCCCATATCTCTTCTGCTATGTGTCCTAGTTATGGAATATCTAACTATAATATTGGAAAAAATAGGATACTTATCTGACTTTAGGTTTGTCATGACCCGAGACTACCCTCTAGTTGTAACACAGTGCTTAAGGCCACAAGTGACCCCAAGCTAACCCATGATCTGGTATCTACTGTGATTATTAAATAAAGTAATAATAAAACATCATATGTGGAACCTAAACAGATGATAAGTTTTATTAAGATGTAATACTAAACCAATACTCAATATATCTAAACTGATAATAAAACTAAAAAAAAAAGTCTGACTATTTAAAAGCCTCTAAATATGAGGAGTTGATGGGATAGACCCCAACTAACTCCTACTGACTAAAATAAAGGAAGTACTGAAAATAACTGCAAATAACTTTTCCTCATTAAATGAGGACTCACCACAATTACTGTTGAGTGGAACTGAACTGACTAAGGGAGATCAGGAAACTAAGCATCCGTACCTATATTGTGAAATCAATATACCACAAAAGAGAGTATGTGGTCAGTACTTAGAATATACTCATACGTGAGATAAGGATGAACTGAAGAGCATATAGATCTTAAGCATGAATACATAAACATGTAAAATAAATGCAAGACCAAGCAATGCATATACTAAAATGATCTGTAAAACTAACTGAATTTATAGCGGATAAACTGAACACTTAGTCATACAAACTTGAGTTGATATAACCTGAACACTGAACTAAAATTATGGGAGCTATCATGTAATCGACATGGCGCAATCTGAGTTGATAGTTCCAACCTATAACCCCAGTTGGAAGGGTGTTCATACCTTTCCAAGGGTATCAACACATGGTTGATGATTTGGATCCAACAAAGCTAATATCCCAAAGGACTAGGGTGTCACTCTCGACCGGCAATTTACCCTAAGAGAGTGTCAACCCTCAACTGGTAGGAGGACCTCTCAATACTTATGTCGGCTATGTAATTCTAGAACTTAGGGACTGCTACTAAAGGTCTCACCCTCAACTGGAAGGAAAGCCTTCATCCCTAACTTCACTCGGTGCTAAATCCTACTCCCGACTAAACTGACACTAGTACATATTAAAGTTAACAAGACTCACAACTTATAAATTCTTAACATGAATATGATAATCTGAATATGGTGATAAAATCATGATCTAACTGACTTATTGCTTGAAATTGAAAACATGCATAAATATATATATAGGTATCGGGTATTCATAACCCTCTAGCATAGAATAATACTTTGAATACAATAACATCATTTAAAACACTGTAAGAAAATTCATGATTCAGAGGCCGAAAACATAGAATATCTTACTAAGTTGATGAAATCCATGATTATGAATATGGGAATATGTTAAACTTATGAGGACAACATGCTCACATGGTTTAATTCATAAATTGATAGATTAACATGGTGTCAACTAAATATGATGTGGGTAACTAAAATTATAAAACGTGTAAGAACATAATTCACATGGGAAATACATTATCATGACTTTTATTCAAAAATATTAAGAGAAAGTTGAGTAATTTCATACTTGATATTGAAATTTCATTAAAGTGGGAAAAGGGTTTTTATGATTGAGAAACTAGGGATTTTGGGACTCAATGGGTGGAAGGAACCCATTGATGAATATCCTGCATACCTGAGTTTTCTTGAATTCTTAAAGAAAACTTGGGATTAAGACCTTGGATGGTTGAATTATTGGAAGAAGCTTTTAAGTTTTTGTTTTAGAGAATAGAAGGAATTGAATATCGTTAATGATGAAGAATGGGGCAAATAATGCCCCTCTTGGATTCTAAATCATAAATTAGGTGTTTAGAGAGAGGGGTAAAGAAAAAAGATGCCCTCTTTAACTTTGATGAAACTTTCCAAAATTACACTGCCTCCATGCTGCGGAGGTTATCACGGAGGCCAGTCTCCATGACATGCTGTGTATCGCAGAGGCTAACCTCCATTACATACTACATATCGCGGAGACTATCCTCCGTGACACGCTGAAATCGCAGAGGCTTACTACCCCCGTAGTCCAAACCACCCTTAACCTTTTTCAAAAATTTGAAAAATCTTCTGAATTACCCTTTAACATCCTAAACATGTGCAACTCATAAATCAACATTTTGAACTCGGGAAGGCCAAAAATAAAACATTTGAATACTTGAGGTATTAAAATGGCCATGTCACTTGCACTTAGCGTGAAATAATGTCTTTGAAACTCCTAAACATATGACGAATAGCTGGAAACTAGTCTAGGATCTTGCGAGTATTACAAGGTTTCACCCAATGTGTAAGAACCCTGGTTTGAATTATCTTATCTTTGCTGATGATTTAATGATTTTTAGCAAAGGATATGAACATTCAATTATCAGAATAGTTGAAGCTCTGACTCACTTTTCAAAGGTTACTGGACTTGTGGAAAATAATAAAAAATTAGTATGTTTATAGCAGGAGTAAAGGATACAATGAAAGTGAAACTGTTGCAATTAACAGGTTTTGTTGGAGTATTTCCTATTAGATGTTTGGGTTTCCCAATTTCTCTAAAAAAAATAGACTAAAATAGATTGTAATCAGTTATTCCAGAAGATTACAGATAAAATCATATTGGTCTCGAATAAACACCTATAGTAGTCTTGAATAGACACCTTTCTTACACTGGTAAGTTATAGGTTGTGATCTCTATTTTTCTCCATGCATAACTTTTGGGGTGTTGCTTTTATTCTACCATCGAGTGTTGTGAAAGAGGTTGATAGAAGGTGTAGGGATTACTAAGAGTAAGAAGAAAATTTCACTGGTGGCATGGAAAGCTATCTGTAGATGAAAGAATTAGGGAGGTTTGAGAATTAAGAGTTATAAAATCTAGAATATTGCCTCTATTGGTAAACATATTTGAATACTTATGGAAAAGAAAGGCACTCTCTGGTTAAAGTGGGAAAATGAGGTTTATATACACCATAATCCTAATTTTTGGAATAATATACCTCCAACAGATTGTAGTTAGTATTGGAAGATATTACATAAGAAAAAACTAAAAATGATAGAGTGGTATAGTAATGATCACTACTGTTTATTTTGGAATAGCAACTATTTTGTAAACTTGAGCCATTGGAAGATAATTGGTAGAAAGTCAAAATTGGAGGTTGCAGGATTACTATGAAATAGAGTATCAGTTCCAAAACACAGATTCATTAGTTGTTTTTCATTATTAGGAAGATTACTAACTAAAGATAGGGTGCTAAATATGGAAATAACGAATGATACAACTGAGTATAGTCTGTGCACTAATGCAGCTTTAGAAAATATTGCTTATCTTCTTATTTTTAGTTCTTGGGATGAGGAGGTTTGGAACAAAATTAAACGATGGCTTGGCATTCTTTTCCTAACCAAGGGGTGTCAAGGATGCTTACATGGATCTATTTCAAGAGATAGAACAGGTGTAGGAAGGAGATACTTGTAGTTGTTTATGAAGTTGTTCTCTATCATATCTGGTCCATCAGGAACCAAAAAATTATTATGAATACTAGTGTTAGTAATTATTTTAAGCTCAACAAGTGAAAAATATAATTAGGGAGATATTAGTGAATATAATGGGATCAAAGGGGAGTAGGAAACGTAATGGATTCATATAGAGATTATGTAATTAGTTACTGCTTGAGGTCTACAAATTTGATAATTGTATAGGTTATCAGATTTTAGATGATCTTAGGTGTATTATTTTGATTTGTTGGTATGATAATGGTTCACCTTTTATTGCCAAAAAGAAATTTGATTTTTATTTTGCCTACTCTATCTAACCATCCTTAATGACCTCTGTCTTGTAACCTTCTTGTTCTTCTTGCCAATATTTTTTTTGTAAAAATATTCATTATACACAAGACCTTGGTCAATTTAGAGCTTCAAAAATAAAAGATACTATCGAAATTTTCATCAAATCAAACTCCTTCAGTCAAAAATACATTGGACTTCTCATCTAAATGTAATCGTATTTCATACTTCTTCTACTCTAACACCACAAAGAAGTAGACAATGGTCCATCTGTCTATTGAATTTGTAAAGTATTTGCATGACCTTTTAAACTGACAAAATAAAACTACTTGAACATTTTCATAATTTTTGTTCTTTCAACACATTTCAATTCAAAAAGCAACTTAGTATAGACCTTACAATTATTTTAGATGAAAAGTAGGGTAATTCATCCAGTTAAGTAGTAACTCCAAACTTCTCCACCTCAATGTTCTTTTAAATAATATGATAAGGATATAAGATCAATATATCTTCATTCTTCAAAATAATCCTTATGACAATGATAACATCCCTCAATTTTATTTACTTGATCACTATTGTCTTTATCAACTCGATTTAGTTGCTCACCATCATCATAATGATGGTGTCTCTGTGGTCTCATTTTCATCTTCTGCAATTATTTTTCTTTTATCATCTCATTTATCTCTTTCATTTTTTTTCTCTACAAGAATTTTTCCTTTTCCTCATGACCATATATTTTTCCAAAGACTACCATTTTAGTATTTTACAATTTTGGTAGTTTTATATTTTTTTAGTAGAGATCTTTATTTTTAAACATAGGAGATCTAAAGATATATTTATTCTTTAATTCAAATTATAAGAAGGTAAGAGATGATCTCATTTTCTAAATTGGTTTTGGCCTACCACAATATAAAAATAATAATAAAGAATGACAAGTTTATAAATAGATCAGATAGGTTGAGGCAAGATGAAAATAACAAATAAAACCTCAACACAACAAAACTATTCGTAAAAATTAAAAAGACTTATCATCTATCTCAAATTTGCAAATATTATGTAGAGAAAAGCACTAGCGTCCTACTCAACAACAATACAACAAAGTCAGACAAGAAAAATTAGTGGAAATAACACATACTTCCTCTGTTTCAAAATGAGTAACCTACTATTCTTTTTAATTCGTTTCAAAAAGAATGACCCATTTCCTTTTTTTGCAATAATTTAGTTTTAACTCTCCATGTGGCATGTTTAAGACCACAAGATTAAATGACATTTTGGTATATTTGACATAACTTTAATTTAGGATCACAAGATTGAAAAGTTTCCTATATTTTCTTAAACTTTGTCCCAAGTCAAACTAGGTATTCTTCTTAAAATGGAGGGACTACTAAGAAAAACTGACCTATGATTTCACACAAAAAAAAACTAAAAATAAGAACTTTATGAAACTAGGGTTTCTCAAGAATGGTGTTTTGACAAATTTTCTTTGCCATCTTTGATGAAAATATGGCACATCTAAGATTGAATGAAAACTAGTTCATCAATATAATAGCTGAAATGATGATATTTGGATAAACTTAGAGATCAAACAAAACTTAGAGAGATTGAGAGAGATGAGGTGGAAATGGATTTGATTGAGCGACAACTGAAGTGAAGGACTTAAGTATATTTTAATAAACTTGAAATCTAAGTTCACAACTTCTAGAATATTATGAAAGGGACCTTGAGAAGCATTTAATACACTAATAAAAATCTTACTATGTTAAAAGGTCGCCTATCCAGCTTCTCTCTAAAAACTTGATTAACTACATTTACTTTTAAAAAGAAAAATATTTTCTTTTAAAAATGATAAAAGGGTCCAACATATACTCAAACTTTGATGAAATTTATTGTAACACACTTGAACTTAGCGAGGGTCTTATGACGCTCCTAAACTATTTATTAGAATATTTTAGTAATGTTTACAAGCTAGTAAATAGATAAAATTTCTTAATAAATAAATAGAAGATTTTAGTGCAAATAAATATCAGAAAAATATGCTAATAAATAATAGAGAAAATGGTCAAATGCTCCCCCCGCCCCAATCTATTACCCAATAACCAACTACACACCTATACTTTGTGGGAGTCCTATTACCTTTCTGGACTATTTTAAAGTGAAATTAATTTTCCCCTGAAATGCTACACCCAGATTTTGAATAGGTAGTAAAATACACACACCAGCTCATATTTAACATCTGTAATTACTATTTAAAATTATTTTTTATTTCTTTCTTTCCCATTCATCTTTATTTCATCACCTTCCACCATTTTCAACCATTAAAACAACATCAAAGGTTCTACTAATAGCTAGAAATGCAAAAATAAGCCATATTTCTGAAAAAATCTGAATAAGAATGTTCTTTTAGTGATGAATTTGAACAAAAAATATTAATGGATATTACTAAAAATACCAATTTATCAAATGGGGTTGAATAAAAAAATAAATATTTTTACATGAAAAAAATAAGAAATTAATCTATTTTATTTTCTTCTTCAATTGTAAATTGTGTGTAAACAAAGTTACGCATACAATGTTTATTTTTGGATTACTTGAAAGAGGATTTGTATGTACGAAAATAGCCAAGGGTCTTTTATTTCTAGCTAGGGTTTCTAGGCTTTATTTTCATGAATGCATTATTAAATTGCTCAAATTGGAGCAATGGATACTACTACCTGAAACATAAATATTGACCTTTTCATTTTCACATCCAAGTCAAAATTACATATGGGTTTGTAAAAAAATTAAAAAAATTGGTTTAGATTAAAATTGTCAAATTGGAGTTTTGAAAAATAAACAATAAAATTTTACATGTAAAAGGATGATTAAAAGCTCCAATAACATCAATAGAGAGTTGGTTTTCAAAATTTTCTCATTCCATGCACTAATTATAAAATCAAAATTTAAGAATTAGGAAAAATCTTAAAGTTTTATGGTGAATCAAGTATGTGGAGATAGTGGCGGCGGCAATAGCAATGGAATGGTGAGAGGTGGAGATATTTATCTATGTTACTATGAGTAAGAAATAAAGTGTGCAAAGATGGTGGTGACGGCAATGGCAATGGCATGGTGGGAGGTGGAGAAATTGATCTATGTTACTATGAGAAAGAAAGAAAACAAATTAAAAAATAAATAATTAAAAATACATATATAAATGAAAAAAATATTATAAATAAAATTTTAATTATTTATTTTTGGTGCTCACTCTCTCAAAGAGAGTGAATTACATTCACCTTGCCACATAAGCATTTAGGGAGGTAATAATTTCAGTTTTAAATAGTTCAGGAGGGTCATAGGACTCCTGCGAAGTGGAGTTCTCTAAATAATAAAGTGAGTTATAATACTCTAATAAATAGTCTAGGGGCTATAGTACCCTAAAAGAATCATGCATATAACAACAAATTTCATCAAAATCCCCTTTTAAAAAGGCTATAAACCATAAACTATCCATTTTATCCTTCATCTTAAAACCATTCAATACACACTGACCCAAATCTTTAACCTATCTAAATTAGAAAGAGTAGGTAGCATCGAGGTTCTTTTGATTATTATAAGGAAAAATAAGCTAAGCAAAATAATTTTTTCCCAGAAACCAGGGGCTTTGAATTATAAGTGACAAAAAGGTTTTAAAATGAAGTGGAGGTGACTCGAGCTTTAATAATTGAATATAAGTGATAATTACTTTATTATGGATTAAGAAAGTTTGAGAAGAGTACACAAGTTTTTTAATTTATACTTTGATCCAATATAAACCCTAATATAGTTGGAAAATGAGGGAAAACGTGTGTTTCTCTCTCTTTTCATTGACTATTCTTTTCTTTCTCTTTGTAATTTTTTCTATTCATTATTGTTGCTTCTTTATTTATCATCTTATTCTTCATTATCATCATCTTCTTATTCATTAACATCTCTTTTTATTCATCATTGTCATCATCTTCTTCTTGTTGACCATTATTGTTGTTGTTACTACTACTCTTGACCAATTTTTTAGGTCAAATTTTATATCATATATCATTTGGGATTTACTTCATAGGTGATTTTAGTAAGTAAAATTATGATTTTTATTTGAATTTCTTATCTGGGTACACTGTTACTGTTGGTTTTTCAGCAAGGATAGAACATGAACGTGAATCCAATGGATAAGTCATCTATTGTAATAGATTAGTAAGTTGTTGCAACAGAAAACTCATATGTTGGATTCATATTACAGTTTCTATAGTGTTGTAACATAAATCCAATAGATGGGTCATCTATTGCAACAAACAAGTCATCTGTTGCACTAGATAGCTCACTTGTTGCAATAGAACCTGAAGTTGATTCCAATAGATGAGTCATCTATTGCAATAGGTGAGTGATATATTGCAACAGATCACTCATCTATTGGAATCAACTTTAGGTTTTATAGTACTGTAACATCTATCCTAATAGGTGAGTCATCTGTTGCAACAGATGGATAATATATTGGAAAAGATTAGTCACATGTTCTAATAGATGACTCATTTGTTGGAATCGGTTTTAGTTTCTATAGTAATGTAACATGAATCTCAACAGGTAAGTCATTTGTTGCAACAAATCACTTATCTATTGCACCAGATTATCCATCTACTATAACAAATGACTCATCTGTTGGGATTCATGTTACAATACTATACTATCATTATCAATTTTATTTTAATATCATTATTAAATTTTTAAAAAAATGTCTTTAGGTACTACTAATGGAGAGATCAATAACAATAGGGGTGGATTGTCATGGTAAATAGATCGAGAAGAATAATTGATATGTTTGGTATTGGAAGGATGGTGAAATGTTAGAGATGATAGCAATGACAGTCCAAACTGATGTTTTGTATCATGGTTTTGTGAACTTAATTATCAGCTATTGTGGACTAAATTTTCAACCGGAAGAACATGTCATCAGCTACATGCACAGCTCCTTTCAAGATAACAGGTCATGTTCGGTTGTGTGCTTATCTGAGTGATTCAGCTTGACCTATGTTAAGGGAGTACATGGTTGAAAAATTGAGAGAGAATGAAAATCAGAATATAGAAGAAGAACAATAAGAATAAGATGATATGTTTGATTATAAATTGGATGATGTGGACATTAATATTCCATATGATGATGAGAGTAGCAGAGATCAAGTAACAAAGGATGATCAAACACCTACGCCCGTTGTTGCAAGCAATACAGTGGGAAGTTCTTCTCAATCAACACTATTGGGAAATCATCAAGATGACGATAGGTTTTTACAAGTTAATGACATTAAATAATACGGATAAACTAGCTACTTCTTTGTATATTGCCTGCTTGAAAAAAAATTCCGACTAAGAAGGTGATTAATTCGAGAAAGTGCCAATATAGACTGTAAGTGGTGGTTGAGGGTTGTAAAATACTTAAGATCTGATAGATTCATTATTAAATTTTATGAAAAGTATCACACATGTGGTTCGGAGCATATTACGAGCCATAATACTCACGTCACGTCAAAGATCCTTAATAAATATTTCCAAAATAGATTCCCCAATGGCAAAGGCCCTTCTACAAGTGATATAGCCAATCAACTCTGTATAGAATTGGGTGCTACAGACAGTTATTGGAAGATTTATATGGCCATGGGGATTTCCAAGTACTTGGTTAGGGGGCACATGAGCACGGGTATGCATTCCTTGATGCCTACCATTACATACTTGAGTCCACAAATCTCGAAAGTAAGACCACATTGCATATTGATGAAAATGGAAGGTTTAAGTACTTTTTTGTATCCTATGTGCTTGGATTCTTGTTTTTTATCAATTGAAAAAAGCCATAGCCATCGATGGGACTTTCTTAAGAAGCGAGTATGGAGGAGTTTTGATATCAGTGGTGGCACAATATGTGGAGAATCACCTCTTTACTGTCGTTTATTGTGTAGTGGACAAGGAATATAATGTGTCGTATGTATTTTTTTAACAAATGTGAAGCTGTGTAGACGATATCAAAGAGTTATGTATTATTTCAGATAGGCATCCATGTATCCAAAAGATGGGTTCAATTTTCTACACTTCAGCTCTCTTTGGTTGTTGCATAAGGCATTGTGGAGAAAATATTTGAGCCAATTTTCACAATGAAAGGGTTGCGTCTCTTTTTTATAGAGCAGCTAAATGATATGATAAAGCTAAGTTTTTTGACCATTTTAATCAAATAAGGGATTGGTACCCAAGGCAGCATAATATCTCAAATGTGTCAGTTTTGAGAGATGAAGCCAGATATTTTGTCTGAGAAATAGGTACATTATAATAAATTTAATGTCTTGTTTGAGTTACAAGTTTGTAATACTATATGATATCATAATAAGTGATTTTTTATATAGGTATAATATTATGACATCAAATATACTTGAATAAGTGAATTTAATATTTGGCGTTGAAAGAGAATTTTCCATTGTGGTGCTATTTGATAAAATAAACAAGAGGTGTGCCAAATTATTCACAAAAGGCGTATGCAGTTCCTGAACACAAGAAATAGACTTATTCCAGAAGTGAAAAAAGAAATATCAAAGAATCTCAGTTTGGGGAATAAGTTATTTACTCATCAAATAGCAAATTACAAGTTCAGTATCGACAGTCATTGTGATGTTGCCATGGTCGATCTTCAAACATATCTTGTACATCTAGAGCTTTTGACCTGGATAAAATGCCTTGCCCACCAACGCCTCGAGCCTAATATGATGCACAATATGGAACTCAAATTTATGAGTACTCATCTCCATATTATTCGTTGGAAAGATATATAATGGCATAATGTGAGAATATTAATTTGGTGCCTCCTAAAGATTCTTGGGTTGCTCCTGTAGAGATTTTGGAGAGATTAATACCTCTTCCATATATTGACCTAAGCAACATCAAATCTGAAAAGAGGCAATATAAGAGAAGGAATAGAATCGGAGAATTATTCTCATCAAGAAAAGACAAGTGCTCCATATGTAAGAACATTGGCCATAAAAGAACTATATGCCTGAATTGTAATTCACCATGATCGTTGTAATAGTCTTGTGTTGTTGTTTGTTATGGGCTTTGATAATTTTAACTCATTGTTGGGAATATAAATGCTATTATTTATTATATAAAATATGTTTTTATTTATGGTCCGACAATTAACTTGTGCATAAATAAAAAAGGTAACAGGAACTAAATACAAAAGACTATAAAAATATTCTTGCAACAGATAGTCCATCTATTGTGACAGATGGTCCATCTGTTGTGACAGATGAACATTGCTCGAAGAACAAAATATAGTTCATCAAACTAGATTGTGTTCATCCAACAGATGACTAATCTATTGCAATAAATAGGTCATATGTTGGAGAAACTCAAAACCCTTATTGCTGGAGTGTGTTCATCTATCAGATGGACCAACTGTTGCAACAGATCTGTTAGAAGAACACAATATAGTTCTTGTCACTGGATTGTGTTCTTCCAACAGATGACCAATCTTTCAAGAAAAAAAATAGATAGAATAAAAATTAAATAAGAAATAAAATCAAATTCGACCAAACATAGATTTTTTCCTTCATTACATCCAAAATACAAAATAAAAAAACATACATTAGGTAGGTAAATCCGATATAAATAAAACATAAAACATACGATAAAATAAAAACATAACATTATTATTATTATTATTATTGTTATTATTATTATTGTCAATTGGAAATCCATTGGGCAGCAGTAGGGCCCTCAGTCTTCAAATCTTATGAAGTACCCTTTCTCTTTGCACCCAACTCCCACTGGAGTTTATGAATTAGCCTTTCAAGATCTCTCATAGTGTTGAGCAGAACCGCCATGCTCCAAACTGGATTAGTCATATCCAGAACATCCATGCATTAACAAACAAAATGTAAAATAATTAAAAAAAATAAAAGAGTCCGAATTTTATACAATGTATACTACGAATTGGTAGTTTTACAAATAAAAAACATAACATGTTAACAATTTTCATTTTAGAACAAGAAAATAAAATATACCTCAATAGATGAAAAAAAGAATTTGCTTATGGAAGTGAAGTGGTTGAAGATGTAATGGTATTTTTATGAAAGACAAAGAGAAGATGTAAGAAATAAATAAAGTGAAGGAAACAAACGAGCAAAGACCTATTTATAGAGGATTGAATTTGACTGTGTTAGGCAAAATCTTATGACTGTTAACCTCTTTTTTAATAATTATATCCCTTAATTAAATCAAACTTGTAGCTTTTGATTATTTACATTAAAAAATGAATTTCAATACAAAAAAGGTAAAAAGTCATGACTTTTCACCTTTTTAATATTAACACATTAGTTATTAAAATTAAGCAGCCATTTTTTACAGTTTAAAATTGTGTTTATCATTTTTTACTTATTATTTATTTACGAACCATTTTTCTTTATTAAATAATCAAAAAATCATGAGTTTTCACCTTTTTAGTAACTATTTTTTATCAATAATTGTTCTTATTGTGTTCTTCCAACAGATGGTCCATCTATTAAAATAGATTGGTCATCTATTAGAAGAACACAAAATCTGGATTTAGATCTTCCAACAGATGGCCCATCTGTTGCAACAAATTAGCCATCTATTGGGAGCACTAAAAACCTTTATGATTAAGTTCTTCCAATAGATGGGTCATCTGTTGGAAGAACTCAATCCAGTAACAGCAAGTGTTACTCCATCAGGTTTTTGGTTTTTAACATTGTTGTCACCCATTCTAGAAGAAAAAACAAGAAAGGTTTTTCAGATGGTTACCCTTTGAGCCTCCTTTGTTTTGTACACGACTTCATGATAGGAACTAAAGATAAAACACTATTTTGTTTTGGTCATTAATGGGGTAGGAAGAATAAGATACGTGCAGATGGATGGATCCACTTTCGTATATGGGAGGTATGTATTACTGATCAGATTATCGTGACAACACACATAAAGTATAATAATTTTGTGAATGTTATTTTTTACCGATTAGGCATTGATCCTTCAAACAAGATCATGCATTTTACAGTTAAGTTTGATAGTTTAAAACTGATAAGGTTGGGAGATTAAGAAGGTGGTATCGATACCCTGTTATAATTTAATGATGTTTTTGGTCATATTTATGTGTTATGTTTAGAGAAGATATCAAGATTTGATGGTAGTATACAATAGTGATTGGAATGGTTTTAATGCTGCAATGGAGTTTGAGAAGGCCTTCGAAGTCTCTCACTACAGCAAACAAAAACAAAAATCTAATAGAAATTCTCCAGGTCCAAATTTATATGGATAGGTTGCTCGGGGTGATAATTATACAACAGAATATGTTGTTGGAGAATATCTGCGAGAGAAAGGGGAGGTACTGAAGACTATATCATCTCAAACCTTTTAAAGAAGAAACACAGGGTAGCAAGGAACTTGTAGCAAATCTGGACAATAAAATTGACTTAAAAATGAAAATTTGAATGAGCTGCAAATATGAAAGTGTATTCAAAAATGAAAATCCTCAGTCATTGTTGAAAATAAAAATGGTAAAGTGGATTGGAGTTGTACACTTTTCAAGGTAACTGGACTAGTTAACGTGGTCTTAATGATCACATCTAAGGAAAGAAACACAAGACTTAGGAAGACACTTTGCGTGCACCTAGGGACGATAAGATGTACAATGAAGAATGAAACTTTCAATGAAACTACTGAATTTAAAATAAGGGATCAAGCAAAACTGGCAATTTTTGAAGTTAAACTTGCATCCTATGCCTTTTGTTTATGGTTATGCTCAATTCTCAATTGCAATGGAAACAAAAAGGCATGGGACTTCTACTCAACTTTAGACCTTTTTATTTCCATTATTATTGACTTGGTTTGGGCATGTGATGAGGAGGGGTATAAATGCCCTATTTATAGGTGTGAGAGGCTAGCATTGGATAGTTTCAGGAGGAGTAGAGGTAGGCCAAAGAAATACTGGAGGGAGGTGATTAGATATGACATAGAGAAGTTATAACTTACTAAGGACATGAGCCTAGATAAAAAGGTGTGGAGGTCACGAATAAGGGTAGAAGGCTAGTGTGAGTGTGTGAGTTGTAGCTAGCAGTCAAGAGAGACCTTATGTAGACGGGTTAGTAATCATAGGACTGTGTACATAGGTGTCTTTGGTTTGTAAGTGTATGTTACTACTAGGTGGGTGTCCTATTCCTTATTTCTAAGTTCCTATTTTCTTATTTTATGTTGCCCTTATTTCTCGTATTTTGTATTGCTTTGATTTTTCTTTTATCAATGCTTACTCCTTATTTTTGTTATATCATCCATCCCCTTATTTATTATTCTTTATCTTGAGTCGTTGGTCTATCAAAAATAGCCTCTCTACTTCTTCAAAGGTAGCGGTATGGACTGCGTACATCTTACCTCCCCAGACCTCACTTTGTGGGAATACACTAGGTTTATTGCTGTTGTTATTGACTTGAGCAGAACCACAAACAGAAGGCATAGGATGAAAGTTTAACTTTAGAAATTGTCATCTTAGCTTGATCCTTATTTTAAATTCAGTAGTTCCATCATAAGTTTTATTCTTGATTGTTCATCTTCCCATCCATCGGTGCTTGCAAAGCAAATTTCTTAGACTAGGGAATCTATTGGCTGGGAGATGATCATTCTGACTACGATCACTAGTCGCAATTCCTAGAAAAGTGCATAACTCCAGTCAACTTTACTATTTTTTTAACGAGTGATAGATTTTCATTTTTGAATATACTTTCATTTTTGCAGCTCATTCAGATTTTCATTTCTCATGTCAATTTTATTGGTCAGATTCCCTACAAGTTCCTTGCTACCCTGTGTTTCTTTTCTTCAATAAGGTCTAAGTTGAGACAGACTTCAGCAACTCCCCCTTCTCTCGTAAATATTCTTCCAAGCACCTTTTGTTGTATAATGATCACCTCAAGTAACCCATCTATATATATATTTGGACCAGTGCAGCTTCTATAGGATTTCTATTCTTGTTTTTTGCAGGGAGAGGTTGCGGAAGCCTTTTAAAACTCTATTAAACCCTTAAAATTAGTTCATTCACTACTGAATCTCTAAACTTCCATCAAATCTTTATTCTTTCTTCAAACTTAATGCATAAACATTAGCAAAACCATCATTGAACTGTAACAGGGTATCAATACCACCTTCATAGTCCCTCAGCCTTATCAGTTTGGACCTATCAAACTTAACTGTAAAATGCAAGATCTTGTTTGAATGATCAATGCCTAATCGGTGAAAAATAACATACACAAAATCATTGTACTTTATGTGTATTGTCATGATAATCTAATCAGTAATACATACCTCCTACATATGAAGTGGTTTCATCTGCAAGCACCTTATTACTTTAAACCCATATGTACTCTAGCCTTTTTTGTTGGTCAGCCAATGGTTGATTCACTTTCACTTTCTTTTCTTTTGGGAGAATTCTTTTATCTACAAACAAAATAAAAACAAAAAAAACATTACAACTGATGTCTATATAATTTTAAAAAAAGGTAACACAAAATTCAATAAATACAATACATTACCATAGGAATTCCAACAGATAGTCCACCTAATGCAATGAATGACCATACATTGCAATAGATGACCCATCTATTGTAACACATGGGGTCATCTAATGGAATAAATCAAAACATTCATGCTACTAGTCTGATTTCTTCCAATAGCCATATGTTACAACAGTTGGGTCATCTATTGGAAAAGTTATTTTGATTTATTACAATAGCTGATTCATCAGTTGTAACAGGTGAGAAATATGTTGAAAGATCTATTTTAATATCTTTCACCATATGTTCCACCTATTGCAACACCAACAGCACCAATACCAATAGAACTAAAAATACCAACAATATCAATAAAATGAAAACATATGACAAAATCAACAACAAACAAACAAACAACACCACTAGTGCCAACAAGGCTTTTTTAAGTTCTCCTAATAGATGACCAATCTACTACAACATATGGGCCATCTATTGGAATAACTCAATCCAAGTTTTGAGTTCTTCCAACATATGACCAATCTGTTGCAACAAATGAACCATCTATTGGAAGAAATCAAAGGTCATGATATTTTTTATTATTTAATAAATAATAATTTGCAAATAAATATGATATGGGCAATGGATAAATAAATAAAAATAATAGATATAAATAAATAATGGAAAAATATGATATACATAATTTTCATCAAAGAAAAGATGAAAAATTTCATGAAACGAGCAAAGAAGAAGAGAAGAAGGCAAGAAAAGTAGAGAGCCCGAAAATAGTATACCATACATGTCATGTCAAAAGCAAAGGGATCAAAATACCAAAAGGGGATGGACGAAAAATGTTTTGTTGAAAGAGAAGAAAAGATATAGATTGGTTTGGTGATGAGATCCAAATCCTCAGGCACAAGAGGAGAGAAGAGAGAAAAAAGAGGAGACGGTTGGGATTACCCTAAAAGAGGAGAGAAATAGAAAGAAGAGAGAGGAGAAAATTAATTTTATGGTTGAGGAGAGAATTCTAGATATAGATTTAAATATTTATATGTGGTGGTGAACATTTAAGAAGAAAGAGGAGATAAGACATTGAAAAGACAATATAAGACAACACAAGGGAGGATTTTTGAGTTATCCTAAAAACATTTGACCTCCTACGTAGAGTGATCAATTGACCAATTCTACTTGAAATGATTCAAATCAAGCCATTATTTTCAATAACTAAAATGATTTAACTAGAATTAAAGATAAATTGATAAGTTCAATTATAATTTTAATTAATCTTATTATAATTACATGATCTACTATTGTGTTCGTCCTGAGTATAGTGATCAATTGACGAATTTTACTTAAAATAATTCAAATCAAGTCATTGTTTATAATAACTATAATGATTTAACTAAAATTAAAGATGAATGAATTGATAAGTTCAATTACAATTGCAATTGATCACATTGCAATTACATGATCAACTAAGTGTATAATCTATTACAACAGATTTAATCTGTTGTAATAAATGAGTCGTCTATTGGAAATTATCAAATAGATATACTCATATGTTGCAACAGATAACTCATCCATTATAGCTGATAATTTTATCTTTTTGGTAATTTCCATTATATTACTCATCTGTTGCAATAGATGACTCATCTGTTGCAATAAATTATTTTATTTGTTTGGTCATTTCTAATATATTACTTATCTGTGGCAACAGATGAGTATTATGTTGGAATAGATGTTTTTATTTGTTAAAAATTATCAAACAGATGTAGACATGTAATTAATATTAAATTAATATTAGATTCATTAAAGTTATAATTGAACTTAATAATTGAAAACAAATTTTAGTGAAATTAATTTTATTTATCATCATACAGTTAAAATTTCTCATTTAAAAAATTAATTAAGATCAATTGAAATCAAATTAACATTTTCAAAACTTGTTATTCTTTTTCAAAATACAAATCAACCCATAATTAATGCATAATAAAAATACAAGGGGTCAATCATTTTTTAAACCATTTCATCCAGTTTCGAAAAATGTTTCATCTTTTTAAATCTCTTTCTCTCTCAACAATACAAACAACAACTACCCAATAGACTGCTCAACCCTTCACAACAGATTGATTTTCTTCTCATTTCTGACCACGTAGTTGTTATTTTTATCTTTTTTTCTTGTATCCATCATTTTTCTCTCTTCACAAGTAACAGAGTTCTAGAAGAGTTCTTTTTTAATGTTTTTTTAAAAAATTAGGGTTTTTTAGTTAATCATATAAAAAAGACTTTTAGTTGTATTATCTTCGAGAATGGTTTAACAATTTTGAGTTTTGATGCTAAAAGATGTAGGAAGAACCTGAGAAAATCCTAGTTTTTGTTGCAGTGTTCTATTGAAAGTCTATGTATTATTGGTTGGTGTTTGTGGTGTTGTTGGTGTCTATTGGTGGTGTTCTTGGCACTATTGGTGTTGTTTGTTTGTTTTGTTTGTTGTTGTTTTTGTTATTTAATTTTGTTTTATTGATGTTGTTTGTATTATTAGTGTTGGTGGTATTGGTATTGGTGGTGATATTGGTATTGTTGGTGGTGGTAGTGGTGGTGGTGGTGTTGGTATTGGTATTGGTGGTGTTGGGTTTGGTAGTGTTGGTGGTGTTAGTATTGGTATTAGTGTTGGTGGTATCGATATTGGTGGTGTTGGTGTTGGTATTGGCGGTGGTGTTGGTGGTAGTGTTGATGGTGTTGGTATTGGTGGTGTTAGTATTGGTGGTGTTGGTCGTAGTGGTGGTATTGGTGGTGTTGGTATTAGTATTGGTGGTGTTGGTATTGGTGTTAGTGGTATTGGTGTTGGTGGTATTGGTATTGGTAGTGTTGGGGTGTTGTATTTCCAAACAGATCACACATTTGATCGAAAGGTGGAAGACCTAATTTAATTTCATCCAATAGATGACCCATCTATTACAAAAGATGGGTCATCTGTTGGAAGTTATCAAAATAGAACTACTACTTGTTTTGATAACTTCCAACAGATGACCCACCTGTTGCGACAGGTGGAACATCTGTTGGAATATATTAAAATAGGTCTTCCAACAGATTCCTCATCTATTACAACAGATGGATCAACTGCTGGAATAAAACAAAATAACTCTTCCAACAAATTTGTAATGACCCTTTAGGTCATTTTCCATAGTTATGCTTATCTTCACCATTTGAGCTTCTCCATAGTAGCCCTAAGTCATTTATGACTTTATGGGACCGTGATAAGTGGTGATTCGACCACCCATTCGTACTAAATATTTGTGCACATTACTTTGTTTTGAATGAATAAATGAGACATATTTATGAGTAAATGCACTAAAATCTATCTTTGCAGGCATAGAGTTGAGGAAATAGCAAGATGTGGAATGGAGCTTAAAATGATCAAAAGGAAGCAAGAAAAGTGCAATTGAAGACCTGGAGCAGAAGATTCCCAGTTACCGCGGTCGTGGTGGTCAAAGCACGATCAATCAAGCATGGTTACTGAAGATAACCGCGGTCGTGGCCTAACTCACGCGATCGCGTCTTAGCGGAAGACAGCAGCCCAAGGGAAAAATTGGAAATGCACTTTTCTGATCCAATTTTGACAAAAAAAAAAAATCAAACCCTAGCATAAAGAGAATCCCATTTTCCCCAACTTTAGATTTAGATCTTGAGTTCATAGCCTCCATACTTGGAGAAGAAAATATTGTATAAATTTTGGCTGAAGAACACACTGGAGTAACTTCTAAGTGGAAGAATAGCTCACTTTCATTGTTGATTTGTGAGAGTATGGATTTTGAAGTAACATTCACTTAATCTTCAATAAGTCATTTCAATTGAGATTATGGGTATGTCTATGCTTATTTATCTTATGTGTAGCTAGATCTCCCTCTTGAGGTTATGTGTGAATAGGGTTAAAGTGTGTATGGGTTTTTATTGTTAGACTATATTTGGTAGTTCATTTTTATGGGTTTTATCATTTCTATGCTAACTTGTTTGGGATTTGTGGGTGAAAGCCCCAAATACCCACATGAGTTTGATGAGTGAAAGCTCCAAACTCTAGAAAGCTCAAGGCCAACTTTGAAATAACAGTTTTGGGTGAACTTTAGGAATCCATATCATTCTTGAAAGAGGGATGTGGAGACCAAAGCAATGATAGACAATTACGTGTGTAGTTTGCTAAATTTTCACTATCTTAGACTTAAGGGTGATTGTGAAGTTAAATATACCATGGCTGTCATCCTAGAAATAGGGATGCCTAAATTGATGTTTGGTTACCAAATATTGAACACACCCGTTAGGTATTCAAAAGAATCAATGGGTGAAAGTTTGGTGTTTTGTTGAAATACTAGCATCAGAATCTATAATCGAACCTACTCATATTTGATCTACTAAATTGTAATTGATTACTAACACCCACATGTCACTCCCTTAGTAATGTATAATCCCAAGATCAGTGCATAAGTGTTAAAACTCTAAATATTCTTAGCCCCAAATTTATACTAGAAAAAGCTCAAAAAGAAACGTTAGTGTAGATACCTATCTCCCCTATTTTTATCTTCTTATACTACTGGTTTGAATTTAACTTGTATCTATTATTCTAAATTAATTTGGACGCCACTCACATTTTTCCTCGTGGATTCGACCCCAACTCCAAAGTTGGGTAAATATATTGACAACGACCGCCTTGCACTTAATTTTATGTGTAAGTTGAGCGTTATCAAAAATGGCTCCATTGCCGGGGAACAATTTGGCGTATTAAGTTAGTTTGGAGTTTTAGTTTACTTGCTTGAATTCAAGCTTCTATATATTTGTTTGTGATTTTCTTTTGTAGGTAGATTTTTGTTTTATTTTACTTTTCTCTATGGCATCTTCTGACAAGTATAATGTTGGTAGTTGGGAATCCTATCGTGACGACCCATGTGCAATTTATGAAGGACCACACTTCAGGAGAGATTGTAACTATGCTTATCGGAGAGAGATGGACCCACCATCTAGATCCTATGGGAAGTATATGTATCCTTTATGTAGTGGTTGAGAAGGACATCGGGATGACTATCCAAATACTCCTCCCCCTGTTATGCTAACCGGGTTACTAGTTCTTCCTATGAGCTTGATAGGTCCTATGATGAGAAGAATGAAGAGCAACATACCAAGTCTAATATCTTTGACACAAAGCTACAAGCTATTTTGGATTTCTTGGATGCAACGGAGGAGAGTATACAAGCCATACAACAAGAGGCATTAGGATGGGAAAGTGTCAAGATAGGGGAAATGAACAAATAAGAAAAACTTGAAACTATCACTACCTTGCCCATTTCCCAAGAGGAGGTTCATCAAAAAGAGAAACCAAGCTACGATGATAAACTAGGTAGCGAAGACTCTTCGGTGACTTCCCAATCAATCGATTCATATGAGGAAGAAAAACCCAAAATAAAAGAAATGGTTCTAGAGTCAAAAGAAGAATTAAGGCAAATTTCTTATGATGACTCTAGTTGATTTTGTGGTGAAGATTCTTTGGAGGAGATTAACCCAGAATTAGGGGTTGGACCTCGTTCAAACCACTTTTCAACATTATGTTTAGAGGATATGATGAGGATCCATGCCTCCGAACAAATGGTAGATTATGGATAGAAGGAGTCTGACTCTTATATTTTGGAGTTTGACATTCCAAAAGAGCATATGGAACCCCACCCATCAATAGCCAAGGAATTCAACTTCTAATGTACAAGGAATGGCCTATTGATGTTCTCACTTTTACCCAAGGAGCCAAACTGAAAGTTTAACGTAAATTTAGGTGATGATAGGCGAATTTACACGCCTATAGCACTATATTTTACCCATATTTTAGCTAAGTTTTGAGAACAAATTATATATTTCATGCACTTTTAGTCCTTTTTCCTGTAAGTGAGCTAACGAACATGATTAGCAAGTTTTCAGGTATAAATGATGCAAAATTCAGCATTTTATGGATAACTTGATGCCAAAGAAAGCTTCACGAAAGGAGGAGAGCAAAGCTTGGACGCCAAGGACCAAAAGTGGAGCATGGAAAATCTGTCCCGGGCAAAAACAACAATTCTGAAGACTTTGGGGACTAGCAGTAATTTATTAGGATTAGGATAATGATACATTAACCTAGTAGGATTGGGTTAAGTAATTCATTAGCTTAGTAGGAATAGGATATGGGTATTATAAATACCCTATTTCGCTAGAGATTTTGATACATTCCTCACAATTCCTCACAATTCCCCCATTCCATCAATTCCCATCCATCCACCATCCATCCATCCATCAAAACAATTCTCTTTATTAATTCATCGTTGACATTATTTTTCATCTATTTAATTCTTAATTTCCGCAACAAGAGAAACGTTACTTTGCAAGGAATTCACGCCTAACGCCTACCACACTTTGCTACACGAAATCTTTATTGTGGTATAATAACAATGTCGATTGTGATTTCCTTCACACTCATGGGTAACTAAACTTCTCTGTTGGGGTTATGGAAGCCGTATGAGATACTATCTATTGCTATGAGTTTGTGAATTTGTGACACGTATGCTGCTTATATCATTATTCTCTTCATCTTAATGCAAATTCTTGTGGCTGCAGACGCATAGAATAACGCTAGTATAGCATTAACTTGTTCGAAAGAAAAGTTATATGTCTGGAAAAGAGATAATGTCAAGGTAATAGGGTCCCATCCCCTATTAAAAAGTAGTGTCGTAACTGGATTAACCTCTTGGAGAATTTGTACCATTAGATACGCTTTAAGCTCGAAAGAGTTAAAGTGAAATAGTCCTTGTTTAGGTCGAAAGACGCTTGGATTTACCATCGAATACAATTCTCTATAAGCACATGCATGTCTGAATTCCGCACAACTCATAGCCAATAGAGACGTACAACTCATAAGGTGGACATAACCCCATCTTCTCAATTCTTATTGTTTTACATCTTACTAAACATTCTTTCTTTTTACTTTGCTATTTTCCGTTTTTACCTTATTACTTTGTTTACATTATTTTGCACGATAAAATCCCCCCTTTTTACCAGACTTGCACTAAAAGTCTAGTAATCTTTGCTTACTTGTTGACCAAGCTATTCCCTGTGGGATCGATACCCAACCCAGTTGGGTTATATATTTGACAGTGACCGCTTTACACTCTTACGAGAGCTGTAGATTGAGCGTTATCAAAAATTGGCGCCATTGCCGGGGAATACGAGTGTCAACTAAGTTTGTGATAGTTACTAGACCCTTTGGTCAAAGATTCTCGTACTTTTACTTTTAGTTGTTGTTTTTGTTTTATTCAGGTTTGTTCAGTGCATCAATGGATGCACAACGTGAAATTAAAAGGATAGCTGCTCAAATGCATCAACAGAATATTGATAATCCAGGCCGTGCAACAAATCCTGATACTGAGGACCTGGGCGATGAGGAGCTACTAAACCCACGGCATACTGCTGAGATGGCGGCACCCATGTAGAGAAGAGATCGTCAGGCTAGGTTTAGGCCTGAATGCCGAGCTATGCAAATACCGTTCGATGATGATGATGATGATCTTGATGGAGCTGGTGCCACAGGAGCCATTATTCTTCCGCCATTAGCGCCCGAAGCCAAGTTCAACATCACAAGCACCATGATTCAGTTATTGCAACTCAAGGGATTATTTGGGGGACTAGCAGGCGATGATCCGAATATGTATCTCATCAACTTTATTTCTACATGCAAGTCGTTTGACAATCCTGGCGTTGGTCAGAATGTAATTCGATTACGCCTATTTCCATTGTCTCTGTCTGGGGAGGCAACTCTATGGTTGAATGGGCTGACTCCTGATTCTATTACAAATTGGAGGCAATTGAGAGACGTTTTCCTAGAAAGATTCTTTCTGCCATCCAAAAGAGCACAATTAAGAGATGAAATCAGCAACTTTCGGCACCTTCCAACCGAAGTCCTTCATGAAACATGGGAAAGGTTCAAGACGAAGCTAACGAGATGCCCAAACCATCACATAACCAATGTCCACCTAATGGAGATACTATACAGAGCCTTGAATTCAATAACTAAACTAGTGGTTGATAATATGGCTGGAGGATCATTCATGGACCTTACCTTTGGTCAAGCAAGCAATATGCTAGATCGGATGACGAAACAAAGTAGAGCTTGGCATACCAGGGATTCTGAGGTAGCAAGCCCCACTTTATCTATTGGCATGACTGCAGACCAAAGGAGAAGAGAAGAAGAACGTGATAAAGATATGGCGCACATGAAAACACAAGTTGATCTTCTTACAAAGCATTTATTATCAGGGAAGACCAAAAAAGTCAAAGCTATTGCGTCGAAAGGAAGAGATGAATCTGATTAGGAAGAAGAGGCCAACTACTTGAACAATCAGGGGGGTTTCCGAGGCAATACCCAAGGAAACCAAGGTCGGAACTATTATGATAAACCTGGAATCAAGGACCAAGGTAGTTGGAAGAACAAGAATGACAATAGTGGTTTGTATGTTCCCGCTGGAAGACGTGACGCCACCATATCTAGTTCTGGAAGTATGGAAGACATGATGGCTAAACTATTGAAAGGAGTGGAAGCAACTAGCGTGGGAGTAACGGAGGTAATAAATGACTTGTCCTCTATAAAGCAATTAGTTGATTCACATTCCACTTCAATCAAACGAATAGAGCAGCAATTGAGCCAACTTTCAGCAGCACTCAATCAAAGAAAGGCTGGCACTTTACCTAGCGACACTGTGTAAAATCCAAGGAATGATGGATCATGCATGGCTATTACTACTCGAAGTGGTAAGGTGCTGGAAACTTCATCCAAAGTCAAGAAAGTAGTCGACGATGTAGCGGACAACGATGATAAGGCTAATGAAGAAAACGCCATAGAAGCTGACCAAGACGTCCATGACGTCACCCCTAGTAGGTTGCAGCCTGAGACTACAAAAATTCGGAAGCAAGAGGAGAAGAAAGTCGTGGAGAAAATAATTCCATATCCACCACCACCTTTTCCTCAAAGATTAAAGAAGCAGGCAAATGATACAAGGTTCAGCAAATTCATGACGATGTTAAATCAGCTGACCATTAATGTTCCGTTAGTGGAGGCACTTGAACAAATGCCTGGGTATGCGAAATTTATGAAAGACCTTTTGACAAAGAAGCAGGAAGCAAGCTATGAGTTGAAAGATACTGTTCATCATTGCAGCGCTATTGCTACCCGATCACTAGTTCAGAAAAAGGCCGACCCCGGTGCTTTCACTATTCCTTGCACGGTTGGATCTATGAATTTTGCTAAGGCATTGTGCGATTTGGGAGCTAGCATCAATTTGATGCCACTATCCATCTACAAGAAGTTGGGGTTAGGCGATCCGACACCAACCAATATGAGGCTTGTGATGGCTCATAGGTCGGTAAAACGACCTGTGGGTATCGTGAATGATGTGTTGGTGAAGGTTTCTTCATTCATCTTTCCTGCAGACTTCGTTATTCTGGATTGTGAGGTAGATTTTGAAGTTCCCATAATCTTGGGACGTCCTTTCCTTGCAACAGGAAGTGTGCTTATTGACATGAGAGCTAATGATCTTTTATTTAAACTGAATGACGAAGTGGTCCTCTTTGATATATGCAAAGAAATAAAGCATCCCAGCGATATGAATGTGTTCTCTGTAGCTGATGGTCATCATGAGGATAAGAAAGCATTATCTGTAGAGAAACAGCTTACTGTTGAGCCTTTGTCTGCTGCGCCACTGAATGATGAGCATGAGGACGATGAAGATTATGAAGAACTTATGGGTGCTCTAACAAAAAAAGAGTCCTATTACCATACTCCTAAGCAACCGGACCTTGATCTTAAGAATCAATCGTCACCAACAGCGAAGACTTCCATTGAAGATCTACCAATGCTAGAATCGAAAGAACTCCCCGATTATATAAGGTATGTGTTCTTGGAAAGTGGAAATATACTTTCGATAAGTTTGGTGGATGAGTTAAGTGAACAGAACGTAGAGACTCTCATCTCTGCTCTGAAGAGATACAAGAGAGCTATGGGTTGGACTATTGATGACATAATTGGCGACCCTCCGAGGAGACGTATGAGTCATCTCGAAGAAGATTGCATGACTACAAGTAAGCCTCATTGTCGTCTGAATCCATTCAGAAAACGATCCACCATCTATCTCGATAAAGTCTAAGTAATCGAGATAGCTATGTCATGCCGCGACAATAAATCAAGCGCTTGGTGGGAGGCAACCCATCGTTTTTCAATTTTTTTCTTTCTTTCGTTCTATTACGTGTTTGCTTTTGATAAATAAAAATCCAAAAAGAAGAGTTGTTCCACGACCAAAACTAAGGCGATTGATGGGAGGCAACCCATCGTTCTAATCATTTTTGTTGTTTTTGAGTGAATGTAGGTGCAAGAGGTATAACGGAGGAGATTGGTTCCAAATTTTGATTTGGAAGTATTGCATGTTGAAGGTGGTAAGTTAGGAATGAAGAAGCAAAAGTCTATGGATTGAGCATTGCTCATGAAAATATAGGCATCAAACAAGGCTAGTCCTAGGTAAAACTAGGCCACGAACAAGGCAAGGCCTATACTATGGCCTAAGGTCTCAGAATCTAGTGTGCCATAGCATAGGCGCCGCCCATGCTCAAGTATGCCATAGCATAGGCGCCGCCTATGCTAATGCCTTTTGTCTCTGAATCTCATATGCAAAGTGAAAGGCGCCGCCTATGCCTAGGAATGCCATGGCATATGCGCCGCCTATGCTAGACAATGCTTGGCAAAAGGCGCCGCCTATGCCAAGCATAGGCAAAGCAAAAGGCGCCGCCTATGGTCACTTCTTGTCTCCAAATCCAATTTTAAATGGGTCAAAACCCGACCCAACCTTTTTCTATAAATATGAGACTTAGTCTTGAACCAAAAACACATTGGAAACCTAGCTTATGCGCCGCCTATAGCCTCCAAATCCTCTCAAAAATTTTCCTTTTACTCTTCTTCTTCACAAGAACATCATCCAAAGGCATCAATCAAGTAAGTACTACTTTGTTCTTCATTTATATTCCGTAAGTAATACATTACTATGCCTACTATGAATTGTTAATTCTTGAAGAAATATTGGTGATGTGAATGTGTTTGAATTGTTGATACACAACCAAGTGAGTGAACATATACATTAGGATGATCTTAACTTGTTCCCAACTTGAATTTGATTTTAATGCATTGTCATACTCTTGTGGAATTGCTATAGTCATTAAAATTGCATAATCTTGTCACTTGCATACTTACATGTTGGAATGACTTGTTCATCGGAATAAGACTTATAGTTGCCTACCAACATAGGAGGTTGTGATTATTGTTAGATGCTATACCTTGATTCAATCCCTATGTAGTAGTCTTGATATATCAAACATGAAAGTATTGCCAAGATTACATGAAGTATGACTGCAATGATTTTATTGTTGGAATATAGCACCTAAAACATATGTCGATAAAGTCTGAGTAATCGACAACTTTTACTTCACTAGTTTGTGCCAACAAATTAAGTGTGGGGTGGTGCCACTATTGTCTATTTGCTGATTGAATCTTCCGAGATGAAGCTAACATGACTCTATTGAGATCTCAGGTACAATGGCACCAAAAGACAAGAAAAGCAACCACTTCACAAAGAGGCCAGAAAAGAGGAAGAAAAGAGCAAGGTGAATCCTCCGTGCTGCAAATACCTCGACGCACTCTTGGAATCAAGTGGGCTACTTATAAGGAACTTCTGAGGATGACGACTCCAATGATGATTTCGACGAAGGGGGTATGACCCCATGCATAGAGGAGGAGTCCGACTGACCAGGTTCTTCGTATTTATTTTCCACTGAGGGCAGTGTGTCCCGTCTAAGTGTGGGGTGGTGGTATTTGCATGCTATACTTCTCTATCTGCATTTGCATTTATGTTTGTTTTGTTTTTCTTTTTTTTAGTAGTTAAATTTTTTTTACTTAACTTCGCATGAAATTATTCTAATAGGCAGCATGAGATTATGACAAGAGTTTGTGCTAAAATCATGGCTATTGAGACGTTTAGGCTCTAATTGTGACTTACTATGTGATATTGTGTGGTTTAATTCATTCATCTATTGGGTCAAGAGTCTATACTGCTCCCAATAAAGTCGACCATGTGCCTTGTGTGTGTGAGATAATAGTATATTCTATGTTTGTGGCTGATGCTAGAACTTGCCTGGTGTGTGTGTGAAGCGAAAATAAAGAACGTGAGTTTAGGAGATGATTTAGGCATTTCTTTGGCAACTTATACTTGTTTACCTTCTTTTTACCTACCCATGGACATTATCCTAGATAACCCCTTTGAGCCTTTAGCCTATTTTCTTTAACAACCTCATATGTAAGCCTAATCCATTTTTTTCAAGACCATAATTTGATCCGAATTCCTAAGTGCTTTAAAGTGTAAAGTCATGTGACAAAATAAGAGGAAATTGGGTGAGTTAGAATGTAATGGTGCTTGAATTTGTTATGAAAAATAATTGTTATCATAAGAGGTGTGTTATGAAAAGAAAAAGGAAAACAAAACTAAAAAGTTAGTTATGTTCAAAAATTGAAAAACAAAAGAGGTGACAAAGGGAGGTAGATTAAAAGAAAGCAAAAAAGTTGTTTGAAAGAAAGCATAAATGGCATATTGTGATGTATTAAAGCACTTAGGGAACTTAGTCACTATTTCTGGCCAAAATAGTCCTACCCGTCCCTTAGACTACATTACAACCTGTAAAAAGACCTATTTGATCCTAAGCTTGACATTCTGATATTTAGTGGAGCATTACACTAAGGGCAAGCCTATGGTCATCAGTTGCAACATATGAATTCTTTGTAAGAGTGAGAGCAAGGATACGTTTATACCCATGTTTGAAAAATATGCTATACTTATGAGTGATTATGGGTAATATATTGTGAGACACACATGGTTGATAAGTTTTGGGTAGTTGTGTATAATTCTTTGTGCCTTGACTTTTGAATATGAGTTGACCACCATCACGAGTCTATGTTAGAGGTTGAATTGTTTCTACTAATAATCAGAAAACTACTCTTTGTTGATAATTGTTGCGCTTGTCTTGACGAATATTTTGTGTTGATACTGTGAAACCCTAAGTTGATGTTTGGACGGACATGATATTTTGTTCGAGGACGAACAAAGCTTCAAGTGTGGGGTGTTGATGATAGGAGAATTTACATGCCTATAGCACTATATTTTACCCATATTTTAGCTAAGTTTTGAGAACAAATTATATATTTCATGCACTTTTAGTCCTTTTTCCTGTAAGTGAGCTAACGAACATGATTAGCAAGTTTTCAGGTATAAATGATGCAAAATTCAGCATTTTATGGATAACTTGATGCCAAAGAAAGCTTCACGAAAGGAGGAGAGCAAAGCTTGGATGCCAAGGATCAAAAGTGGCGCATGGAAAATCTGTCCCGGGCAAAAACAGCAATTCTGAAGACTTTGGGGACTAACAGTAATTTATTAGGATTAGGATAATGATACATTAACCTAGTAGGATTGGGTTAAGTAATTCATTAGCTTAGTAGGAATAGGATATGGGTATTATAAATACCCTATTTTGCTAGAGATTTTGATACATTCCTCACAATTCCTCACAATTCCCCCATTGCATCAATTCTCATCCATCCACCATCTATCCATCCATCAAAACAATTCTCTTTATTAATTCATCGTTGATATTATTTTTCATCTATTCAATTCTTAATTTCCGCAACAAAAGAAACATTACTTTGCAAGGAATTCACGCCTAACGCCTACCACACTTTGCTACACGAAATCTTTATTGTGGTATAATAACAATGTCGATTGTGATTTCCTTCACACTCATGGGTAACTAAACTTCTCTGTTGGGGTTATGGAAGCCGTATGAGATACTATCTATTGCTATGAGTTTGTGAATTCATGACACATATGTTGCTTATATCATTATTCTCTTCATCTTAATGCAAATTCTTGTGGCTGCAGACGCATAGAATAACGCCAGTATAGCATTAACTTGTTCGAAAGAAAAGTTATATGTCTGGAAAAGAGATAATGTCAAGGTAATAGGGTCCCATCCCCTATTAAAAAGTAGTGTCGTAACTGGATTAACCTCTTGGAGAATTTGTACCATTAGATACGCTTTAAGCTCGAAAGAGTTAAAGTGAAATAGTCCTTGTTTAGGTCGAAAGACGCTTGGATTTACCATCGAATACAATTCTCTATAAGCACATGCATGTCTGAATTCCGCACAACTCATAGCCAATAGAGACGTACAACTCATAAGGTGGACATAACCCCAACTTCTCAATTCTCATTGTCTTACATCTTACTAAACATTCTTTCTTTTTACTTTACTATTTTCCGTTTTTACCTTATTACTTTGTTTACATTATTTTGCACGATAAAATCCCCCCTTTTTACGAGACTTGCACTAAAAGTCTAGTAATCTTTGCTTACTTGTTGACCAAGCTATTCCCTGTGGGATCGATACCCAACCCAGTTGGGTTATATATTTCACAGCGACCGCTTTACACTCTTACGAGAGCTGTAGATTGAGCGTTATCATTAGGTAAAAGTTTCAAATCTTCAAATGGTGAGATTGAATCTTGCTTACCATTTCATCACCTCTTCCAAGCCTCATCTTGGAAGATTTGAATCTTTAGTCCCTCTGCCGCTCATTTCATATTGAAAGAAATTTAGGATGGACATTTAAATCTTCTAAGTGGAAGCACAAAAAGAGGGGAGTCGTGCTATGACATTAAACTAAGCGCTCGATGGGAGCCAACCCATCGCACCACGAAAAGTGGTACATATCCTTTTGATTTATGCATGTAGAGTAGATTTCATTTTTGTTGTTATGCATGCATAATCCATGAAACGTTGGTGCTAAGAGAAATTTTGATTGAATTTGAAAAAGGAACATGTGCAATTGGCAATTGGATTAAAAAAGACGTGCAGGAAACCCAATTGTTTGGTCTCAGTTACTGTGACCGCAGTCTGTGCCACCGTGATTTCGGAGGCTGTGTGACCACAACTGCATAGATAGGACTTCGACCTCATAAGTAGGACCGTGAGTACTGTCAGATCAGTTTAAATGACCATTCGAATGCTAATTTTTCCCACGCTCTTCTCTCAATTTCTCTCAAAATTCTCTCCAATTTTTGGCATTGCATTGTGTACCGTCAGTTCATTCCATTTGCATCATAAAACTGGGTATGTCGTCTCTATTCCCTTATTCTTAATGTAATTACATGCTCAGACCTTATAGTTTAGGGAAAGGCCTGAAAATTATCTTTAATACTAAATACATGCTTGTTTGTAATTGTGATTGTGGTTAGCTATTATAGTTAGTGTACACATTGATGGGGAGTCTTAAGTACGCAAATTTAAGCCTTAAACGGTTGAAAAAATGTGTGCCCTATGTGTTCGATTCAATGCCCCTATGAATTCCATGTTAAATTTTTCAAGACTAGGGTTATAATCATGAAGTCTAGGCTTAAGTTCTTTAATCATAATGCTTTGGTGCCTAGTTGAACACAGAATTGGGAATAAAATTATGGTTTTAGTGAAAAGTGCAGAACTATCGACAATGGTCTCAGGTACTGCGATCACGGTCCCGATGTCGTGGCCGCGGTTACTGACCCGCGATCGCCATACCTGAGGACAGTGTCTGCAGAAATCAAAATTTTTTGCACAGTTGTTTCTTCCCCTAGAACCCTCTAACATACTACCACATGAACCTATTTGATTAGTCTAGCATGTTTTTTAGTGTGATAATGATAATGATGGTCTGGAATGTATTGTTTATAGGTACTAAGCCACCTCAGGGATGGAAGAATTTGACAACAATAAATTCATGACCCCACAATGTCAGAACTACTATAATGCAGACTTGTGCAGAACTAAGTTTCTCCTTGAAAGGGGTATCAGCTTAGATAAAGTGGGAAAAAATCCCAATTTTTCATATTAGACTTAATCAGACCGGGTGGATGTGTTTTGCCCCGGATCCCTGTGTTTCTTATGAGCACTGGGTACGTGAATTCTACACTAACCTAAGCATAGCTTCCTTCACAAACCCACTAATGACTATTAGGGGAAGGCAAGGCTTTGGCTGAATATAGTCTGTAGCCGAGAATCATTGTGTACTCACATAACTATTTTTTAAGACATACGAGCTTAGATGACGGCTTGTATTCTCTCTAGCATCACCCTGAATATGGCCAAGATTGTGTATTCAGAATGGAGGTACTTCAAAAATCATGAAGGTACATATTTTTTCTCCCTTTCCTTGTCACAGATCTATACAGGAGAGCACGGGTGGAGAAGTATGCTATAGATACTTGGGTGCCCCCAAGCCCTCGCATCTTCCTACTCAAATTTAAAAGTGAGGGTTCCCCAAGTCAAAGCAAAAACAAAAAGATGGACTCGAGCAAATCAGTCCAAGAGGACACAGATGCCTGCAGGCCCTCGTCAACCAACCCCCACGATGATATTTCAAGTCAGATGAGGGTGGTTAGGGAGCTATTGTCCAGAATTCCTCAAGGAACGGGAGAGTCCTTCACCGCTCGCCACCATATGTAACTCAGTCAGACTGTGAGGGATACAAGGAGGAGCAGAAGAAGTAAGAAGCCACCTTTCCTATTTGGAGAGAGCTTATTTAGCCTTGGCTACATCACACAGGGACCTCAGGGATTCACATGAGAAATAGTGAAGAGAGAAAAGAAAAGAGATAAATTCATCAAGGTGTTGAAGCCCAACCATCAACTACTTTTGCCTAGGTTAGACAGTGAGGATGAGGCCCCTATTGATTAGTCTACTGATGATGCCGAGGGTGATAGTACAGAGTCATCGGGAAAGGATAACTCTTGATGCACATTTAGGGAGACCCCTTTTACTCTTTCTTGCTTGCATATGCAGTGGGGACACTGCATTTTTTTAGTTGGGGGTGCCCCTGATGTGTATTTTTTTAGTGTTGTGTGCCGAATATTTTTGTTGATATTGTTTTGGGATGACATTTTGGAAACTATTTTTATGTTGTTTTTGGGGATGCTGCATTTTTGGGTACCCTGATGGTGCCCACGTTAAGAGATTATCATGTTTTTCTTTTATTTTAGTTTTTTTCTTACTTTAGCTTTATTATTGATTTTGGTGATGCATGACAAGCTTTGCCCTATGATGGATTGAATGACGACATTGTTAAGGGTAAAGCATCGTGTTTGGGTTTTGAGGCATAGGTGCAGGGGAATTCTTAGTACCCGTAGCATAAATGTCATTAATGTAAGGGAAGTCTGAGTACCTGTGGCACTGTAAACTGCAAATTTGGGATCATATTCTATGCCATTGGCGAAGTCTGAGTAGCCATATGGTTAGTTTACCCCTTTTGAGCCAATATGTGAGACTACGGCTTTGGTTGTAGCCAGAGTTTAGCGAATTGTGCGTAGTGGTAATGCAAAATGGACAATCACCTCCATCCAAAATTTTTGAAAAATCAAGGCATGGACGTTGTTTTATCTTTTTCGGATTTCATTTGGAGATAAAATGGTTTTCACCTTTTTAAAACTATTTCAAAAAAAGTTTGAGAAAATTTCAAAACAATTTTAAGAAATTCACAGAGTCGCCACTTGATTTTTATAGAAAAAATCAAGAAAAAACTTAAAAGAGTTTCAAAGGTTCAAAAACAGAAATAAACCCTTAAAACTAGAGAAATTGGGTAAGAGTTCAACTAACGCCCTAAGAAAGTTTTTAAAGCACTTAGGAGCGTCCGCTTAAAATGGTGTACCAAAAAGAGCTAACCTGACTAATTAAAGTGGCCTAATTTTTTCGTAAAAGCTTGATTTTATAGAAATATTACCTTTAGCTATTTTTTTAAGACTTAAATGAGATTTATTCAACCAAGCGAGAATTGATCCTATTTAATCTTGAGAAAACTTTTTGTAAAGAAAGTTGTGTCAAACCCATTTTTCTTCTTGAGTTATTCTTTCGAACTAAAGGGGGAAAGGAAAAAAAAGTAAGTTTTTGAATATCATTTTTTTTTTTGATAAAAATATATATCTTTAAAGAAAATATCAATTTAAACAAATTATGAACCTTGACTAATTAGTGAAGATATTTTTATCTTTTGCAAAGAAAATTGATTTTAGGTCAATGAGAATTTTTTTTAGCTTAAATGAACTACCTTATCGTATTGAGAAAATAGAAAGTCATTTTGATATTTTTAAAAAAGTTCATTCTAAGGAAAAAACATAAAGAAAGATATATTTTTATTAGCTTCGAACATTACACTATGAAATAAAATACGCAAAGAGACAAACAAAAATAACGATTCAAAGGGAATTTATAAGGGATAACCAAATTAATAATTTAATACAAATACATAATCACAAAGGATTTATAAGGAAATGAATAAGAAGAATTAAAATTTGGGCCCTTTCCAAATATAGCCAACTTTGGGCCCATTCTGTATGGACTTTGGTCCATTTTTCTGCAGTGTATACCACATGTATACCAGCCTTATTTTCTTGCGTTTTCATGTATATCTCCACTTATACACTGTTTATTAGTGTGGAAATAAACATATTTCCTCCCTATTTTTTATCATACACCGTAGGATAGTGTGCAACTACTGTTTTGTGTATATACTTGTTGTATATCAGCATATACCAGCTTGTATACTTGTGCTATCCTGTGCATATCAGACCAATTTTAGACTTTAATGAGGCTCGACTCGACAGCGTTCGAATGCAAGGATATGGGGAGTCCCATTGGACTCATCAGGAAGAGTTCATGTAAAGAGAAGAAGAGATAAGGATTAGATACTAATTTAAAGCTATATTTATATATAAAAAGTGAAGAATTGAAGTTAATAAAACAAAACTCATCTTAATATTGCCATTTGAAAGCATCACAGATATGGTTACAGTCAGGAGGCTAAACCTCAACACAACAAGAAAGATCACTCACTAAAATACATCACTAGTATCTCTTATAACTAAACAGTGATACTCCAAATTATTTAGGTTGCAAAAAATCAAAAGAGAGGAGGAGCGCAAGAAAAAGGAATACACAAATTAATATACTTGATAAAACTTTTCGTAGAATATGTTGTCTAACTAGTGAATAAGTCCAATAATCAGTTAAACAAAGTACCAAAATATGGGTAACCATCCAAACATCAATTCCCCAAACAATGGATTTAAGATTTGTCTAAAATACATAAAGTTAGCAACTAGAACAACAAAGTGCCGAAACATGGGCTAACCATCTATTTAACATCAATTCCCTAAATAATAGATTCAAGATTTGTTGCAAGAAATGCCAACGATAGCACAAAGGCTTAAATTGTTTGCAAATTTTGTAAGTTTAATATGTATTTAAGGGGCTAATAAACAGGTTATTGATACTCCCAAATTACAAATTTCTTACGGAAGTATAAGCGGTCGCTGTCAAATATAGAACCCAACTAGGTTGGGTGTCGAATCACATAGGGAATACTGTGTTCACTAAGTATTATGGTTGTTACTAGAATGTTGATCGAAGGTTCCAGAATAAAGGGGGCTTTTGATTTATCAATTATATTCAAATGTTTGTTACAGAAAGTAATCCAACTATAGGTTATATTGCTAATAGTAATTCAATAAGATAAGTCAAACTAGATTTATGGTTCTTGTGAACTATTTTGGATTCCCAATGAACAATTCTTATTGCAAGAGTAATTGAATTCTATGGTTTACCCATTAGTTTCACAACCTAAATGAGTAACTTATCCCTTAATTCTTTCAAACTTAAGAAACATAATATTAATTTAACTATAATCTCACATTGGTTGATCTGTTTAAGACATCTACCCTCTATCTAAAGGTTAAAGCCTTTAGATTTACGTAAACCCTTTCTTTTCCCAACAAACACTTTTCTATTTGAACAAGTGTTGTATTTGGGCTCACTTTTCAAGTTTGCAACCAAGAAAAGACATTAAAATGAAGAAGAGTTTATATAATATCAATTACTCATGGGAATCTACTAGATTCACAACCCAAAATCAGCTTTTCACATCAAGGCTCCCATAATTCTAGTTATGGGAGCTTAGCCACACATTTTCACCCAAGAAAGAGAAGAAACCATTGTGTTATTCACAAATTAATTCAAAGCTTACTCACAAAAGTCAAAAATGTTGTTCTTCAATCTTCAATAGAAAATATGAGTAAAAGAATCTAGATCCATAAATCTCCAATGAATCTTAGAGAAAAAACTATGTAACAATGTATTTTCAATATGGAAAACCTAATGAAAGATAAGAGATGGATAAAAGATGCATAATAAAACCTAAGACTGGGTATTTATATATTCCCAGGTAAAATGAATTTAAAATTTAAAATTATAAATCTGCATCCAAAGTGACGGCTAAAGTGGTGGTCCGTTGGAAGTCTGACGGTTCACCAAATTAGCAGTCGCTGATGGTTCTTGAAAGCCCAGTTCTTCTTGAGTCTGACGGCCAAAGTGGTGGTTCGTCGGAAGTCTGGCAGTCTACCATATGGATCATCACTGATGGTCCGAGAGAGCCCAGTTCTGCTTAAAACTGACGGCCAAAATGGTAGTCCGTCAAAAGACTGATGGTCCACCATATGGGTTGTCGCCGAGTCATCTGGAGACATGGGTTTTGTTTAGGCCTAACGGCCTCATTGGTGGTCCGTTGCAAAACTGACGATCCACCACATGGGTCATCGCTGAGTGTTTCAGGATGCCTTGTTCTGTATAACACTGACGGTTGAACTGGTGGTCTGTCACAAGACTGACAGTTCACTATTTTGACCGTTAGAAGTTTTTTTCTACTAATTTTCTGAGTCTTGTCCTGCAGCTAGCTCCTTACCCTAAAACTTTAAAAACTCGCATTAAATACAACCTTGGTTGCTTGAAAATATGCAACTTTCCTAAGAATAAAATGAAAAATGTTCCATCAAAAGCTGGAACATCAACACCCTCAACTTAAAATCATTGCTTGTCCTCAAGAAACTCAGCACCAAATTGCAAATATAAATAATACAATGACGGGCATTTACTACTAAACCACTTCTCACAGAACCACTCACTTGTCATCCAAATCATATGGTTTAACATGTTAGAGTCTATAACTGGCATTGTTTCAAATTCAATTCATCTGCACAGCATGGATACAAGAATCTATAGAGATCATCCAAATTAAGTATGACTCATGTTGCCTTCACAGACAAGGAGATCCACCACTCAGTATATTTTGTGGATACAAATCAAAACCCTCTCACTTAACCAACATAGCACATATACCTACAATCTTGCCTTTATCATCCAACGCCCCCTTTATAGTTGAGTTCTAAGGTTAAACAGGTCTTTCTAGGATAGAAATGAGATATCAGGCTAGGGTAGGAAGGAATTTTGGGTAAAAGTGACTAAGAACTAGGCTTGAACTCTCTTTGCCTTCAAATTCTTCTTACCAAGGCCAATGCTTTGCTAGCTCACTTACCTTTTTCTCGTTCATTCATGCTTTACCGCAATTAATTTTTTTTTAATATATACAAGCATCTGCCACCCTCAACTTAGGCTGATGTCATAAGTCAAGGTGCACCATTGTCTTAACTAGACCAGGGCCAAATGCTCAAATTTAAAGTCTAGACTAACTTTCCCTTAGGCAGTTAATAGCTCTACAATAGCCACCCTTAACTTAGGTATTTTTCCTAAGTTTAGGTATACATTGCCCATTACTAGACCAGGGCCAGAGCTAGGAGTCAATAGCTGAAAGAAAGCTAACTAGAATGCTTGGTGATGAAAAAAAATTATCAAAGGCTCAAAGAAGGGTTCAAAATGAAAAATTATTTTTGGTGGGGTTAATTATTTTGGCTAAGTGGACCAAAAGCACAAGGTAGCCTGCCATCACTTCTTATCCCATCAACTACAGAATAGTATCAATTGAACCAGGCAAGTTCAAGGTACTATACCATGTAAGAACTAATACAAATACTCACACACACAGTGGCAACTGAGTCAAGCTCATTCTACTGCTCTTAAGATGTGCATCACATGTCATGCATATTTACAGATTAATGCCAACTACAGATTCACTAACAGTTGAACACATATTCTAGGAGACAAAAGTAATAGTCAAATGGAAATAGTCATAGCTTGATGCCAACATCATTCATCATCCGTATTTACAATAAGATACTAACACAAACAACACTTTTATTTCTTGGACCACATCAACAACATAACAAGACTTAAAAATAAGAAAAATAATTGCAAATTTGAAGTTAAACCTAGAAAACAAAAATGCAAACTTAACTTGATCCTAGACATGTCGATTCTCCTAGATTGCACATGGTAGGGTTCTGAATATTGACAACACAACCCCTCATGATACAAGTACACCACTCCCACATACAAACATATGCATTATCTTCAAAGCATTAAATTAAAGTACAAAGAAATGGGTATACTTGTTTTTTCTCTTATTCATCTGAGGCATCTGTGAAGTGTGGTAAGGCTCCTGCATTCTCACCTGGTGCAATGTTGGCCCCTGTGGTGGTATGGGCACTCAAAACCTCACCCTCTTGGATCAGAAAAAATATCTCTCGAACTGATGCCAAACTTTGCCCCCTTGTTGGGGATGCACTAGTAGATACTTCTACTGCTTTATCTTTCTCTTTCTTCTTTCTCTTTTTTTCATTTTTCTTTGATTTCTTTCGAGCTCTCTTCAAATCCTACTGTTTCTTTTGATCTGGTGTTATTTCTGTTCTCCTTCTCCTCTTTTTAGATTTCCTTGTAGCTCGTTCATCGTTGTGCTGCTTACCTTTGTCTTTTACAGGTCTTCTCATTAGGTCCACAATACCCTCATCATCGTCACTTGTCGCTAAGGCTGGGTCAAAAATAGTCTGTTGTGGTTGCCTTCCCTTCAACTCTGGTATATCGGCCTTTTCCTGCTTAAATTCAGCCATGAGCTTTGCAAGATTAGGGATGAAAAGTGCATCTAGTCTTCTATTGATACGGTGCTCCATGTTGTCCATCCTAGCTTGAATATTCTAGAATGGACGGATTTTCTCAACTACAATTTCATTAACAAAATGCTTAAATTTTGATGCCCATTTATCTAACTGTCTCTGAAACCTCTTTTGCAGCTTCACTGATTTTGCAAAATTCTCCTACGTTAACCTGTATTCGGCAAAGTCTGCTCCTCCTATAGATTGTGCAGAACCAAACCCTACATAAGTACTTGCAGGCACATACTCTGGTGGCACATAAATGGTGATAGGCAAAGGCATACCTGCGAGAATTTTTGTAGCATCGGGAGCTGGTACAGATTGAGTCTGGTAAGTTGGAGGCTTGGTGACATGCATCTCAAACTTCGAGTTGTATTTTGACTTCTCAATGTCCTATCTATTTGTAGCCGGTATTTTATTATCAACTCCACAGATCAGGGCCACACTGGCCTGTTTGCATAACTCAGTGATTAAGCATGGGAACGACAATGCACTGTTTGTTTTTTGTGCCCTTACAAATATCTTATCCGCAATAATCTAGCTGAAGTCAACTTGCAGCCCTGAAACCAAACTTGCCACCAATACGGCTTTGTGTTTATCAAAGTTTTCGTCGCCTTTTGTTGGCATCAGCCTTAAGCAAACAACAACCCACCAGAACTTAGCCTTGAAGCTACTGGAATATTTTGCAATACGCTCCCATGGATTAGTCAACCAAGAAGGGTTACCATCATCAGTCAATAACGAAGCCACCCAAGGCCTCTGAGTGGATATAGTTCTCATCCTATACTCAAGATCAAGTATAGCAGGTAGAGCCTCGTACTCTGGCCCGAACAACATCCTATTAATTGTTCGGGATGAAATATTTATAGTGACTCCTCGGATAGGTACGGACTCCCTGTTAGGCAAGCTTGCAACTGTCGTCCCATTTAGATAGTCTTTTTCTACTAGTGTAAGATAATTGGCAAGGAATTCTCTTACCTAATTTGGTTGATATGCTCCTGGTGGCCTGCTCATCCATGCTAGTTCATACTTGTTGAAACGGTGTTCCAACTTAGGATATTCATGTAGATCCTTTGTCACAATCTGATGTTTCTCCGTGAATGGACTTTTTATCCCTCTTGTTGTAGGTGTCAATCCGTTATAGAATTTCTCTCGTGCTCCCTCTATCAGCTATCTAATCACCTCTCAAACTTGAGGATCCTTACATTTGATAACTTAGCATCCTCAGGTTCAGTATCCACATCAGTTGCTTCCATTTGTTCACCTACGTTTGCAGCCTCAGTTCTTCCCTCAATAGGCTTGGGTTGATTTGTAGAAATTATTGCCTCGTTTGGGCTTGAGCTGGTACTGCTTGTACTACTATCGCTCTCCTCTTCAGACTGGGAGAGCATGGGATTTTCCCTTTCACGTTGCCTGGGGTTGTATGCGAGTGCAAATTTGCCTTTACTCCTTTGGGATTTTACTCCTCTATTTGGTGGAAGATTATGAGCCATAACTCCTGAAAAAAGTAAGGAATTAGTTCATAGCACAAAAAGAGCCTAACAGTGAAAAATCAGACTTGACGGCCACACTGATGGTCCGTCGGCTAACTGGTGGTCCACCAGGTGGGCCGTCAGTAAGTCCTGAAAATTCAGAGATCAGCAATGGCCCATATGGTGGTCCGTCACAAAGTTGAAGGTCTACCACTTTGGTCATCGCATATTAACCAGTGGGTGTCATTTCTGGGGTTCTTACGATGGTCCATTGGTGGTCCGCCGCAAAGTTGATGGTCCACCATTTCAACCGTCACACCCCCTTCTTAAGATTTAGGATTCAATTCAGCATTTTGTCAAACATTTAGCATGCAATCCTAATTTTTCTAGAAACAATTGACACCAACTTCACATTTATGCAAACAAATCCATACTTTTGAGCATACAAGTTACTCAGACTTCACCCACATATATTATATTATCATTCCAGAATCAAAACAAGTTAAAGCAAAAGAAGAAAACAAGATGAAATTTTATCAACCAACCAATTATTTATTTTATGTAGTATCAGTTCAAAAAGAAATGACATGGAGGTGCTCATACCTTGATTTTGCAGAAGTTACTCTTTTACTTGCTTGCAAATATTGAAAACAAACTTAACTTAAAACTCTAAAATTGCTTTCAAGAATGTTTGAGATGAAGATAAAGAAGAGAGGTGGTCACTTAAATAGGGAAAAAGAGAGTAGATAGAGAGTCCCAGGAAGAGCAAATGCCTTCAGATGCTTTAAATCCAAAGGAATTTGTTCAGTTGAAGAAGTTGAAAAGGGTAAAATGTATGTAACCACTCTTTTACCTCTTTAAAATCAATTTGGCCAAATACTGGTCACATAAATAAAGAATAATTTTTAACCCGAACCGACCCAGTTCTAGGGTAACAGCGACGGCTTCTACGACGGTCCATCAAAAATATGACGGACCACCATTTGGGTCATTGCTCCTTACTAGAAAATGGTCACCTCAGTTTAATTTCAACGTTCTAACTGACGGTCCACCAAATTTGTGACGGTCCAATGCTTTGGCCATTGCACCTTACCAGAACCTGGGTAACTCAGCTTGATTTTGACGGTCAGTGTGGTGGTCCACCAATTTAGTGACAGTCCACCACTTTGGCCATCAACTTTTTCCAGTGAATAAATTTTTTAGTTTTTTTTTGCCGGTTGAAATGGTGGTCCATCAGCTGACTGGTGGTCCACCAATTTGGCCGTCACTTTTGTTCCAATAGATCAGATTTCCCCCCCTTTTCCAATTGTACTGCTCCTTTTTTTTCTGCATTCTAAATCATGCACACTTCACAAACACATCAAAAATGCACTAGAACAACAAAATAATTTAACTAATGTTTTACAACAACACATTGTGGGTTGCCTCCTACTAGCGCCTGATTTATATCGCAGCACAACGTAGTTATCTCGATTACTCAGACTTCATCGAGATAGACAGTATCAATACTCCTTATCGAGTCCATTAGACCGATATACAGTTTCACACACTGCCCATTTACCTTGAAGACACTTCCGTCTTCATTTTCAAGTTCCACTACTCCAAATGAGTAGACTTGACTCACTTTAAATGGGCCGAAACATTTGGACTTGATCTTACCTGGAAATAGTTTGAGTCTGGAGTTGAACAAAAGCACCAAGTCACCTCTCTGGAAATCCTACTTTTCAATCATGCGGCCTTGGTACTTCTTTATTCTTTTCTTGTATAGATCAACCCGATCATTAGCTCCAATACAGAACTCGTCCATCTCATTCAACTGCCCCAGTCTCATATTTGCTGCCTCATTCTAATTCAAGTTAATCCACTTTAGGGCCCACCACACTTTATGCTCTAGATCAATCGGAAAATGACACACCTTGCAATAAACTAATTGGTATGGCGACATGCCAATAGGTGTCTTAAAAGCCATTCAATATACCCATAAGGCATCGTCCAGCTTTTTACACCAATCCTTCATACTAGCATTTACAGTCTTGGTAAGGATAGCTTTGATTTCCCGATTAGAGATTTTTACCTACCCACTGGTTTACGGGTGGTAAGGTGTATCCACTTTATGCTGCTTAACTCCATATTTTGCCAAGGTAGCTCTAAACATCTTATTGCAAAAGTGTGATCCTCCATCACTGCTGATGGTACGTGGTATGCTGAAGCGAGAGAAGATTTTTTTCCTCAAGAATACAATAACTCTCTTCCCTTCATTACCTGCTAGAGCCACTGCCTCAACCCATTTTAATACGTAGTCAATGGCTACTAATATGTACTTCATCCCAAATGAGCTCACAAAGGGCCCCATGAAATCAATACCCCAGACATCAAATAATTCTACCTCAAGTAGTTTAGATATTGGCATCTCATGGTTCTTTGAGATGGACCCTTGCCTTTGACATTGGTCACACCTCTTCACAAACTTGTAGGCATCTTTGAACAAAGGGGGCCAATAGTAGCCACTCTGAAGTACTTTCCTTGTAGTTCAATCACCTGCATGGTGACCTCTAACTGGGGAAGCATACTCGCTTCCAGTATACTCAACATATCAACATCTGTGATGCACCGTCTAATAATACCATCCGCACATCACCAAAAAAATATACGGCTTATCCCAGAAGTAACGGGTCACATTATGGAGAAACATTTTCCTTTGATGAAAGAAAAGATTCTCTAGTATCACCTCGCTCACCACATAATTTGCAAAATCAGCATACCAAGGTATTTTCTTCATAACAGTAACCAAGATCTCCTCATCTGGAAACGCATTATTGATCTCAAATTCATCTCTAACTACTTTCTCGCCTTCCAGCCTAGATAGATGATCCGCCACTTGGTTTTTACAACCCTTTCTATCCTTAACTTCAAAGTCAAATTCTTGAAGTAGCAGCACCCATATGATCAACCTTGGTTTTGCATTCTTTTTTGCGATTAAATATCTCAAGGTTGTATGGTCGGTGTGGACCACCACCTTGGTTCCTAGAAAATAAGCCTAAAACTTCTCAAAAGCATAGACTACTACAAGAAGTTTCTGTTTTATGGTGGTGTAGTTCTTTTGAGCTCCATTCAGCATTTTGCTGGCATAATAGATTGGATGAAACAATTTGTCTTCCTTTTATCCCAGCACAGCTCCAAGGGCAATACCGATTGCATCACACATGATCTCAAATGATTTTGACCAATCTAGTGCAACAATAATAGGAGCATCAACCAGCTTGCTTTTGAGGCATTCAAATGCCTTCAAGCAACCATTATCAAAGGAGAATTTGACTTCCTTCTCCAAAAGTTTGCAAAGGGGGTTTGCAATCTTTGAGAAGTCCTTTATAAACCTCCGATAGAAGCCAGTATGACCAAGGAAACTATGCACTCCCTTCACTAAAATAGGAGGTGGAAGCTTCTCTATAACATCAAATTTAGCTCAATCAACTTCAATCCCCTTTTCTGAAATTTTGTGTTCGAGAAAAATACCCTCCTTCACCATGAAGTGGCATTTCTCCCAATTAAGCACTAGATTGAATTCCTCACGCCGCTGCAAGGCCCTACTTAGATTTACCAAACATAGCTCAAACAAATCTCCTACCACAGAAAAATCATCCATAAACACCTCCAAGGTGTCTTCAACCATATCTGAGAAAATAGACATCATACACCATTGAAAGGTCGCAGTTGCATTACATAATCCAAATGGTATCCGTTTAAATAAAAAAATACCATATGGGCAGGTGAATGTCATTTTCTCCTGATCCTCCGAGGCTATAGAAATCTGATTGTAACCAGAATAACCATCCAAGAAATAATACCACCTCTTCCCACCAACCGATCAAGCATCTGATCCATGAAAGGTATTACGAAGTGGTTTTTCAATGTCCACAAGTTGAGTTTTCTGTAATCCACACACACCCTCCATCCAGTAACAAGACTGAGTAGAATCAACTCATTCTTATCATTATCCACCACTGTCATGCCCTCTTTTTTAGGCACGCACTAAACAGGACTTACCCACTTAATATCTGAGATGAGGTATACCACTCCTGCATCCAGCCACTTTATGATTTCTTTCTTCACCACCTCTTGCATAGGTGGGTTCAAAAAACATTGATTCTCAATAGTCGGGATACAATCCTCCTCTAGCTAGATTTTATGTGTGTATATACCAGAAGGAATACCGATAATGTCTGCAATCGTCCAACCAATAGCCTTCTTATATCTCTTAAGAATAGAGATAAGGGCTTCCATATGTTGCTCACCTAAGTCAGCGTAATAATAATAGGTAGTGTATTCTCGCTTCCTAGGAACACATACCTCAAATAACCCGGCAACTCTTTCAGCTCCAAAGTAGGCGGCTCTTCAATAGACGGCTTGGCTGGTGGACTTGGATGATTTTTCAAGTCCAAATACAACTTCTTGGGTGCATAAGAACAAGACCCCATGCCTGTCAATTCACATACAGTCTCCTCATAATCTTCACTACCGTTTTGCTAAAAATTCATTAATATAGCAACTAAAATCTCCACAGTAATTTTTTCCTCTATAGGTACTTCCTGTTCCTCCTCATAGTAAATATCCACAATAAAAAATATGCTTATATCTTTATCTTGTTTCATGATCTGGCATACATCGAATCGAACTACTTCATCATTCAGCCCGAATAGTAGTCATTTGCCTTTAGATCAATAAGTACACTCCCGATTATGAGAAAAGGTCTAACCAAGATTATGGGCACCTCGAAGTCCACCTCCCAATCGAGAATGACAAAATCAGCTGGAAATATAAAACTGGCCACCTATACTAATACTTCATATAAAATCCCCATGGGCCACTTCACAGACCTGTCTGCCATAACTAATCTCATGTTCGTGGGAGTAGGATCCCCTAAACCCAGTTTCTTATACACAGCAAGTGGCATCAAATTTATACTAGCTCCCAAATAACATAGAGCTTTTACAAAATTAAGAGGCCCAATAGTGCACGGGGTAGTAAATGCTCCCGGGTCTGCCTTCTTCTGTACCAACTAACTTATGGAAATAGCACCACAATGATAGAGATTATACACTGTCTCATAACTAACTGTCAGCTTCCTGATAACAAGGTCTTTCATGAAATTTGCATACCCGGGCATTTGCTCCAATGCCTCCACCAATGGAAAATTTATCGTCAAATACTTAAGCATGGTCATAAACTTGCCAAACTTGGTGTCATCGGCCTTCTTTTTCAATTGATGTGGAAATAGAATAGGTGGTTTTGGGAGCATAGTAACTACCACTTCAGTCTTCTTTTCCTTGTATTTCTCTAACTCATCACCCTCCTGATAGTTGGATGGTGTATTATCAATCACCTCATCCAGTTTCTCATACTACACTAGATAACTTTCTTTATGCTCAATATCCTCTTCAATCATAGCTTTTCCTACATACGGTCCTGGTAATACCATACACTTCGTATGGTAATGGCCATGCAAGAGCCATTATTTTGAAGGTTCTAAATTGTATCACTTGGCAAAGTTTTGCTCTTCCTTTGATTTAATGTTGCTGAGAGTTAGCTCATTTGCTGCTCCAACTATTTGATAGAAATAGAGTATGAGTTTACCAGCTGACTCATGGAAGATAAATCACTCTTTATAGTAATCACCCAGAGTTGGTAATCTCAACTCCCTTTAATAATTTCTCCATCATGTCCTCCATGGACATCTTGGCAGAGCTAGTTGTAGCATTATCTCTGCTTATAAGAGGTACATATAGTCCACTCCTATCATTTTTGCTCTTCTAGTTCCCTTGATCTTTATCATTGTAACCAGCTTTGTCATAATAATAGCTACCTTTATTTCCTTGGCTATTGCCTCAGAAAACCCCTTGATTATTTAGATAGTTTTCCTCTTCTTTCGAATCAGAGTTAGCTCTTTCCTGGGATGCAACATCTTTCACCTTCTCCATTTTTCTAGAAAATAGATGCTTAGTCAGCAAATTCATCTGTGTCTTCAAATGTGTCATATCCTGGTTATGTTCTTTCTCCTTCTTGCATTGGTCTGTATTCATACTACCAAAAACAGTAGGGCTTGCTACCAGAGAATCCCTGGAATGCCAAGCTCTACTCTGTTTAGTCATCCGATCAAGCATCTCCAAGGCCTCTGGAAAATTAAGGTCAACGAACAACCCTCTTGTAGCATTATCCATGACTGGCTTTGTAATAGAGTCCGAAACCTTATAAAGATTCTCTATCAAATGAGTATTCTTTATGTTATGGTTCAGGCATTGCATCATTTTTTTTTAAACCTACCTCAGGTCTCATAAAGAGCTTCAGTGGGAAGCTATCGAAAGTTACTGATTTCATCCCTCAACTATAACCTTTTGGAGGGTGGAAAGAACCTTTCTAGGAAATCCTCTTTTAACTTTCTCCAGCTGGTTATAGTGTCGGGAGTCAGTTCATTTAGCCATAGTGTCACCTCTCCAGATCGAGATAATAGAAACAAACGTAGGAGGATAGCATTCTGACCCACTCCTGGATTATCAAAAGACTTGAAAATGGTGACAAAATTCACCAAATTTATGTTTGGATCATCTCCAGGAAGATCACCAAACAACCCCTTAAGATGATGGAGTTGAATCATCGTACCGTAATATTAAATTTAGCTCCTGGTGCTAGAGATGGAGGAATGATAACTCCAGTTGCACCTACTTCATTTATTCCATCTTCGTCATTATTCAGATCAAACTGCACTGGTTGACACTCTTTCCTTTCCCTAAAGGGGCGATTCCTATTTACATTCCGATTCACTGGTGCAGCCACATTCTCTGCACTCTTTGGGTTAACAAGATCTAACAAGTCGTCATCCCCTAAATTATCATCATCAAGATTAGGATGACATGCCTGTTGGCCGTCATTCTGCTGATTTAGTTGAGCTCTAGCCAGAGCGGCTAGTCTTTCAGCATCTTGGGGGTCTGTCATTCTGCCAATTAACTGCGGTTTTGGATGTATTGGTAATAGGTGTCCCCGATCTTCATGTACTTGGCATACATAATAACTCCCCTACGCTGGACAAAAACAACAAACAAAAGTAAAATTTGAAAAACTTGACCAAAGGTCAATTAATAAACACAAACTTTATTGACAACCGTATTCCCCGGCAACAGCGCCAAAATTTAATACGCCCAAATTACAACTTTCTTACGGAAATATAAGTAGCCGCAGTCAAATATACAACCCAACTGGGTTGGGTGTCGAATCCCACCTAGAATATTGTGTTCACTAAGTATTATGGTTGTTACTAGACTATTGATCAATGGTTCCAGAATAGAGGGGGCTTTTGATTTATCAATTATATTCAAATGTTTGTCACAGAAAGTAATCTAACTGTAGGTTATATTGCTAATAGTAATTCAATAAGAGAAGTTAAACTAGAGTTATGGTTACCAATATGCTTAAGCAGCTAGGTTGTTAACTATTTTGGATTCCCAATGAACAATTCTTATTGCAAGAGTAATTGAATTCTATGGTTTACCCATTACTTTCTCAACCTATATGAGTAACTTATCCCTTAATTCTTTCAAACTTAAGCAACATAATATTAATTCAATTATAATCTCACATGGGTTGATCTGATTAAGATATCTACCCTCTATCCAAAGGTTAAAGCCTTTAGATTTATGTAAACCCTTTCTTTTCCTAACACTTTTTTATTTGAACAAGTGTTGTTCTTGGGCTCACTTTTCAAGTTTGCAATCACGAAAAGTCATTAAAATGATGAAGATTTTATGCAATATCAATTAATCATGGTAATCTACTAGATTCACAATCCAAAATTAGTTTTTCGCATCAAGGCTCCCATAACCCTAGTTATGGAAGCTTAGCCACACATTTCCACCCAAGAAAGAGAAGAAATCATTGTTTTATTCAAAAATTAATTCAAAGTTTACTCATAAAAGTCACAACTGTTGTTCTTCAATCTTCAATAAAAAAATATGATAAAAGAATCTAGATCCACAAATATCCAATGAATCTTAGAAAGAAAACTATGTAACAATGTATTTTCAGTATGGAAACCTAATGAAAGATAAGAGATTGATAAAAGATGCCTAATAAAACCTAATACTGGGTATTTATATGTTCCCAGATAAAAAGAACTTAAATTTCAAAATTATAAAATCTGCGTCCAAAGTGAAGGCTAAAGTGGTGATCCATCGAAAGTCTGACGGTTCAACAAATTAGTCATCGCTGATGGTTCTTGAAAGCCTAGTTCTACTTGAGTCTGATGGACAAAGTGGTGGTCCGTTGAAAGTCTGGAGTTCCACCATATGGGCCATCGCTAATGGTCCTGGAGAGCCCAGTTCTACTTAAAACTGACAGTAAAAATGGTGGTTCATCAAAATACAGACTGTCCATCATGTGGGCCGTCGCTGGGTTATATGAAGACATGGGTTCTGTTTAGGCCTGACGGCCACATTAGTGGTCCATCGCAAGACTGACGGTCCACCACATGGGCCGTCGCTGAGTGTTTTAGGATGCCTTATTCTGAATAACAATGACGATTGAACTGGTGGTCCGTCGCAAGACTGACGGTCCACCAATTTGACCATCAGAAGTCTTTTTCTGGTAATTTTCTGAGTCTTATCCTATAGCTAGCTCCTTACCCTGAAACACTAAAAATGCGTATTAAATACAACCTTGGTTACTTGAAAACATACAACTTTCTGAAGAAAAGGATGAAAAATATCCCATCAAAAATTGGAACATCAGTTATCAATTTGATCAGACTTATAACAAAAAGAAAAATTCTTAGTAACAACAAATGAAAAGGACAAGAAAACTATTGGCCAAATACTTAACAGATATATGTTGAGCTCCAACTTGCATGTCAAACATCACAAACAAAACACTCTACTCTACTTGTGAGAACAAGTTCAAACAAGATCCAAACATATGGTAACAAAAAAAATTCAAGAATGAAGCTTTTCGTCTATTTTTTTAAACGTTAAAGAAGGCAGCGCACTTCAAGCAACATATACATGAAAATCCTTCGGCCTTTAAGCCTCTATAGCAAACAATCCCAGCATTCATTACTATACTAATAAAAATTTATATGCTAATAAAGAAAATAGCTACGACACAAGAAAACTAGATAAAGAGAGTTGTTTACCTTTCTTCATGCAGCTAACAGAGATAAATGAGCTTAAATGGAAAGAATTTTACCACTGCCACTAATTCATCAGGGTTTAAATGAATTCATCATAGATTAAATTTGTTAGGATTGAAAGTTTTAAAGGAATTTCTCCGTGAATTCTTTGGTTACGTAGGATTAGAGGAATGCTTCTCTCGAATCCTCAATTTTTCCCCAAATAATCCCCCTCTTTTCTTTTGTTCTTTGATGGGTATTTATAGGATGTTTTGGACTGATTTTAGGTGGGAAACAAATAAGAAATTGAGGATGAAGGTTTGAAATTCAAATACAAATTAATCATGGCGGTCCTCGTTCATACGAGAACGAATGGTTTTGAGAAAAATCTGGATTAATTTGTTGGCTTGAGTTGTCATTGTTGACATTGATTGTTTTACTGTTGTTACATTAAAATTGCATCTGTTTGCTAAAGTTGTTGTTAGTGGTTATTGTTTTGCATTGAAATTGTTGATTCTGTGGATTGTTGGCTGGTAGGTCGGGTCGGGTTCGCGGGTTTGCCGACGCCGGGTTGTCGGGTCGAAGCCACTATTTATCGTCGTTGTTGGTTTTATTGGGTGGGGGCGGCTGGTGTTATGTTGATATTAGTGGCTGTTGTTGTTGATATGGAAGGAAAAAAGGGTAGTAGGATACTGTTGTTTTTGAAGTTGTCGGTGCAACTGTTGGGCTGGATGAGTATTGGGCGGGCTGGCCTAATTATTTTTTTAATGGGAAAAAATGGGGTTGGGTAAATTAATTTAAGAGAAAGAGTTTAATTAAAAATTGTGACCATTTTATATTAATAAAATGGCCACAATTGAATTAATTGGACAAATTTGAAACGGAATTAATTTCTAATTAATTTAATGAGTTTCTCAAATTCAATAATTTCAAAATAAATATTAAATAAAATACAAGTTTATTTTTATCTTTTTTTCAATAATAATAATATTAATAATAATAATAATAAATAAAAAGTAATGAACTAATTATGTCATCAATTTCTTATTTTTAATCGATCTTGAGAAAAGTAGAATATTTACAATTTAATCAAACTTTTCACTCTGAATAAATTCTAAAGCATTTTTTTAACTAATAATTATATAATCATGTATAATTAAACACTAAATATATTAATTTCACCTAAATCCAAAGGGTGAGGTTTAAATGTATTTCAAAATAACTTAACATAAATATTTCAAAACTATTTAAAATTGAGAAATTCATAAACTAATTTGGAATGTGGAGAGAAAAAATTAGTTGTCAACAACTGCCCCCTCCCTTTGATTAAAGTGGATGCAAGTAACTCTAGACAAAGGGAGTTTGACGTTCCCAATTTTGTCCGACCACAAATTCGTCTCTCAATGAGATTGGTTTTCACACGAGTTTTGGGAGCTATTGCTGGACCTCGGTATCAGGTTTCCTACATATCTCAGGTTACATGAGAATTCAGGTCACTTGTAGTTCATAAATCTTGTATTTAAAGCATGATTTTTAAAGAATTCAAGAGTTATCTCAATTTTTGAATTTTTGTAAAATCAAAAGGGTAGGGAATAAGAGGATTGGGGGAAGGTTAAAATGCAGTCGAGTTTTTGACATAGATCCCAGTCTACATATCCCAATGATTCAGAAAATCAGACTACTTATAGTTCGACTCAATCAGTAAAAATATAGTCTTTTATTTTAGACGATCATTGGCTTGGGATGAGTGATAAGTTATTTGAGCTTATGGAAAAGAGGCTTGTAACCTCTTAACCATGAATCTGGGATCCTTCGCATCCATAGACAAGAATTTACCTGGACATAATTTCCAGAACTTTGAGTGCGTTATCACTCGAATTTGAAGCAAAGAGAAAGTTACTACCAGTATGAGTTTAAGAGTATTTTGAAAGTGAAACTGAAACCAGAATTACTCAAAATATCCCACATGCCTTCTAATAAGGGTGTGTTTTAATGGCAGTGGAAGTCCTCTTTTAGCTTGTATCCAAAGAGTTTGATATTCCTCTTTGGACTACGTCCCAGTTCGCTGCTAAGAAAAGTTTCACGTTGTGCTGGATCTTTTTTGGAGTCGTCCATACTTGTGGTTTTGATTTGAGAATTTCATCCTCTTGGATGCTCTCGACAACAACTCAAAAAAAATAGTTAGTTGTAAATGTAGCATTACCCAAACGTAAATTGGTTCAAAATTGTTTAAACAAACTATGCTAAGATAGTCGAACCTGTTCTAAAAGTATTATGTCACTTTAAATGGGGTGACAACCCAACATGCACTAGTAAAAAATAAATGACTTATCTTGAATGTAACATGTCACTTTGAATGGAGTGATGATCCAACATGTCTCATTGAAGTGCGGACGACCCATTTTAAATGTAACATGTCACTTTGAATAGAGTGACGGTCCAATGTGTCTCATTGAATGATGGGCGACCCATTTTGAATATAACACACCACTTTGAATGGAGTGACGGTCCAATGTGTCTCATTAAAGGATGGATGACCAATTTTGAATATAACATACCACTTTGAATGGAGTGATAGTCCAACATGTCTCATAATCACCCTCACTAAACTTATTAGTAGCAAATGCAGTATAAGGGAAATCATGCATACCTTGTTTTAGTATGCCATACTGAAATAGGTCGAAATTCATAACATATGATGTTGAAAGAGGTGATGGTCCATAATAAAAATATATTACTCTGAAGAAGGTGACGATCCATAACACAATCATATGTCACTCTGAAAGAGGTGACGGTCTGTAACATAATGAGATGTCACTCTGAACGAGGTAACTATCAACATAATAAGATGTCACTCTAGAGAAGGTGACGATCCTTAGTAAGATGCCACTCTAAAAGAGGTGACGGTCCATAACATAATAATGTGTCACTCTGAAGGAGGTGACGGTCCATAACATAATAATATGTCACTCTAAAGGAGGTGACGATCAACATAATAAGGTGTCACTCTAAAGGAGGTGACGGTCCATAATAAGATGTCACTCTAAAGAAGGTAACGGTCCATAACATAATAAGATGTCACTCTGAAGAAGGTGACGGTCCATAACATAGTAACATTTCACTCTGAAGCATTTCACTCTGAAGGGGGTGATGGTCCATAACAAAATCATATATCACTTTGAAAAATGTGATGATCTGTAACATAATAATATGTTAATCTGAAGGAGGTGATGGTCCATAACATAATCATATGTCACTCTGAAGGAGATGACGGTCCATAATAAGATGTCTCAAATAAAGTGATAGTCCAATGTATCCTCTTAAGGAATGGAAAATCCAAATATGATAATATATGTCTTTTTTAAATGATGGATGACCCAAATATAATAAGATGTGTCCCCTCGAATGAAGTGATGATCCAGTAATTTTCTTGAAGGGTAGAAAACCCTAACATATTAGAAAATATAGAAGTTGATTTGTTGAACTTCATCTTTAGAAATCCTTAAAAGGACCTATGTATGTCCCGAGCTTCTGAATTGAATCCTCAAAACTTTAAGAGAATACTTTGTATTATTTCTTGGAGGTGATCTCGCATAATGTCACTTGTATAACTTAACAACACTCATTAATAATACAACAATTTGTTTTAACTAAGTCAAGAGCGTAACAGAAGATAGAGTTTAAAGATTAAAATGAAGTTGTTTGACTCATGATGATTTTAGAGATAGTAGTTAAGATAATATCTCCACATCTTTGTCGTTATGCCCGATCATTTTCGTATAAAATTAGAGAAAGTGCTATTGATCATGACAAAGTAATATAAATTAAAAGGAAAGTGGATGAGAGAAGTTGTCTGGATTATTATGGCAAGACCACAGTGGATCTGATAATTCCCTTTGTCATTCTTAACGGTGTTAACTTTGTGACTTCACTATTCCTGCATCCAAAGAAAAATCCATAGTTTTGAAAGACTGACTGTGTTAGTTTTGTCTTGCTCTCTGGATGCACCTTGTTGATCATTGATAATTAAACTTTTCTGATCTTGAAGTACAGCTTTTATGGAATTTTTTAGGGTCCTTCTCAAAAACAATTCCTCGGTCTATGACTCCCGAAATTTCTTATAACCTGTGAAATTCATGTGTATGGAATTTTTTAGATCTTCTCAAAAATTATACCCAGTCTAAAATGCAAAATACTTGAATTGTTTCTGACGTTGAGTACTTTTAAGCATAGAGAACTTCAAAAGTTATGCCCGATCTCAACAATGTCTGATTTTCAACTTTGTATCCAACGTCAAGTTTTGTGAAATTTTTGCTTCTCAAAAATTTCTGCCCCAGTTATATGCTTCGATGTCATCTTTATTTAACTTAGGAAAGGATCCTTTGATGAATTTTCAAGATCATCTCAAAAATATTGTCATAGTTTCACAGAAAATATGACCGAGTCAGCGTGGCGCCTATGCATTTTATTGAGGTAGGAAATGAAGTCACAACATAAAATGAGAAGATAAATCTTCTAAGGGGTTGATCGAAGCTGACATAGGCCGCCTATGTATCCCTTTTTGGAAATTCAGATCAAACATAGTTCATACAACTAAAGGGATATCTAATATTTTTTGATAATGTGATTGAAGCCAATATAGGCCGTCTACATATTCCACAAAGGGAAATCAGGTCAAACGTAGTTTATTATAGTTGAATGAGTCCTTCTGTTAGCCCAAGCAAGAACATATGACTGTGGAGTTGTTTTCTTGACCTAAGACGATGCGAAATACTAATGTTGTGCCAGTAATTACTTTTGCCTTTGTGAAGCGAGCAAGTTTGACTACCAACTCAAATCAGCCTCTCTCTAAAAGGAAGGAAAAACACTCAAAAGGTAAAAAGTTAGTTCATGATAGTAATGATTGACCAAACTAATATACGAAACAAATGACATATATTTGATTTGAAACAAACTAAGTCCAGAATTTGGAGGATAAGACACTTAAGAAAGTGACCGAATGATCAGAACTTTGATAATTTGACTTATCTTGAATTTGATAGGAAAAATAGAACTTCAAACAGGATGAACTAAGTGATTTAAAAAAATCAAATATTAACGGATAAACATTCTAAAAAGGCTTATTTGAAAAATCATTCAAGACGGCATAGTCTTTCATTAACAAAATATCTTAATAGCTCTGACTACAATCAAATACGGAAAAAATAACTCGTGAGGGCAATGTGATCAATGTGAATTAGATAATAACCTAATGAAATTTTGAACAAAATTGGTTAAATTGGAAGAAATTTTATCAACGAACTTCTAAGGGTATTTTGGAAGGTTCAAATTTTGAGTATTATATGTCTATTAACACTCTACGTCTTCGAAATAAGAATAATGGACTAGTCTTGTTTCAAGCCAAACGTATGTTCTTTAAACACACAGATAAGCAAACATAGACGCATAACAATAAAACACTTTATCACATAAACAGTTATTATGCATAAGATAATTATATCACACAACAAATAGAATAGTAAATAGCGTGGCCTAATTGGGTGACCCTTTTGAGCTAAGGGTGAGTAAAAATCAAATATCGATTGAGATTTTGATAAATTGATTCAAGATTTAATTAATGACATTACTCGAGTTTAGAATTTTTCAAACTTAATTTGGTTAAATTTTAACTTGGGTCAATTTATCATTATCTTTGCACATAATATGAGGATCGTCATTGGGTCATGAACCCTTTTGACATGAGGGCATTTCCTAAATTTGTGGAATGACACCACAGGTCAAACCACCTAAGGCTTATGCATGCATGACCTGTATTCAGGGAAGCTCTATCTTAAGTTCTTTTAAAATGTGTCTTACTAGACACAAAATTACCGAGTGGACAACTCGAGTGAGAAGGCTATACAGTCACACAGAGAAAATTCGGACACATCGCGCATACGCCAACTCTCATAGATTTTGGAATTTGAAAGAAGTTTGCGGGTGCATGAAACACACCTCACGTGTACGTGTGACTATGTCAATTTTCTCGGATGAAAGAAATATAAACTGAATGACAATTTATATGGAATTCAAACAAATAAACACGTAATAATTAGCCACAACAAGTTAGAAAATTTCTTTTAGTTAGAACCTAGATAAATCCCTAGCAGAGTCGTCATTTCTATTTTATCCTTTTTGGATTTCATTTGGCAAGAAAATGGTTTTCACTTTCTTAAAACTATTTCAAAAGAAGTTTGATAAATTTTTGAAATAGTTTTAAGAAATTCACAAAGTCGCCACTTGATTTTTATAGAAAAAATCAAGAAAAAACTTAAAAGAGTTTCAAAGGTTCAAAAACAGATATAAACCTTTAAAACTAGAGAAACTAGGTAAGGGTTCAATTAACGCCCTAAGAAGGTTTTTAAAGCACTTATGATCATCCGTTTAAAACAGTGTACCAAAAAGAGCGAACTTGACTAATTAAAGTGGCTTACTTTTTTCATAAAAGCTTGATTTTATTGAAATATTACCTTTAGCTTTTTTTTTGAAGACTTAAAATGACATTTATTCAACCAAGCGGGAATTGATCCTATTTAATCTTGAGAAAATTTTTTGTAAAGAAAGTTGAGCCAAACTCATTTTTCTTTGTGAATTATTCTTTCGAACAAAGGGGGGAAAGGATGAAAAAAGTAAGTTTTTGAATATCATTTTTTTTTGATAAAAAATATCTATCTTTAAAGAAAATATCAATTTAAACAAATTATGAACCTTGACTAATTAGTGAAGATATTTTTATCTTTCGCAAAGAAAATTGATTTTAGGTCAATGAGAATTTATTTTTTTTAACTTAAATGAACTACCTTATTGTATTGAGAAAATAGAAAGTCATTTTGATTTTTTTTTAAAGTTCATTCTAAGGAAAAAACATAAAGAAAGATATATTTTTATTACCTTCGAACATCACTCTATGAAATAAAATATGCAAAGAGACAAACAAAAATAACGATTCAAAGGAGATTTATAGAGGATAACCAAATTAATAATTTAATACAAACACATAATCAAATAGGATTTATAAGAAGAATAAAATGTGGGCCCTTTCCAAATCTAGCCAACTTTGGGCCGATTCTTTATGGACTTTGGTCCATTTTTCTGCAGTGTATACCACATGTATACCATCCTTGTTTTTCATGCGTTTTCGTGTATATCTACATGTATATACTGTATATTAGTGTGGAAATCAACATATTTCCTTTCTATTTTTTATCATACACCGTAAGATAGGGTACAACTACTATTTTTTGTGTATACATGTTGTATATCAGCATATACCAGTATACTTGTGATATCCTGTGCATATCAGACCAATTTTGGACTTTAATGAGGCTCGACTCGACGGCGTTTGAATGCAAGGATATAGGGAGTCCCATTGGACTCATCCGTAAGAGTTCATGTAGCGAAAAAGTGATAAGGATTAGACACTAATTTAAAGCTATATTTATATATAAAAAAAACATACTTGAAGAATAGAAGTTAATAAAAAGAAAACTCATCTTAATATTGTCATTTGAAATCATCACATATATGGTTACAGTCAGGAGGCTAAACCTCAACACAACAAGAAAAATCACTCACTAAAATACATCACTAGTATCTCTTATACCTAAACAGTGATACTTCGAATTATTTAGATTGCAAAAAATCAAAAGAGAGGAGGAACACAAGAAAAACGAATAAACAGATTAATCTATTTGATAACACTATTTGTAAAATATGTTGTCTAACTAGTGAATCAAAAGGCCAATAATCAATTAAACAAAGTGCCGAAACATGGGGTAACCATCCATTTAACATCAATTCCCCAAACAATGGATTCAAGGTTTGTCTAAAATACATAAAGTTAGCAACTAGAACAACAAAGCGCCGAAAAATGGGCTAACCATCCATTTAACATCAATTCCCCAAACAATAGATTCAAGATTTGTTGCAAGAAATGCCAACAATAGCACAAAGGATTAAATTATTTTCAAATTTTGTGAGTTTAATATGTATTTAAGGGGCTAATAAATAGGTTATCAATTTAGTCAGACTTATAACACAACGAAAAATTCTTAGTAACAACAAATGAAATGACAGGAAAACTATTGCCAAACACTTAACAGATATATGTTGTCCTCCAACTTGTATATGAAACATCACACAAAACATTCTAATCGGCTTATGAGAACAAGTTCAAACAAGAGCCAAACATATGGTAACAAACAAAAGTCAAGAATGAAGTTTCCCATTAATTGTTCTTAAATGTTAAAGCAGTCAGCCCATTTCAACCAACATATACATGAAAATCCTATGGCCTTTAAGCCTCTACAGCAAACAATCCCAGTATCCATTACTATACTAACAAAAATTTATTTGCTAATAAAGAAAATAGCTACGACATAAGAAAACTAGATGAGGGGAGGTGTTTACCTTTCTTCGGGTAGCTAATCGAGATAAACAAGCTTAAATGGAAAGAATTTCACCACTGCCACTAATTCATCAGGGTTTAAACGAATTCATCGGAGATTAAATTTTGTCGGGATTGAATGTTTTAAAGAAATTTCTCCTTGAATTCTTTGGTTACGTAAGATTAGAGGAATGATCCTTGAAATCCTCAATTTTTCCCCAAAGAATCCCCCTCCTTTCTTTTATTCTTCGATGGGTATTTATAGGAGGTTTTGGACTGATTTTAGGGGGAAACAATAAGAAATTGAGGATTAAGATTTGAAATTCAAATACAAATTAATCGTGGCCGTCCACGTTTATACGAGATCAAACAGTTTTGAGGAAAATATGGATTAATTCATTGGGATGAGTTGTCGTTTTTTATGTTGATTGCTTTACTATTATTGCATTGAATTTCATCTATTTTCTGAAGTTGTTATCGGTGGTTATTAGTTTGCTTTGAAATTATTGATTCTGTGGGTTGTTGACTGGTAGGTTGGGTCGGGTTTGCGGGTTTGCCGACACCAGGTTGTCGAGTTGGAGCCACTATTTATCATCGTTGTTAGTTTTGTTAGGCGGGGGTGGCTGGTGTTATGTTGATATTGTTGGGCTAGTGTTGCTGATATGGAAAGAAAAAAGGGTAGTGAGATGTTGTTGGTGCAACTGTTGGGCTGGACGGTTATTGGGCAGGCTGGCCTAATTTTTTTTAAAGGAGAAAAAAGGGGTTGGGTAAATTAGTTTAAGAGAAAGAGTTTAATTAAAAATTGTGACCATTTTATATTAAAAAAATGGCCACAATTGAATTAATTGGACAAAGTTGAGACGAAATTAATTTCTAATTAATTTAATGAGTTTCTCAAATTCAATAATTTCAAAATAAATATTAAATAAAATATAATTTTATTTTATATTTTTTAATAATAATAATAAATAAAAATTAAGAAATTAATTATGCCATCAATTGCTTATTTTCAACCAATCTTGAGAAAAGTAGAATATTTACAATTTAATCAAACTTTTCACACTACATAAATTCTAAAGCATTTTCTTTAACTGATAATTATAAAATAATGTATAACTAAACACTAAATATATTAATTTCACATAAATTCAAAGGGTGAGGTTGAAATTTATTTCAAAATAACTTAAAATAAATATTTCAAAACTATTTAAAATTGAGAAATTCATAAACTAATTTGCAATATGGAGGGCAAAAATTAGGTGTCAACAGACTTGAGCAACTTTGTAACAAAACTTCTTTTCTTTTTTATGACTCCATAAGTTGTTGACTTGTAAATAATGATAGATACTCCAATTTTGTCTCTCACGGGAGGGACAATTGAGCCTCCGTGGAGAGTTTTTGTATGCTATGTGTGGTGAGCTTTTTGCATTCATCTCTTGTATACTTGTGTTATCTAGAACTTGCCCCATTAGTCTTTCAAAGCTAATTTTGATTGTATTTGGTTGGAGAAATGATCTTAGGCCATATTTGTGATTTTGGAAGCCACTTTATCCTAAAAAACCTACCCAAGTATGAATGTAATTCCTAGTTACCCACTTTGAGCCTTTGGACCTTTCTTTGACAAACACATTACAAGCCGTGAACCATATTTTTCCCTCTCTTGAACCATACCCTCCTTGAACTTGAAGAAGCAACTTAAAGCTAAAAGCCTAAGTTGGAGGTGGTGAAAGTTGATGGAAGGAAGTTTGAGGACACTAAGTGTTAGTAAAATGCCGAATGTGCCTAAGTATGAAAATAGAGGAATAGAAAAAGAAAGGATCAAATAAAGAAAAGAATCGCATAAAAATTGCAAGAATAAGAGATGAAAGAAATGGGTAAACAAAGGAAGCAAAAAGTAGGCATGATAAAGACAGAAAACAAAGAAGAGTGGCTCATAGTAAAAAAAAAAGATTGAAAAGTGTGGTGTAGATGTTCAAGGAAGAGTGTAGCCATGTTGTTCCCGAATGATATCCTTCCCTAACCTGAACCTACATTACAAGCTTAGAAATTTCTTTGAGATCTCCAACCACTTACTTTTGTGAGGAAGAGAGTTTTTTCACTTAAAATTCCTTGTTGCATATTTGGTAACCTGGTCTGTGTAATTCTTTTTCTTGTAAGGTTGGAATATGAAACAAGTTGAGGTGGGTGATTTTGTCACCTTCCAAGTAATGAGGCAAATAGAGTATGACTTAGTTTTGGTCAAAAAGTGAGTCACTTCTAGAGCATTAGTTGTTGTTTCTTGATTGATCTTTGAAGTCTTGTGTATCCTTTGATAGTGCATCTTATAATGAGGGAAGTAGTGAAAAATATCTTAGCCCATGTGCAATGAGCTACTTGTGGTGATGACTAAAGTTGAGGTCATTATGATTTGTAAGGGATAAAGTTTGGGCATGGATGATTGTGTCTCATGGTAAGAGGTAGTGTTGCTTGAGGACAAGCAATAGAAGTGTGATCTTGGTTGGCTATGATTGTGTGATTAGAGATGTAGATATGGTTGCAAATGAGAGTGTAAGTCTTTGATGATGATTATTGACGCTAGGAATTAAGAATGGCATATGGATGAGTTGTTCAAGAATGAAGTTGGTAAGCTCAAAATTAGTTTATTCATGTGAGTTTAGCACTTATGTGTAGATGATAGAATGATGAAATTATGGCTTAATCTCGAGAATATGTGGAGTATGCCTTTAGGGGTATTTGCCTTAAAGTTATATGTGGTTTTAATGATAGGTTTGAATGTCATATTGGGTGTAAGATGATGAATGCAATATGCACTAGTGAATCCATATCAAGAGTTTTAAATTAGTCATTGAAGTGGTAACGCATGTTATGCTTAAGGTGTGAGCTCTAAGAAGATATAGAATATTGAACCTTGTGGTTTAGACTAGTATTGTGGTTTGGATGTTGTATCTTGTGATTTAGTGTTAGGCTTGATCATGATGAGAGAACTTAGTTTAGTTTAGACCTTAGTAGAAAGATTTTACAATGCCAAATAAGAATTATAAGTTGAATCAAATAAGTATGGTATTTAAGAGGAATAGTATAGTTGAGAGAGCATTGGAGAAGTGATGCTAAGCTTGAAAGTAAGAAGTTGTGTTGCCTACAGCCTAGCAATCCTATCCTAGTTTATGAGTTATATAATTATATTCCATGCTGTAGAGTTATATCAATGTTGTAATTCCTTAGTCAAATGTCTTGTTCATAGTATGCCCAAAATACTTTGCTCCCCCATGTAAATAGAATTTCGTAGAAAAGTGCTGAAGAAATACTTCATTTGAGTATGGGTAATCAGTATGATCCAGTCCATATAGCCTGTAATCTAGTTTAGCAAACAAGGAGATAAGCTCCTATAGATTCTTAATTTTCCAGCTAGTCTTACTATCCGCAGTCTTATACGTACGTACATTCCAAGAGGCAATTTTTTTGTGTCCAATTAAATTATGAATTCAGCTCAGTTCATGCATCAGTTTCATTTTCAGATATTAAGTCATGATTCAGTTCGTAAGTATCCTGTGTAGTATCACAGTCTCTTCCTATTATTTTTATCAAATTATTATCATTGTGGGATGAACGATCCCAAGAGGGAGATGTTGTAATACCCCAAGTTTTCATGTCATAAACCTCTCATCCTTTCTCATGAGATCAGATCCAGTGCAAAGTAATGGTTACTCATAAGTTGACACTCTCGTTTCTATCTTAGCCATATAGTTATTTTTCTTGAGGATTCATGCACTTGCAAGCCAGTTCAGTAGCTCATTATTCTTGAGATCCAGTGATTCAGTTCTATCAGTTACACATGATGTCTTGAAGACTAAGATTCCTCTATGTTTCAGTTTAATTATCCACATTCGAGGATGAATGTTCCCAAGGGGGAGATAATGTAATACCCCATATTTTTATGCTGGAATTATAATCGTCGTTCCTGCACATCTAAGCTCTAATCCAAGTGATTCTCACATGAATACAAGTTGCATTATCATTATCTTAGTCTATGGAGTAGTTTAGAGGTGAAAAATGTTCATAGCAATGACGTAGAACAAAGTTGAGCTAAGACCAATTGATTCATCCAAAGTTTGACATTCGATTCTACAAGGGTCAACTTCAAACATGTATATCTATTAATATACATGGAATTTTTCATCTCAAGACCTATCAAATTGTAGATAATTGAATTAGTTTTCTAACGATACTAATTTCATCAAAATCCAACACCCGAGCAAGGAGTTATGGCTTTACGAAGCAGAGTGTGTCGCCTAACCAATCGCACATGGCTACTGGAATAGGTGTGCGATAAGCAATGCGGCACATACTTAAATGTGTGCGATAAGCAATGCGCCGCATACCTCACTTCCAAGTGCCAAAAACACCCCGATATAAGACTATAACAAAGGATTAAACTCCCATAACACCAAAATAAGTTTACTTTCTCTCAAAATCACCAAGAATATTCATTAGGGTTTCAACCTAAAAATTCAAATATCTCAAGATTCAACCATGAGTTTTCAATAATTCTTCGAGATTTGGAATCCCTATTCCGAGGGATACAAGAAACACTCATTATTTTTATGAATAGAGTCCCAAGGTCAAGAGTTCATTCAAAGCTTCAAGTTTAAGGTATGTGGGGATTTTCAACAAGAACATCCTTTTGTTCTTGTGCCCAAAGTTTGTATTATTTTACAAAGATATATGATTTTACATGTTTTGATATGACTTTGAGATATAAACTATTATCCTACGTTCTTGTTCAAAAGACTATTATATTTTTATGATTTCTTGAAGATAAATTCCTTGAGTTTTGATGTTAATATCATGTTTGAAGTTGAATCTCTAGATTTTCATATGAATTATACATGTTTGCTATAGAAAGTGTGAATCTTGAAATATATGGATTTTGAACCCTATTTGAGAATTATGATTTTTGTGAAAGAAATGTGTTCTGCACACCTTGTGATTTGAATGATTTGATCTTTTGGTCTTGAAAGAGTTATTTTTGAACTCAGATGATAAAAGAAACTCATCTTTTGATTTATTATGAAAAAAGGGTAGCATGATGGCTCCCGTTGTAAATTGCTGAATTATTTTATGGTGGATTATCTTTGAAAAGATCTAAGCTAAGTCCGGGAGTAGTCTTTAGCACCGAGTCGGAGGTATAGCTGTATTGGTACTTTTTTAGAACTACATGCCCCCGTAGGAGCCGGAATTAAGGCTGATTATATATAGTGATGACTAGTTTTTGGATTTGATACTTATAGTCCTACTCCAATGGCAAGAACAGGACGGCTCTCCCCAAATACTTATGAGATTTGATTGCTTTGATGATTTGGAATCGAGATGGAAGTGAATTGAGATTTATTATGATGACTCACATGTTTCATCCGATATATTTTATTCTCTTATGATTATGATGATTTTAATTCGAGCTAAGTGAGTCACTTATATCAGCATACATAATTTTATAAATTGTTATGATATTAAGACATTATTTTATATATGCATTGCACCCCCATATACTTGGTACGTTTCCATGGTACTGACCCACATAGTCGTATGTGGGCTACATTTTCTCAGAATATAGGTACAACGTATAGTGTACATCTTCAGATCCTGTCAGTTCGCGGCATCCAGTCAGCAGGTGATGAGTCCTTTTGATTCAACGGCTTGAGTTAGTTGTATAGTTCGAGAAGTGTTGTATTTTCTTTATTCAGTTGTATTGAGTTGGGTTAGTCGAGAGTCATGACCCAGCTACCTACAGTCAGTACTAGTAGAGGCTTCATAGACAGTCAGTAGAAGTTGATGTATTCCGTTTCAGTTTTGGTTGTAAAAGCAGAGTTGTAATCTTGTAAATTTAGTTCTGTATCTATCATATTCAGAAAAGAGTTATTTTTCGCAGATTTGTATAGATTTATATTTTTTTATCCTAAGCACCGTGTGACGTCTCGGGACCCGATTTTGGGGTGTTACAGATATACGATATAGCATTGACATATATTGAATGTAGCTTGAATAGGATAGTTCACCTGATATTTCCTTAGTCTTATTGTGTTAGACTCTTGGAAATGAAAAGGATAGTTGTTCCTTATTATCTTATTGACTTGTCATGTGATTTTTGGATTCTTGGGAGTAGTTTCTATTTTGTTTATATGTTATATATATCTGCTTTGTCTTTTGAGCTCAGTTGGTAGTAGCCTATTGAGTACTATTTATTTGGTACTCATACTATATTTCTGCAGCCTGCAGATCATAGTACGGGTTATCATTGTTGATGTGTGTATTATGCAGAGCAGCCCTGGTTCAGAGACTTAAACTAAGCTCCTAGAATTAGGAGTATTACTTATCTCTCTCTTATGTATTAGACTAGTCTCTAATTTGTGTTCAGAGATAAGTTTTATCAGTGTACTTTCTCTTGATATTTTATTTTTGTTCTCTTTTTATGTTAGAAGATCTCGTACAAATACCACCAGGTTTTGGGATTCTTCTATGTACTGATCTTTATTTCATATATTATGCATTCTTTTCCTTATATTATTAAGTAGTCTGTTACTAGTCATTCTGGACTAGGGGTTGGCTTGCCTACTGGTTGGTTATGGTAGGAGCCATCATGACCTAGGAAGTTGGGTCATTACAAGATTCCCCATCTGTTGCAATAGATGGATCTCTTATTGGAAGAAATCAAACTAGTAGCAAGACTATTTTGATTTCTTCCAAAAGATGACCCATCTATTGCAATAGGTTGGTCATCTGTTGTAACAGATGGTTCATATGTTCCAATTAATGGGTCATCTATTGGAATATTTTTTGTGACGTGTTGTATTTATTGAATTTAGTGTTATCTTTTTTTTTTAAATTATGCAAACATCAATTGTAATGTTTTTTTTATTTTTATCTTATTTGTAAGTAAAAGATGTCTACCAAAAGAAAAGAAAGTGAAAGTGGATCAACTTCTGACCAACTAATAAAAGAGGCTAGAGTACATATAGATTCAGAGGAGCTTCCTGAACAATCTCTTTCAGGAAAAAGTAAAGATGAGGAAAGATATGAAAACAAAATTGAGAAAGATAGTGAAACTAAGGAAAACAACATTGAGAGAGGTGGAGAAGGGTCTGTAGAAGGTGGCGAGGAAAATAAAAGTGAGGAGGAAAAAGATATAGATAAAGAAGAAGAAGAGGAAGTAGAAAGTGAGAAAGAAGATGATAATGCATCATCGATGGGACATGAATTAAGATCGAAATCCCATAATGATCCTATTAAAACTATTAGTATTGATAGGTTTCAAGTTAAGATGCTGATAGATAACCCTGCATATTTAACTGGTGATTTTGTAGTGAAATCTTTTATTGGGAAAGGTTTTGTTGAATTTAGGAATATTATGAGGAAGGAAAAACTTGAAGATTTTGTTAGGTCCAACTGCATTGTATAGTTTCTTGACCTACCTGAGGACAACAGTGTGTTCTTCTAAATGAGAATGGCATATGGTATTCTCAAATCCAAGATCAAGTTGTCATGACTCGAGGCTACCCCCTAGTCGAGACAACGGTGCTTACGGCCACAAGTGACCATAAGCAAACCCATGAGCTGGTAACTATTCTGAGTACTGAGTAAAATAGTAATACAACGCATGTGAGAAAGATAAACTAATAAGATACTATAAATCTGAATACTAAAATACATAGCAATGATATGTCTAAAATATCTGATAAAATATTGGAAACTAAACTGTCTATCTGAAACAACTGATAAAACTAAAAAAAACTGACTGACTGTCTAACTGGTTGTCTGAAAGCCTCAAAACATCATCAGAAGATGATGGGGCAAACCCCAACTAACTCCGATTGACTAGACATAAGGAAATACTAAAATAACTGAGATAACATATCATGTCCTCAATGGATAAGGACTCACCACTACTGGTGCTGGGTAACACTGAGCTTCCTAAGAACGGTCAAAAAACTGAGTGTCCGAACCTATGTTATAAGACAACGTAGTATAAAGAAAAGTATTTGGTTAGTATTTTGAATGTACTAGTATGTGAGATAAAAACTAACTGAAATACATAGGTTAACTAAGTATGTAATATCTGATAGTGCAAGACAAAGCACAACTATGTTACTAAGATAATCCGAAATCTAAATGACTGAAATTTGTATAACTGAATAACTGATAATCTGTACACTTGGTCAAGCAAACCTGAGATGAGATACACTAAAATACTGACAAAACTGTGGGATGTATCATGTAACCAACATGCTCTAATCTGAGCTAATCGGGGTCCAACCTGTAATCCCGGTTAGAAGGGTGTCAGTACCATGCCATGGGTACTAACACTGGTTATATGGATCCACTAATCTGATATCCCAAAGGACTAGGGAGTCAATCATAATTTGGCAAGTGAACTCTAAGAGAGTGTAAGTCCTAAACTGATGGGTGACATCTCATAATCCTACGCTGGCTACGTAGTTCAGGAACTTAGGGACTGCTACTAAGGACCTGGTCCTAACTGGCAGGTAATCCCCCATCCTTAGGTTCGCTTGGTGCTAAATCTTACTCCCAACTGAACTAACACTGGTATTGAACTGAACTAACTTTAGCTGAACATTACTTATGATGGTGCTCATTATGATTATATCAACTGTGTAAAAATAATAATATCCATGTTTTAACTAAATTATTACTTGATAATAACAAATCATGTCAAACACATAGGTATCGGGTGTTCATAACCCGCCAACACTGAATGACCATAAAATAAGATAACAAAGCATTAAAACTATAGTATGGGATCATAGTTCAAGGACCCCAAACATAGACATTTCATCAAACATGTGAGAATCATTAACTTGAACATGGGAATGTGTTAAGTATGAAGAAAACAACATGATTACATGGCTAAATTTATAATTTGGGAATTTAACATGAAATTCACTTGAATATGACATGGAAAACTGAAATTTAAAGCATGAGGCAACCTAACTTTTCATGGGATCATACATGGACTTGAATTAAGCTTAAATTACTACGGGAACACTTGAATTTAACCCATTTTGAACATATGAAATTCTATAGTAAAGGAAAAGCTTCATAATTTTAATTAAAAATAAGGTTTTTGGGCTCGGTGGGTGAAAGGGACCCATCAATGAATACCCACATACCTCAATAGATAATTTCTTGAAGATTTCTCGAGGTTTTCTTGAACTTGGAAGCTTGAACTCTTGATTTCTTGAAAAAAGGGGCTTGAATTTTGTTCTTCGAAAATGATGAGGGTTTCTTGAGAGTAATTTTGAGAGGAAGGTCAAATAATGCTCCTAAGAATGCCCCCAATTGAGTAATGGACGAGTTGGGTTGAGGGGAAAATACCATATTGCCCCTTGATTTTTTTAATAAAAAGGCTGGGCGAGAAGCTCTGGCGCGCCGCGACCCTTTCTTGGGTCAAACAGCCATCACGTCGCGACCGTTGCTTGGGTCAAGCAGCCCCCCTCTGTGGACCTATCGTGAGGACTTGCTGCCTCCACTCACCAAACACACCACAAATCCCATCCGAAAATCCCAAAAATCCCCTGGTACACACCTTTAATAATCCAAAATATTATTCAACTCAAAAACCAATATTTCGGGGTCGGGAAGTCCTAAGTAAAATTCTGTGAAGTTTAGGGGTCTTGACAATGACTAAGTCCTTTACACTTACTAAAAATTTCAATCCTTGGACCCCTTAAGCATGCAACAAAAACTGAATACATAGGTGATGATAAAAATTTAAAGGAAGAAGAGAGAAAGATGGATGAAATATGGATTAACTATTGGGGCATGCCAATTTATTTTGGTATGAAAAAGTTTGGCATAGTGACTGGCTTGAGATATGATCATCCAAATGAACCTCTTCCCAAGGTAACACCCATCAAAAAGTCCAAGGCAAGCAGCACACCTAAACCAACACCATCAAAGAAAGGCAAGACATTGTCTAAGCGACCACCTACCAAAACCAACGAAAAATGGGTTGTTGAACATTATTGGACATGGCTACAAAGCCACAATATTGTTAGCTGATCTTCAGGATAAAAAAATTCCAAAGAAGTACAGGGAAAAATTATGCTTAGTTTGATTTGTTCATTCCATTACATGGGCAATATTCATCAACAAAGTCATAGAACCTGAATTGGTGGTGGTTTCTCAAGATTTCGATAGATTCAATAGATATCCCTGGGTATATCAAAGTTATAAGTTGACTGGAAATATTTGTTGACAAATTATCCATAAAGTTGATCAGCTTATATGGCTCTCCTTGGGCTTTCATGGTAAATTTAATCACTATTTGTTTACTCTTTTATTTATTTATATTGAATAATTATTCTAACCTTTTTCGTTTGCTTCATGTTTACATTTTTAGGCTTGAGCATTTTAAGTCATTCCTCACCTCCAAAAGTAGGTCAAGGATCACCCATGATGTTTATCACCAAAGGATCCTTAGGTGGTTGGGCGAAAAGATCAATATAAAAATTAAGGAGGTTAATCTTTTTACCACTCCGAATAATGCAGTAAGTCTTCTTTCAAGTAGAATAACTTGACTCAAAGGAAGATATTGAAATAAATGGGTCATCTATTGTAACAAATGAACCATCTATTGCAATTTATATTAACATATTACCCATCTACTGCAACTAGTGCAATAGATGGGTAATCTATTGTGATAAATGAGTCATCTTTTTCAATAAATTACCCATTTGTTTCTTTGGTTCTCTGAACCTAACTTTCCAGATTACCCATCTACTGTAACTTATGCAACAAGTGGGTAATCTGTTGTAACAGCTGGTTAATCTATTACAATAGATGAATCATCTATTACAACAGAAAGCTCATCTATTGCATAAGTTGTTTGTGTTAATATATACCTAACTGACTGCAAATTATTATTTGATTTAAATAAATCTACTTTTATTTATAGGTTATGAATCCAAGCCTTGTACCAACTGAGTAAGAGTTGGTGATGACATCTTTTATTACTCTAGGTCTTGTGCATATAATAGCGGACCTAATGGTAGAGTTGATAAAGAAGGAATTAGCTGGAGCAATAGCCATAAGAAGAGCAGCCAGGGAAGGTCAGCCTCATATTGAGGCTCTTCATGACCAACCTGCTATAACTGATTTGGATGTTACTTGTAGGGGTAGTGGTGTTGCTGGTGGAGTTTTTAATGTTGGTGCCAGCCATGCTGATGATGTTGTTAGGCATGATGATGAGTATGTTGTTAATGCTCAAGAAAAAATAAATATGTTTGAAACCAGACTTAACCTTGTAAAATATGATGATGTCCAAGTCACCCCTTTCAGTGGTCCCTCTTCAAGCTCATGTTCTCTTTGCAAATGCAAAAAGTGCATGGATAGACAAGATGAACTCATCAAAAGAATAGATGCTCTCACTGATGTTGTCAAAGAACCAACATCTAAGAGAGGTGTCCTACCATCTAAGAATCTGAGAGAGCCATACACTCATACAGTGGAGGTTAGGAAAAAGAAAAAGGTAATTAGACATATACTCTCAAATAGTAATAAAAAAATTGCAACTCCTCCTCCTTCAAAAGTTGATAAAGTTCAGGGACCATTGAAGAAGGTGAACATACACGCATTTTTTGACCCCAGCACGAATTCTAATCTGAGAAGGTACATAAAATCCAAACATCCCGCAAGAACCTTCACCATAAATCCACTTTTCTATGAAGACTTCTAGATATGTCAAATATGAGGTAGTGGGACGAGGATAGGGTAAGTTTACTTTTTCTAACCTAACCTTCTAATCTACTTTATTTGTTACATTCTAAGTCATCTTTTTAACAAATTACCTAGTTACTGCATATGTTGTAGTAGATTGGGAAATTTGCTAACACGAGTTCAGAGAAGCTATGCAACAGATGATCCATTTGTTGCATAAGTTGCAGTAAATAGGTAATCTATTAATAGATTTAGAGAACCTATGAAACAGATTGTTCATTTATTGTCTATTGCAATAGATGGAGCATCTGTTGCATCTTTCTACTTTGTTTTTTAAAATTACTAACCTGTTTAAAAATTGCCTTCTTATATCATATTATATTAATGAAATTATCTACCTCATGAGGGCCAGTCACTTCGCATTCACAGATGCTTATGATTTTGGTGATAGGATAATGACCTCAATTTCTAAAATAATTTTAAGAGTAGGTGCAACAATCTCTGTAAGCTAGCGACAACTCCTAGTATCCCAGAATTTGATTTGTTAGTTTCTATATTCGAATGGGATCAAGATATGATTAACTATATTAGAGGGAAGAGGCCATATCCACACGGCATGGATTGGATCAGGGCAAAGAAAATTATTGTAGTCATAAACCTGGAGAAAAAACATTTTGTGGCTCTTGAGATCCTCCTCCATGAGGGACACATGAATGTTTATGACTGGAACTTACCCGTATTCGAGAAGGACAACTTTTTTACCAAGATGCAGCCACTATTGGACTTGTTCCACAAATTTTTGAAGTAAAGTGACATAATGAATCACTTTCTAGAAAAAGTTTTCAAGTAAAAATGGACTTTTGAAGGTCAAAACAAAGATAAGGACCTTGAGAAAAATGTAACTGGTGCAGCGTGCGGGTCATACGCACTTGCATATACCGAATGTTTGTTAACTGGCACAAAAATGTCAAAACCAAGGACCTTACTTAAAACACCCTAAGTTTTGGCCCTTGAAAATATCTGGACCTCTAAGCTCACTACCCAAACTACGACTTATCATATGAGTCGTAGGGTGTCACTACGAGTAGTAGGACTCTAATCATAGCTTGAGCAGTGTGTTTGGATAAGTATCTATGTTGGTCACGATTGGAAACCAATGAGTCATTAAGACCTATTATGGGTCAATAGTGGCTCTCATAGCCTAACCAGTAAGGGTGCCTAAATATTTCTTCCTTGACAACGACTAAACTATACGAGTCATAAGGTCTGAGTATGAGTTGTAGGGTATCACTCGTAGTCAGACCAGTGTTCATACACCATGATACTATCTAGACTATGAGTCTAAGGGATGACTCGTAGCCAACCTCTGTGAGTCGTCATGTGAACCGTAGCGACGAGGCGATCAATTTTCAATCTATTTATTAAGGGCATTTTGGCCATTTCCCCCTTTCCACTACTTAGACCCCACAACCATAAAACCCCTTTGGGGTATTATTTTTACACTTATCAGTCATAAACACTCTCCCAAACTCTCTCAAATCCTTAACGCAAGAACGAGATAGGGTTTCAAGAAATTGACATCTAGAACTTCCAAGGGTTAGTTTCTCTCCGTAAATCTTAATATCTCGGGAATGTTACTATTCCCCAATTCTTATTTTTTGAAAATCATGTGTTTTAAAAAAGTTTAATTAGATGGTTTTAAATATGGGTTTTGATGTGGTTGAGGGTTTTGACATGGTTGAATCTTAAATTGTTTTCCTGTGATTCATTATGCATTGTTTGTGCTTTAATAATGGTTTTGAACTTGCGGGGTACATGGGAATGGTGAATAAACTAAAGGGCCATTGTTTTCCAAAAAGTAGTGTCTTGAAATTGGAATTGATTTTGAATAATTGTGTTCCCTCAACCCACTTGTGTAAATGGCTTTGAATGATTAAATTATTACTTGGTTTGATTTACTCACTTATACTATTGCATTGTATAAATGGTTAAAATACAAATATGGATTTTGAAGGCCTTGTTGGCCATGTTTTGAATTGGAACATGAAGAAAGGAGGTCGAGGCATTCCTCCAATTTGATTTAATGAATAAAGGGGATTGAGGCATTCCCCCAAGTGAATGTGATTTATATGGCATAGAGTTAAGATTGCAAGTGTAAGGGTATGATGATACCCATGGTGTGCCTTAATGATTAAATCCTTGATTAAATAAATGGATTATGTGAAACTTTTTTTCATTTGATCTTAATCGAGATTATGTAGCTAAGTCATGAAAGTATGTGTCATGTCCCTAAGCCTAGATAGAGTGAATAAGAACCGTATGAGAATAAATAATACTGTTGACATAAATACTACGTAGAAGGGTTATTATTCTTAACCAACTATGAGGGCTGATAAAAACGCACAATTTTAGACCAATCAATCCAATTGATATAGACAAGTGAAACTACAACCACATGAGACAATTTAATACTGTCCACGAAGCCTTTAATAGAATTTGTATACATACAATGGAGTATGGTTGGAACAAGGCCCCTAACATATTCAAAGTATAACTACAAACATGACTAAAGAGTATTAAAAAATTATTAGCTCCAGATGAGAGAGAAGCTCACCAACGGCTATGCAAAACATGGGACGATTGCCTAGTATAGAAGTCTTATTATTGACATACTTGATCCTGTATTTACAGAAATGCAATTCCCCGAACATAGGGATGTTAGTACATATAAAATATAATTGGTATGTAAAGCAGACAGAATAACAGGTAACAAGTACGGATGCTCATATGGATTAGATATCAAGATAAAGGACTTATGATCATACGACTAACTGATATGCTATATGAAATAGTGGCTAATATACTAGTCTAACTGACATGTCATTGCTCAAGTATCAAAGATGATCAATTATGAATCAATATTATCACAAATTGTAATATGAATAGTGTAGGTAACTTATTAGTTTATACATGTGTTATCAAAGTTATTCATTATTACAAGACAACTAACAATTTGCCTAGGTGATGCCTTATGCCTATATCAAATACAAATGATCATAGATAGCTACCGAATATGTTCTATGTCAAATGTATGGCAATGTATTCCTTATGACTATGCATGCTTTTGTTACTGGATCGTAGTCTATTGTAGGGTACGCCCTTCCTTAGGGGCTCACTATAAAGGTTTTCCCGCAAGCTATATGTGACATATATTGGCTCGAGTCAGGGGCATCCCAGCTGACTCCAAATGCAAATGATGCCACAAGGGAGGGTACGCCATAATTTTTGGGCTTACTATAATGGTATGGTCTCGATCCTGTGCACAGAATCACGTTAAACGATATGCCAAGCCAAACCTATGTATACCCACCCGTCGTTAACTTTATCAAGTGGTGTCTTATAGGCCTATGAAAGTGTATCATGATAAATATTGTTCAGTTATTAAAGTAATGCTTTTCATGTACCACTAATCCATTCACTAATATTGAGTTGTTCAAATGCTAGTTCTCTATATTATTCTATGACTATATTGCTATGTGATTCAATATAAAAGTGTGACTATACTATGACCATTTATTCTAAATAAACATATAGCGTATGATGGATATCATATGAATTATAACAATTTCTAATGCACACTAAAACAATCATGTATCGTTCAATAGATACTTGACTCGACAAGAGTAAAATGAATATTATGACTTCAATAAATTGACGCTTGAAGGATGGAGACAAGTAATTTTAAATGGGAAGAGAACTTAAATATTGTGGAGACATTAAGCATATGATCACGTGTTAGACATATAAAAGGTGGGAGATTCATTCTTGTATATCAAGCAGGCTATATTATCTCTGCTAAGAAAAATAAATAACTATGGGTTGTGCCTTAACGGTGGGGGAGGTTTTAGCTTTACATACCTTTAGTACTTTCCTAGCTAGCGGTAATATCACGAGCTCCAAATAACTCAATGTATAGGGATGTAATCTCTATGCTATTGACCATGAGCTACAACCATTCAATTGGCAAGCAAACAATCAATCACCATTTACTACATATAAAATACATATATCCTATTAATAACCTATAGATTGACACACCAAGTTATTTCAATTCCCTTTACTTATGCCTACGTTAGTCAAGTTTCTTAACAATAATTTGGAATGAATTTTGTAATTCTCCAACTTAGGTAATTCAATACTAAATCTGTTCAATTGGAAGGAATTGTCAAAAATTCAATTTTTCAATCACAATTTCATCTTTTTCCTATTTTTTTCATAAACCCTATTTGCAAGACCCATTTCCATCGAAGCAAAATTTCAATTAATCATCCCAAATTACTTGTCCATAATCATACTCTATAGAGGGAATAGAGAATTTACTTCTTGGGATTCACCTTAACTATAATTTTGAAATTGATTCCTTGATGTTGAAAGAAGAGGAAGAGGAGATGAAAGAGTGAATATAAATACTAGTAGTATCATTGTTTCTTATTGGAAAGCAAAGGAGAAAATTCAATTATCTATTCTTGATTCTTGTTGAAAGAGTAAAGAAAAAAGAGAGGATTTAGGGCCAAGTAGTACTGTACGTTTCTTTTCTCCTGGAAAAGCAAACATGAAATGCTAGACTTCTAGCTTTCTTTCCCACTTAGTAACATTTTTTAAATAAAAAATATAAAGTGGCCCCACCTTCATAATATTAATAACTAACAAAAAGACATCATTTTATTATTCTATACTAAAAGCAACAATTATGGTGATAAATAATTGTACATATACTAGAATTTTTTTTAAAATATGTGCACCTCATAGATCTTCATAAACGAGTTATAATTGTCTAGAGTATTAAACTTAGATTCAAATTTTTTTTTGAGGTGTTACAATCTCCCCCACTTGGGATTATTCGTCCTCAAATAAGGCTTATAGATCTAAGACATTCATGATATCATCTACTTAACTTCCACTTCACTTTACCCATCATAATTTGGCTAACTCTCAAATTTTTCAAAAACTTCGCCATAGCTTCCTTTGTAAATAGGCCTATCGAGAACCTGTCAACTAACCAAAATACACATAAATACGTTTCATAGAGCATCACAAAAAATATTATACTACTTAACTATTAATACACAAGGTTCCAATTGGCCTTATAGTCGAATGATAGATATAACCAACACTATAACTTTCCTTATATCTTACCTCCAAATGTTGCATCCATATATAACTTTAAAATAATTGGCACAAATCAAATATCTAATTAGATAATAGCTTAACGAATGATTATGGTCCCATATTTACTTAGCGGAATTTATTGCTCTCGATTTTTCTTCTGAATCAGGTGACACCTTTTGTGGGCAATATCAAAAATAAAATATACATCAATTAGTAATAATATGAAAGTCTAACTTTTTAAGAAGCACACTTGTTAGCTCTAAGGGATCTTGATAACTCAAAGTCTTTTGACTAAACTTTGAAAAAAAATTAAATAAATCATTCTATTGCCCTCTATCTAGGGGTAACTTTAACTCACACGTCTCTACTTAAGTAGGTATATATATTATTTAAGAAAATAAGTATATGTAGAAATTATAATATGTAAGTGAATAAGCACAAAGGACATATAATTATGTAAATGTGTCAGACATCGAAGGGGCTATAAACATGCCAACCTGATACGTGTATAACTTACAAACAAGAGAATAATATATAACGTGCAATTTATATACAGTCAACCTGCAAAAATCTAAGATAGATAAATTTGTAAAATATACATGTAAACAGATGGACAGTATAACAAACAACCTATAAATAGATGAGTTATGACATAATTATCATATAATCATATACACAGGTGAACTCTAGCATTACTTAAGACATAGAATTTTAAATTTAAGTGATCAATAGCATATAAGTAAAGTAATTGCGATGTAATAGCACATAAAAAACACCTAATACATATATTTTAAAAATATGATAGCATATAACTTGTAGGGGAGAAAACTTGGCTACACCTATGAATATGCAATTTGCATTAGCGTTAATATAAAAGGATACCATATGGAGATGGAAGACGCTAAGTGGAGACATACCACACTTTATGAGAAGGGAAAAAATAAATTTATGCAAACAACAAAAAAATAAATAAATAGAGGATTCGATTAACATAAAATTCATATCAAAGCAAGGCCATAGTTATTGATATATATCAATTACATCCATGTCTTGAATTTGACTTCTAACTACAAAATCGATGACACTCTAACAAATTTAAATTGAATAGGTATATTATGCATATTATATGAGTCAATAAAGCTTTAACATCTCTAAACAGGTGAGTTGTGAGATGCATAATATCCAAGCAACTACACCATGAATAAGGTAATGTATAAGCTTATAACTCATAAAGCCTATAATCTATAGATAATAATTTTTTATGCATATAACATGTAGATCATTGGACTATAATGTGACATTTATTACATAATTAAATAGGAAAGTAAATTACGGAAGCGTTTAGGTTTTAAATCTTAAAATGGTAGAAACATATAATGTGTAATAACTTGTTTATGACGTATAAGACTATGAACTATAACATTTAAATAGATAGTCGTACAACCTATAAACTATTAAACAAATGTTATATGAGCAGTTTAATTAAAAAAATTTTTGATTTAATCGTATGAAAGTATGACACTTAAACAGATAAGTTAAAAGAATTGTAAGTAAAAATAACTGCACACATTATGTCTATAATATGTAAATAAAAATCTATGAGGTATATAAAAAATCCTTTGATGCGTATGTATATACCATGTAATCAAACATTACACGAAGTAAATAACATATAGACAAATAATTTATAAAACACGTAATCATATAGATCGACATATAGCACTTAAGAACCTCTTTGAAAAAAATATGTAACAAACAATTAGGGTTCATGTAACATATAACATATAAGAAAATATCCAAGGATACAAGTAGCATATAAGCAAATAGCCTAAAAAATGTCTAATATGTGAATCAATATTTTATGAAACATATAGCATGTGAACACATTCTTTATACAATATGTTGCATATAGACAATTAATTTATGAAAAATACAGCACAAGGACAAATGATCTAGAATATACATGTCACATAAACAGTGATTGAGACAACATGTAACCTATACCCAAAGGATCTATGATACAAGTAACGTATAAATAAAATAATCCTTAGAGGGCACATAACTTTATATAACATATAAACTTAGTAAAATTATGAAAATAAGTAATATGTAAACAAGCAAGTTATAATACATTTAACAAGTATAACCTTACAAGAAAGTAAACTACAATACATATATATACACACATTTTCATGATGACTTATTTTATGAGCTTTTCATGCCCCTTAAACTATGGACATCCAAAGGAGTCAGCTAGTTGTGGTTTAAGTGCAAGCATCTTGTTGTTAGTTATGAGTTATATAAGCAATGTTTCTACCCCTACATTCGATCAAATTGAAAGGTTAAAACTATTTCTATCTACTTTGATGCAAAGTATATTACTGAAAATGATGTCTAGTAGCCCTTATAAATCTTAATGGATAGACAAACAAATTAGGTGTCAAAGATACTATGACAAGAGAACTTTTATATATCACATACTTATGAAGTAGCCTTAGGAATTAGCCACTTTTGGCCTTTTTCTTAAGGTCCAATCATACTTGGCAGGACTGTCATGGTCGCTTAACCAATAAGGATAATTCAATTTCTCCCCCCTCAATCGAGCTATCTATAACCTGTGCATATCAAAATATAGTCGATTCAGGAGTTCTATTCTATCTTATGCTTAATTTGAGTTATCTAAATGGTACCTTATTACATATGAAATGTAACTACTGCTCTCTTATAACTAATTGAGCGATAATAAGTCTAATACTCTGGGCACACCGATAAATTTTAACCGATGGCTAATCCATCCATAATTTTTTTTATTCTAATCTTTGATCTCATACTAATTCTCTTTAACCCAACCACAAGTCACAATAGGGAATGACTCTTAAATATATATTCTTATAAAATAATTACAACACTCATTCCTGATCTTATTAATTAAAAATGACTCATATAGGTCATTGTCGAGTTGAGGTAATCAAATACATATGTTCTATAGAAATTATCTTATGTACATAATTGGGATGATATCTGATAAATCATATAGTCATATAGGCCTTGCCTGTCAATTAGGGGTACCTCTACTTAACAATGGTAACAATCCAAGATGCTGCCACTACTTCAAATTATAACATGTATGTTCGACTACTTTCATTCTAACACATACAAAATCCTGAACGTTAAAAGAACGTCATTAAAAGGGTGCTAAGGTCTTTCTTAGGACTTGATAACATAAGCACGAGAGTAACTGACAGAAGAGTCTTCATTCCTAGAAATTGGAGGTAGTCCCCTACAAAGCTATATTAACTAATGTCATCTCATATCTCTACAAGTGAATAATCCTTAATTGAGAGATCATATAAGTGATTTTCCCCCTTAGTCCTACTTAGGCATAGCAAAGAGTAACACAAATGCAACTATAACTATAAAAAGGTGCATGAATTTCTACATATGTTTCTTTTGTAAACAATGGTAGATCTGAATGATCATACTTACCAAGCTACCTTAAGCGCAAGTTTGAGTTTTTATATGATTGGTTATTATTAACCAAAATCTCCCTTATTGGCGATACTAACATTTGACCTTTTGGTCAAATTTAGGATTGGTTAAATAGATGAAATCTTCATGACCATTACGCAAAGTGTCAATCAGAAGTAACTTTTTATGACTTAGCTCTGTTGTACGATCTAGATAAAGAAAGAAGGGCATAGTTCCTAATGTCTAAGCCGTTCCTCCAATATAAATATGGTGCAAAACACATTCATGAGGATCTATTAGGCATGGCATCGTAGACTCCCTAGGATAGCTGAACCTTCGCTCTGATACCACTTTTGTCATGCCCCTAAGCCTAGACAGAGCGAACAAGAACCGTATGAGAATAAATGATACCATTGACATAAATTCTATATAAAAGGGATATTATTCTTAACCAATTATAAGAGCCGATAAAATGCACAATTTTAGCCTAATGAATCCAATTGATATTGAAAAGTGAAACTACAACCACATGAGACCATTTAATACTGTCCACGAAGCCTTTAATAGAATCTACATACATACAATAGAGTATGGTTATAACAGGGCCCCTAACATATTCAAAGTATTACTACAAATATGACTAAAGAGTATTAGACATTTATTAGCTCCAGATGAGAGAGAAGCTCACCAATGTCTATGTAGAACATGGGATGAGTGCCTAGTATGGAAGTATGCTTGTTAACATACTTGATCCTGTATTTACAGAAATACAGTTCCCCAAACACAGGGATATCAGTACATATAAAATATATACTGGTATGTAAAGCAGATAGAATAACAGGTAACAAGTATGGATGCTCATATGGATCAGATATCAAGATGAAGGACTTATAAGAATACGAATAACTGATATGCTATATGAAACAGTGGCTAATATACTAGTATAACTGACATGTCATAGCTCAAGTATCAAGGATGAGCAATTATGAATCAATGTTATCACAAACTGTAATATGACTAGTGCAGGCGACCTTATTAGTTTATACATGTGTTTTCAAAGTTATTCATCATTACAAGACACCTAACAATTTATCTAGGTGATGCCTTATGCCTATATCAAATGCAAATGATCATAGATAGCCTACCAAAGGCATTCTATGTCAAATGTATGGTAATGTTTGCCTCATGTCTATGTATACTTTTGTTACTGGATCGCAGTCTATTGTAGGGTACGTCACTCGTTAGGGGATCACTATAAGGGTTTGCCCGCAGGCCATATATGTCATATATTGGCTCGAGTCAGAGGCATCCCAGCTGACTCCAAATGCAAATGATGACATAAAGAAGGGTACGCCATAATTTTTGGACTCACTATAATGGTCTGGTCTTGATCCTGTGCACAGAATCACGTTGAGTGATATGCCAAGCCAAACCATGTATACCCTCCCTTTGTTAACTTTGTCAAGTAGTGTCTTATCGGCCTATACAAGTGTATCATGATAAATATTGTTCAGTCATTACAGTAATGCTTTTCATGTACCCCTAATCCATTCACTAGTATTGAGTTGTTCAAATGCTAGTTCTCTATATTATTCTATGACTATATTGCTATGTGATTTAATATAAAAGTGCGACTATACTATGACCATTTATTCTAAATAAACATATAGCGTGTGATGGATATCATATGAATTCTAACAATTTCTAAAACACACAAATACAGTCATGTATCATTCTATAGATACTTGACTCAATAAGAGTAAAATGAATATTTCGACTTTAATAAATAGACGTTTGAAGAATGGAGACAAGTAATTTTAAATGGGAAGAGAACATGAATATTGTGGCTACATTAGGCATATGATCACGTGTTAGACATATAAAAGGTGAGAGATTCATTCCTGTATATCAAGTAGGCTATATTTACTCTTCTAAAAAAAATAACTATGGATTGTGCCTTAACGGCGGAGGAGGGTTTATCTTTACATACCTTTAGTACTTTCCTAGCTAGTGGTAATATCACGAGCTCCGAATAACTCAATGTATGGGGATGTAATCTCTATGCTATTAACCATAAGTTTCCACCGTCCAATTGGCAAGCAAACAATCAATCACCATTTACTACATATAAAATACATATATCCCATTAATAAGCTATAGATTGACACACCAATCTATTTCAATACCCTTTACTTATGCCTACGTAGTCAAGTTTCTTAACAATAATTCAGAATGAATTCCTTAATTCTCCAACTTAGGTAATTCAATACTAAATCAGTTCAATTTGTAGGAATTGTCAAAAAAATAATTTTTTAATCACAATTTCATTTTTTTCCCCCATTTTTTTCATAAACCCCAGTGTCAAGACCCATTTACATCAAAGCAAAATTTCAATTAATCATCCCAAATTACTTATCCATAATCATACTTGACAGAGGGAATAGAAAATTTACCTCTTGGGATTCACCTTAACTATAATTTTGAAATTGATTCCTTGATGTTGAAAGAAGGGGAAGAGGAGATGAAAGAGTGAATATAAATGCTAGTAGTATCGTTGTTTCTTACTGGAAAGCAAAAGAGAAAATTCAAATATCTATTCTTGATTCTTGTTGAAGAGTAAAGAAAGGAGAGAGGACTTATGGCCAAGTCCTACAGTACGTTTCTTTGCTCTTGGAAAAGCAAACTGAAATGGTAGAGACTTCTAGCTTTCTTTCCCACTTAGTACTCTTTTTTAAAAAAAATATAACAAGTGGGCCCACCTTCATAATATTAATAACTAACATGAAGCCATTATTTTATTATTCTATACTAAAAACAACAATTATGGTGACAAATAATTGTACATATACTAGATTTTTTTTAAATTTGTGCACCTCATAGCTCTTCATAAACGAGTTATAATCGTCTAGAGTATTAAACTTAGATTTAAATTTTTTTTGAGGTGTTACAGTGTGGGTCGTGGATGACTTATACTGGAAACATATTTGCCGATGTGAGGTTTGGTCTTAATGACTGTGATCATAGTTCACACTATTGACATATATTTGGATCTTGGATTGATGTAGGATCGGGGCATTCCCTGGTTTTCCTTGATACCTCTGGTCCATGTGGCTAACATACACTAGGGCCCTTTCAGCAAGGGAGCTGAACCTATATAGCGTATGGGTGCCTGTTTATGACGGCTAAGTTTCATAGTCCAGGATAATATTTTACTATCATGCTAAACCTTGTTCCCTGCCCCAGCATCTATTATATATATATATATATATATGCATGTATGTGATCATGTACAATGGGTTTGAAATGGATATGACTTGGCATTATATTTTTCCCTATTCCAGAGTTACATGCTAGTGCTCAACTCACTAAGCATCTCCAAACGCTGTATCTCCACATGATGCAAACACCAGAGATAATTTTACTTTTCCTCTATAGTGTTAGGTGGATCAACTCAGTTCGTCGGTCATTTGTAGTAAAGTGGTGAGATTTCATTCTCTGGAAGACTTGATCATTCCATCGATCTCCTTCCATAAATTAGAATTAAAGAGTTGTCATTATTATTGTCAGAATCGGGGGCATGTCCCGACCTAGATTAGTAGAGGCTTTGTGGATATTACTATAGATTGGGTATTAATGTGTGACATCCTTAAATGTCTTTGAGCTTATTACCTTTTCAATTTTGTTATATGTTTAGATTTTAGCCACTACTAGGTGTGTTATGTTCTTTTTGATTAGGCAATGGGGTTGTCTCTAATCCTTGGTGGACTTAAGATATCTGTCATAACCAGGCCCTGGTTCAAGTTGTGACAAAGTTGGTTTCAGAGCCTAGGTTTAGTGTTATTGGGTATCCACAAAGT